>JAVSCE010012658.1:0-270797 GCA_032199065.1 Smutsia gigantea
ACTGAAGGTAAAATGTTACAATTACCCCACATTCTAAAGTGAACAGAAAACAAGTCTATATAAGCATCAAAAATAATAGCAAAAGTGGTTATTTAAAAAGACATTGTAATATTAAATTACTAGATTAGTGGAGAGTTTTCCCTTCCACACCATGGATGAGGGTAGCCCCCACCTCCGTAGCTAATCAAGTACACATTTACAGGGCACTCTTGGTTTGGGGCTTTTTACCAAAAGGGAAAGAGTGCCATGCACTCTCTAGGTGGATACATGCTAAACTGCTGAACCTTCAGGCTGTCCTCTTTTTATTGTAGAGGATGTTGGCAAAGGACATCCGGAAGAGAGCTTGACAGGAATCCTCCAGACTAGATCCTTCATTCCTGGATATTTCTTAAGCCATCAGGCTTCCTGGAGCCGATGTGTCAGCAGGACAAAGAAACAACCTGGGTGCACTGTGCTCGGGAAGACGATGCCCTTTCCTTCTACACTGTTCCCGGTGCCCTTGAAGGGCACAGATGAGTATCTTCTTGAGGATCCCCAGGGAGAATTGGAGGATGGAGCTGAAGGATGGTTTTGCATGAGCATCTGTATACTCTGCAAGGTGATCTCTTTAGTGGAGAAGAGGTCCAGAGCCAGGAAAGTTTTAGGGGATGAAAAGCATATATAAGTGGGTTTCTATGAAGAGATCATCATTGTAAGCGTGTGCTAAAGCTAAAAGGATGCCCAAGGTAGTCATGCAAGGCACATGCAGGGGTCACCCATAAGCAGAGGCCAGTAGCAGGGGAAACAAATAGTAGCATGAGAGGGACTTTGGGCATCTCCACAACACTGACCACAAACTGGTTAAATAAGATGATCCTACCCTCTCTCTTTTCCAACAGATTGAGGGAACAGGAGCCTATAATTTTTCTTTTACTCCAAAGATAAAGGATGTGAAAGAGGACTAAAAAGCATGCCCCTCCTCTCTCTCATCTAAGTCATCTGAGCAAACCCAAGATATTGATATGTGGGTGGTTGGGGCATACAAAAGGGTTATAACTGGATATGAGATAAAGAGAAAGGGGCCACATTTTTAAAACATTTGATTAGCAGTGATTGGAGATGCATGAACTTAACCTGAGAAATCAATAAAAGATGAAGAAGGTTCAACAAAATATGGTTGAAGGGATGATGGAAGGAAAACGACACCCTTATATTTGTATAGCCACTGATTTCAGAAATTTGCTAACCTGGTTACAGGTACATGATAATATCATTAATCTGTATATGAGTTCAGTTTGGTTTTGAATGCAAGTTTGTGATTTTTTAAGCCATACATTTTTTAAACTATAAATTTTGGGCATGAAAGAATAAAGGTATGAATGCATATGGTTAGGTGTTCAAATGATAGACTAAAATTGTTCTATTCAATCAAATTCATGGTCTGTGGGTTTCAACATACTATATTCCCATTTGCATGCATATGTTATTAGCAAGTTTGAGCTTCATTTATCATTTTCCTAATCAGGCTAGGGACATTGATTCTGTGTGATTACTTGATGGCCCATCAACAACTAGTAACTGAGTATAGACTTTTCCCTAGTATGAGTTACACCAGGGATCATTTAAGTCTTCTTCCTTTCCTCCCTTTCTTCATTTCTGTTGTGACACTTTCAAAAAACCAACATATAATTCAGAGAAAAGTGCTCATATAGGAGACAGGGGAATTACGCAGAAGACCCCAATATTCTACCTCCTCCATCCCCAGATGAGCCCCTACACCAGGCAAAATACAGAGTATTAAACAAGTGCTTCCTATGGATTTTCTTGAAACTCCTCAAAAATGATGCAAAAAGGGGAAGGCAAAAATGCCAAAAAGAGAAAAGAATAAAGCACGTTTGGACACCAGAGCAGAGGGATAACTTACTTTGTTTGATCTGATGGCAGCCACATGAGACAGGCCAACACTCTGGGGAAGAGGACGAAGCAAGGGAGGATCCAGGAAGAAGGGTTTTTCCCTACTTTGTGAAGATGTGGAAAACTTTCAGCTCAGCATTTTCTTTTTTTTTGTAACAATAAATCTATGTCCTGACACATCAAACAAACCAATTCCCTACATTTTTTTTCCAATAATAACTGGAATACTGGCTGGACAGTTTGTCTCATTATAACATAACCCTGCATGTCCGGGGACTCAGATCTCTGCAGTCTGCTTACTGCTTTATGGCAAAGGCAGTGTCCATATTTCCATCCCTGTCTCTGTTCCCTTCGCCTTCCCTGGAGCTCAGACTCCTCCAAGGGTGTCATGGTCGAAGTCAAAACTTATTTATACGCCTTCACCACATCTTCAGACCCATTCAGAGGATCAAGGATCTAGTTAATATTTTGTGGCCTTTTTGGTTGTTCTCAGGGAAAGAAAGATTAGACCTTGAAGTGATTTGGTGAATGTATCTTTGACAAGTTCTTATAAACTGTGTATTAAAAATGAAACATGCACCTAGCACATCTACATGACATGGCTTTGTTTCCTTGCTCAAACAAAATAATTACTAAAGTATTCTGTATACAGTTCCATGTACCAGCTATTCTGTTCCTCATATCTCCTTAAAGTGATCTAATTATTGCATAGCTCTAATAAATCCCCTATATGTATATGATGTACCCTTGCCCACAAACCTATTTTCTAACCTATCTGGGGTTACCAGATGAATCAAAATTAAGAATTTTGTATATACCATCAAAGATTGATAACAAAAGGCTAAATGCTGTCACACCAAAAAATTAAGACTAGGAAAGTGAATATTCATGTGACAATATAGTTCAAGGTATACAAACTAAAGAAAACTAAGAAAGGAAAGATAGAGAACAGGAATCACTGGGGGAGACATTTTTCACAAAGTATAACCTGAAGTGGCCATTAAAGGCAAAAATATTTTAGTTCAGGAGCAATCAATTATCCATAAAATAATCAGTTATATAATAAAATAATAACAAAAGAGAAGCAAGTATATGATAATATGAACAAATTTTATGGTACTACAAACATACAGGGATGTATGTATTTTGTGTATTTTATTAGCTTACAAACTGAAAATGTTTATAACTATTTTGGAAATGTTACTTTATCCTGTCATTGTTTAAAAGTGGGAGGAAATTCAATCCACTAAGACTAAGAATGTATGCTGCTTTTTGAAAGAAATATGAGCTAGTCCAAAGTATCTGATGTGCCTGTAGGATTTTAAAATCCTTGGGTAGGATTGTAACTTTTAGCCTCAGTGATATTTCTGAAAAATGAATCGATAATAAGCCACATAATTCTTTTAATGATTCACTATTATCTTAAAGTGTATGGTATATTACAGACATTCAACACACATTAGTTTCTTTATCCTTTATAATTTATATAATTTTTTTTTCAAAATTGAAGATATTTCAACCCATTTAACTTAAAGGATGAGAAAGGTTTTATGAGTACAAATTAGCATGAGGAAGTCTTAGAAGTAACTGTGTTAGAGTAGTTACCTAGCTGGACAGAAGCAGGGAGAGGGAGGGGGACTTCAGTGGGATGCTTACTTACCTTCCACACATTCTTGTTCCTGTGGGACAGGGAGTGAGGGAATAGTTAACAGTCCAGCCTGAACTGGCTGGTTCCAACATGGAGAAGAAATTCACCCTCACCTACCTCCAAAAACATTATATACCCATGAACATAGTAAAATTCATGGTCCTTTGTTGTTAATAGCAAAACTCACTCCCCCCAGAACCATGACAGTCGCAAGGGGAACGAAATGTACTCAAAAACTTCCCCAACGGACACGAGGGTGGGGGAAGCCAGAATTCCAGGAAGACTCCATCTTTTGCCTTGGAAACCTAACCCCACTTCATGAATATTCCTATCACTTTGTATAAAAACAGGCTTCTATTATTCCCTTGGAGCCACCGTCACCCCCCATCCTGCTCTGCGAGCCCCCAACTCTGCACCATGTATATTCCTTTCTTTAAACTCTAAATCTCTAAATAAACTCTTCAGGCTCAATGGCTTTTATGTGTCCATTCTTAACTTCTTTCTTGCAGGGAGACCAAGGACCCATCTCTGGTAACAACTGGAAAATTCACAAGGCTAACTTTCCAAATCTGACTCAGAAATATGCCATTAAAAATCCCGATGGTGTGAGTTAAAACTGACCAAGACAAAATTATGCTACTGATCAACATGGTGTTCTGACATCAACATTACCTTATGTTGGAAACACACATGCAAACTCTTTTTTTTTAAGTTTATTTTGATATCATTAATCTACAATTAAATGAGCAATATTATGGTGATTACACTACCCCCTTCATCAGGTCCCCCCCACCAAACCCATTACAGTTACTGTCCATCAGCATAGCGAGATGCCATAGAGTCACCACTTGTCCTCTCCGGGCTGTACAGCCCTCCCTGTGCCCCCCCAACACTACATCTGCTAATCGTAATGCCCCTTTTTCCCCCCTGTCCCTCCCTTCCCACCCGTCCTCCCCAGTCCCTTTCCCTTTGGTAACTATCAGTCCGTTCCTGGGTTCTGTGAGTCTGCTGCACATGCAAACTCTTTATATGCTGAATTATTTCATTTAAAATATGATGGCTATAAGAACAGGTTGCCAAAACACAACCATTAAAACAAATAGCCTGATACAGTGTCTAAGACAGAGGCAATGTTAAAAGAGTAATACAGAGAATTAAAGGTTGCAGAGCTAAACAGGGAGGCTTGGAGCTGTTTAAACATAATTCTCTGGCTTTGGTAACTTTTCCTTAAAGTACATTTTAACAAATTGAGTAAATTTTCAGATGCCAAGAGTAAGCAAGCTATTTCCCAATGTGCTTTTTGTATATCACCTGGGAAAATGTATAAATTATTTCAGACCACTTTGGCATCAAAGAAGACAGGCCTGTACCAGCCCAAAACACTATTTCAAGACATAGTACTCCCCTGTGGTATGTCTCAGCAAGCCAGTGTATTCCATCTAAAATGTTCAGGCATTAAACACATGACAGTTAAGATCTATTGCCAAGAAAGTCAGTGATAGGCTATTCTAAGCTAATTTTCTGTTTAGATTCAGCTTATTCAACTATGTATAGACCTTACATATTAAAGCCTTAACGTCATAGAGTAATATTTTAACAACTTCACCAATGACATAACACCATAGTATCATAAAACAGTTCTGGATACAGAAAGAATAAACATTTTTTTCCTGTGAAATACACACACTGGATGTATAAACAGTTACTCTACTGAATAATTTTTCAGTTCTTTGCTATGCTGGGTTTAACAGGTAATTACATAAATTCAAATGTTGAGGAATGCAGTCCAATGCCTGGAATGTTTACCATGGTTGAGCCAGTGAATATAAACTACCCACAGAATTATAAAATGCTTTTACTCTTATTGGTTGAATTCCACGTTTGCATAATAAAGTTGAAATCAATAAATACCATAACTAATACTTAAGTGAAAACATTACCCCATCACTGGCCATGAGCAGAGTGGCCTGCCTGGCAGCTTGGGGTGTGTGGCCTTCTACTGTTCTCTTTAGGATGCTGTGTGCCTAGCTTCTCTTCCAAGACCTCAGCCCTGAGCTCCTGTTCTCTTTAAACTCTCAGGCACTCAAACTCCTAGAGAGTGTTCTTATTTAAAACAACAAATCAAGGGGCATGATTACTTTCCCATCTTAATAGAGACCCAGAATTGGAATTGACAGTTTCTTGGTCTTGTTAATTTGTTACTATGAAGTGCTTTGAGAACTAAAGGATGGAATGCCTGTGATAAACTAATGCCCCTTTGGCAGAGATTCCAACCCCATAGATGGATAACCAAAATTTAGCCAGGCAGAGATTGGTAGAATTTTATAAAGCAAAACGTCATAATATCAAAATGTACAGAGGCTTTAAACAACCAGACAATGTCAGACATAATTAGGAATTTATGGCCAGGCCATCAAATATAAAGGAAAAATGGTAGAAACTGAGCAAGGAGAAATAGGAACAGGTCAGCATGGAGTATCTTTTAGACCACATGTGATGTTTGGACACTGTTAGCTATGCCATTGTCTGTGGGACTGAGGTATTTCAAAAGTAATGAGGCAGGGCAGGGACATGGGTGGGACAAACATCATGTTTAACTTTTCCTGCCTATGATGAAAAATGCTGAGATATAAACAGTATAGTAAGAAGGGGAGGGCCTCCATCTTAACATTAAGATTCCATTTTAAAAAGCAGAGAGTTGAGAGGTTAGATTCCTAACATATTCTCTGGTAATCAGACAATAACCCAACAGCCCATCTAAAGGCAGGGACAGGCAGTCTTAACTGATATGTCCCCACTACCGGAGGGTATGTCTACACCATACTGGAGAAGAACAGGATAAATAAATTCCTTGGGTTGAATTTATTTAGCAGAATTAGCTGGAGAAGTGATAATAAAAGAAAGGTGACATGGTGTCTCTGACCAGAAATAAGCATCTTGAGACCACAAGTCAAGCCCACGCCCACCAACCCCCGCTCTGCCCTTTGCCCCGTTCTTGACAGCCTTAAAAGACAGAGTCTCCACACTTTCGGGGCACCTCCTAAGGATGCCTGCACTTTCCTTTCTTTAAGTGTTAACTTTCAAATTTTGTCTCTTTGCAATTTCATTTTATTTCCAAGTCTTTACTTTGTCTCCGCTTTACTCCTGATAAGTAGGAAAGGGCTGCTAAGAGCTCAGATTTGGGCCTGCATGTTTCCAACACCTGGGTGACCCGAATGAAACTGCAAGCTGTGCAATCTGCTCTTAGTAACCTGCCTGAAAATCACCTTTCTTTGGGAAGTTCTCAGAACATAATCTCACTCTATACTGTGCTCCGTGGCTCCCCCAAATCCTGGAGTGGTAGGGGCCAGTCCCCATGCTGTGCAGATTCAAGTGGACACAGGATGCCAGGGGACCCTGGCTTCAGGAGTTGGCAAGGGAATCTGCCCTAGGCCAAGAACTTTCCCTCTGTGTGTTCCTGTTCTCTGCTGCCTGCAAGGCAGCTGCCATTCCCTGCTGCTCCCACTCTAATGAATTTCATCCAGTTCTTTCCCCCTTTGAGCTAAGTCTTATAAATAGTTGTTAAGCTTCTTGTCTTCAACCTCTTTGATCCCGTCCATTCTCTTCAGTCTCCTGGTCTCACACACACACACAAAACCACACAGCCTCACAGAAATGACTGCCACCATCACCAGTGAGCTTTCTGTTGCCAAATCCAAAGGGCAATTCTCAGTTATCTTACTTGACCTCTTTAAAGAATGACATTAGCTATTCTTCTCTCTACCTGGAATTCTTCTTTTCCTTGTGATTTTAATAACATGCCACATGCCTCTTAGTTTCTTTCATCCTTTCTCACTGTTCTTTCTCAGCTTACTTTAGAGATTCTTTTAATACTCCCCCTTAATTTGGGATTGTTGTAGGTCAAAATCTTTGTGCCTACTCTTGTAGTAATGCAATGCATTTACGTATTAACACCGGCATCCTGATAACCCACAAATTATGTCTCCAGAAAAATTCTCTTGTGAACTTCCACCTCATATCTAACATCTTCCCTTACGGTTTAATAAATGTCTTTTACTGCACATTCCCAAAACTAAAACTTTAATCTTTTTCATAAAATCTGGTATACCAACTTTTTCCTCTTATCACTTAATGCCAATGCCAATACCATCCTTCTAATTGCATAGGCTTCAGTCCTTAAAGATTTCCCTTTCTCTGAAAGTTCATAGCCATTTCTTAAGAAAATCCTATTGAGCCTTTTTTTCTAAATGTATCCAGAATTTTTTCCTCATCACGTCCACTGCTATTTTCAAGTCACCACATATTTTGTGTGGATTATTGATAATACCTCCTAATTGGTTATCTTGTTTCCAACTAATCTTCTCTAAACAATTCTCTAAAGAAAAATAGCAAATAAAATCATTTCATGTCTGATTAAACCCTACACTAGCTCCCTATTTCTGTCAGAGTAAAATCAACATTCATAAAAGGTCTTAAAAGCTGGTCTGAATTATCTTAGACCTCATTTACATTTATGGTTCCTCTAACATTTCATTAGATGGCTGTAAATGCATCTGACAAAATCCAAAACTATGAACAAACTAGGGATAGAACAGAACTTTCCCAAACTGATAAAAGGTGTCTGAAAACAGAGCTAAAATCATACTTAATGAGCAAGGAGTCAATGCTTTCCTCTGTGTTCAGCAACAAGACTGGAATGCCCACCACCATCTCTTCTATTAGTGGAACTAGTACAATTATTCAAGGAAAAGAAATATAAGGTATAAAGACTGAAGGGAAGAAATAATATTTCACTCTTGGGCAAAGTATATCATTGTGTCTGTGTAAACCCAGAAGAATTTATGAGCAGAGTTAATTTGTAAAATTAACAAAGTTTCTGAATTCAAAAACAAGATATAAAAAGTCATGTATTAATATATGTCAGTAAAGGTGCGATCAGTAAATAAAAATTACAAAACTGCAACAGTGTAATATCTCAGAATAGCTGAGAAATGAGGCTTAGGACACTGCCTCTAAAAACTATAAAACCTCCCTCATAGAGATTAAGTATCTTAAACAATGAAGAAATATACTACACTAATGATTTGGAACACCTGATATTAAAATTAGCTACATATTCCATGCAACTCCAAGGAAAATATCACAGAATTTTTCTTGGTAGAAATTTGGCATAGTTTCTAAAATGTAAATGGAGGAACAAAGAGTCTAGATAAGCCATGGCAATTTGGAAGAAAATGTTCAAATATGGATGGCTTGCCCTATTGACACTTTATGTTCACTGTAACTAACACAGTACATGATTGGTACCGAGTTTGACAAACAAATGAATGCAACTGAATAGAAAGATACCTAGTTGTGCATTATCACCTAATGCCGAAAAAACACTGTTAACTTCTATGGGAAAAAATGACCATTTTAAGAATGGATGCCAAATAAGCTGCGCATTCATATGGAAAAAGATCCTTAAACATTGAGAAAAACCATATACAGTTTAATTTCCAGTGGGATCTAAGCATACAATTGAATGGCAAGACAATAAAACTTCTGGAAGAGAAAAAAGTCTGACTTCCATATGTCAAAAAACAGGAAAAATTAACCATGAAGGCAGGGTTGATTAATTGGAATTTGTTAAAATTACCAACTTAGGTTCATTGAAAGATCATATTTTAAATTTATTAAGATACTGAAAATGCTAGCCACAGACTAGGAGGAGGTATTTATGTGTAAACATCTGTCAAAGGTTCACACCCAAAATGTTTGATTAACTACAAAAAAAATAATAATAATAAGGTAAAGAAGTAAACTAATTTAAAAATAGCAAAAGACCTGAAAATACAGCTCTTTGTGCAACACTGACATAAAGTTCTGTAAAAATTAATGGAGCTGAAAGATTAAGATATGCATACTTTGTTGTTCTATGTAAGTTATACCTCACTAAAAAAAGAAAAAATATGATAATAAAAAATATGTTAATTTTTTCTGTTTGAAACATCCTCATGCAGTCTCCAGGATATAATAAAAAAGTGCTAAATTTGTCCATAAATCATTGTGCATTCTGAATATACAACATTTAGCTGCTTCTATAGATTTCATAAACATATTTGTTTAATGCTTTGTGCTTGAAATGTTTTTAATAATTCTTCCTTTCATTTGAGAACATACTTTCCTACAATTTAGTCAATATTTTTTAATCATATAAAAGTGAATATTAATAGCCTAATGGTCCTGATATGAAAACACTGTATACAAATTAAAATGGATTCATTCTAGACCAATTGATTGAGGTTGCAATTTATGTAACCTCTTATCAAAACAAAGGAGCACATTTTTACTCATTTTGGAAGGGAAATGAATTTACTTGAAGTATTTTCACTTCTGAAGAGAAAACATTTTTTCATTTTTGTTCATTTCTGAGTTATTTTTACTTCTAAGTACCACCTTATCTACATTTTTTAATTTAAACTATATAATGTTTATTTTCAGATATCTGACCAATTAAAGAAAAGAAAGAAAAACTGATTTCAGTCGTTACACATGGTCTTCCATTCAAACATAAGTTTTGGCATTTTGATTTCTCTGAAATTAAATTTTTTAGAGTGTGGGTACAGAGTACAGTACCACTTTCCTTTTGAGGTTTGTTTTATATTTTTAATATAAAAACAATAACCTATTTTGCGGAAAAGTTAAAAATGCAGAATGTAGGGGAAAAACTTTATTCTATCATTCCAAAAGAGAAGCAAAGTCAACAATTCAGTGTGTCCTACTTAATATAAGAAGTTCAAAATTTGATAACATCATCAAAATCTCTCGAAAGTTCCTATCCAACTGGAGCACCTAGAAGTTTTTTTGTGTGTTTTAAAAAGATACACAAAATGGAACAGTGTGTATTCCTGAAGTATCTTGCCTAACTGTATGTACAGATGTTATTATTTTATGGCTTGGAAATCCACTATGATGCTGTCAGTCTACACCATACAGATGGTACTAAGCCCGTGGCAGTATAGATCATCTTGAATACCTAATGAGACAGTCACTTTGCCCAGAAAGCTGCACACAGTCTAAAATTTTGCAGAGCACTGCTGGATATGCACTGCCTCTGCCCCCAGAATCTTACCCATCAATACCAGTAAAGATTCAAAAACTCACTCTTAACATCATACTACAAGCCAATGTAAGAACATCTTTCAACATATTTAAAGGTTAGGATGATGTCTGGGAACGTTTCTACAACCTGAACCAGCCACATGTATGATGATCACAATATTGAGATAAAAATGAGGTTGTTATAAGAGATACAGAATAAATAGCATTGAAATATGTCATGTTCCTATCTAGAAACCAGGCTTCTTCTTTTCTTTGGTAGCAGAGCTTTTTTCCGTGTAATTGAGAGTACAGATTAGTCTTAGAATTGCCTTCAGGTGAGGAACAGACTCTCCCATAATACTTTTAGTTCTTAACTTTCTTAATTTCTTATCTCAAAGTTCATAATGAGACCATTTTTATCAGAAATACAATTTACTATGAAAAGGGAATTCGAATATTAGCAAGGTGTAATTGATACCGTATTCAGGAAATTCCTCCACTGTAATCTTCCTGTTTGATAAAATGAGTATTTCCCCTTAAATTCTTACTGATAAGTACTTAGGCTCCTTGATATAAAGTGTTTTTGAGAGGAATAATAAATACCCTCTCAAAGCCAAAGCACATGGCCTCATGTTAACAGTGTAAGAAAGGGTCTAAATGGGTAGGTCTCATTGTGACAATAGAATTTAAAAATAGTGAAAGTGATTATAAATGGTCAATTAGGATGAGGAAAATCAGAATAACTTGAAGTTTTGAGATTTCAAGGCTAGGTGAATATAAAATCACAAGTGCTTCATCCCTAGAAGCACCAGAATTGTATATGTAGTTGAATGGATGGATGAAAGAATTTGTGATTGAAGAACCAGTTTAATTCAGACACAAGAAGTCTGAGAGGTGAGAAATATTCAAAGAAGATGAAAAGATCAAGCAGGATAATATAATTGATCAACCATATGTCATTGATGACCTTTCTGAAACAACAGTTCCAGCGGAGTGACAAGTAAAAGCATGATGGGAAGCAATTACATTTGACCAATTTACATGCAAATCTATTTTTTTCCTTTCTCCTAATATTTAATAGGAATGAAAATGGGAGGAACAACCATCAGATATAGTCATTTATTTTAGCTAATAGAATCTACCCTGTTTTTAGAAAGTCACTCTCCCTTTGACAATTTTCCTACTTCTTGAAGCCTCCTTTTCTTTTCACTTCAAAATTACATAGTATTCTCATCATTTTCTTTATGTTTTTATTTCTTTATGTCCCCTTCTAATTCTGGATCAAGATTTATTATTTTGAACTTAGCATAGATAGTCCCATCATGTCATATACAGGTAATTCTTTCTCCCTAATGTGCACTCGAGCTTGCTTCTAACAACAGCTGCATTAAAAAAATGATGAAGTGAAAGTATGTTTGATTGAACAGCTAAATAATTATTTTGAGCACCTAAAAGATGCTAGGCATACTGAGAAAAGCTGCAGAAATCAGAACAACCAGAAAGAAATTCCTATGTGTTCTTTTGCTTACAATACACTGTTCACCTACCTCTTAGAGTTACCACCTTCCCTCATGGCAACAGATGGGCAAACCCAATCTTATCCTTCCCTGCATCATTTTCCTATTTACACATTGACAGTTATTACTGGTAAAACAACAACAACAACAACAAGAACCATTGCCTGCATAAGACAGCTGGGAGATATATAGGTATATATGAAATAGAAATTCAGAAACAATTACTTCATAATTTATTATTGATCTGTTATCCCGTTATATAAGTGTGTGTATGTCTGTATGTGTGTGTACATAGCATAAATAATTGTCAAGATACATTCATTATCCACATTTTGAGTCACTTGGTCACTCTTCCACTTTAATAAAGAAGTAATCCTACATGAATTCTCCCCTTACAGCTTATTTTTACACTTCAGACTAAGCAGTTGTCTTTTTTTGTGTGTGAAGTCTTTCTTAGCAATTATGAACCAGCTTTAGACACTCCTCTTTATGAACGCATGGACTTTTGTTTACAAAGAACAAGATAGAACTGGAATTCTTAAAATGTTGAGTAAATGCGGCACCTGAATCTTCCAACCCCCATATTTGATTAAATGCTTCTTTAGATAGTATTTCTTTTACATGAAGTCATCAAGGAACCCAAAATACAGGGTGGATACTTAACATTTGCAGTTTGGTTGATTGATGGGAATTACTCACCAATTACATTTTTGAAATGTAATTATTTGTTAAGAATTAATGTTTTTATACATTTTAATTATATAGTATGTATCAAATATATCACATTTTTTCCTGTATCTTTTACATTGAAAAAAGACATTTCAAATAAGACCAAAGTTCAAAATAATTAAACTTAATATAGCTATTTCTATAACATATAAAGGTTACCCATATGTCTTCACTGAGTAATGAGATTAGAAATTCTTCAAACCAATTTTTTAAATAGGAGTAAAACCATGTATGTTCTTACACAGCAACCAGTCCACTCAAATTATGTTAAAACACACACTTATATTTGGTGGTGATTGTGAATTAGTTGCTGTTCATTATCTCACTGTTTTATTTTGCTGGTTCTCTTTGTATGTGGATTAAATCTTTTGGTGAGGATTAAGCAGTCCTTTCAATAAAAGTCAAAAATGTGTGTATACACATGTACATACATGTATACACATATATACATATATATCCAGAGATTGAAAAGTAACAACTTCTCAGGCTTTTTCCCCCCACTCCAGAGTTGCTTTTACAACTTTGGGGTTTCTCATTTTCTGCAGATCAGAAATGTATGTGTGGCTTCCACTGTAATTTATGATTTTAACACTCACTATTAATGGAGATGTATTACAGCAGAGAAAAGTTTAAAGGGTTGTTTTAGTACAGAGAAATAACTGACTGGGCCTGCTTATCACAATTGCATCTCACCTACTCAAACCTTTCCAGTTTGTGAAATTGAGCTGAGAAGTCTAGGAGAAAATGCAAGTTTTACAGCAAGATTTAATCTTTCTGCAAGCAGCGAGTCTAGAAATACCATAACAACAGCTGTTCCCATGGCATATTAGCATTTCTGCTTCTGGCTCAGCTGCTTCTCAGAAGTGCAAAAAATTGCAAACGTGAAAAATGTTCATTTTTAACATTAGCTTGAGTTTGAAAATCAGGGGACATTCATCGGTCCCCAAAAGTAATGGATGCACATTGCTGCTAATTATTTTATTCCTGAAGTAGACTGTGATATATACATAGCTCATAAAATATCCTTTAGTAACTATAGAAGAGGGAGAAAGGCTTATCCACCATTTGGCAGCATGATTTTTGACTATTGTCCATAATATGGGTGTGAGCTTTGATTGCATATGAGACAAAAATGCAGGGTAATTCTCATCATTTTAATTTTATCATATTTATTTTCATCCCCTTATGCTCATATATCCAGACTAAAAGATAGGAACTGTGAAACTGTAGTAGTATTTCAAGTGAATAAACTCCCTCTCCAGTTGTGAATAACAGACAATTATATCACAGATTAGCTTCAAGGTGGGGTAGAGGGATGGGGGAATGGGGTTTGTGTCATAGGTAAAATTTCCTTTTAATTCATCTTTTAATTCTTTTCTTGAATACATATAGCCTATTTAGTCAGTAGATTTCACAAATAACAGTAGATCAAAACAAACTAGCCACTCTAAGACAATAAGAATATGCTTCTGTCTCCCACTGTTATAAGAGCCTATTTTGCTAAGTATGAAATTCTTCACTTTCTTGATGAATAATTGATCAACTTTGTGGTCTTATGTTTATTAACATAGTGATTAATCTTCCAAAGATATCAACATTTCATTAGGAAAGACAAAGAATTATGTGTCCATCTCTGTGACCTAGCCAAATAATTATTTGCCTTAGACATCTTTCTATTGTGTTTACTTAGTTCACTCACAATGGATTCAAAGCTTGTGAAACCATTAGGATATCGGTTTCTTCCTTTTTAAAAATGTACTTAAAATGATATTTGGAAAGAATGTTGCATTATCGAACTTTATAAAGAAAGCAAAATTTAATGCAAGAATTCACATAGGGAATTAATGATACACAACTAAATAAGCAGTTGGTTTAGACATACACACTCCCCACCACAAATGTCAAGAAAGTATACTATATGGGTGGATTTTGAAACCATAATACGTGTAACTTAAAATACTGTTCCTCTCTCTCCTTAACTCAAATCCTAATATGCTTTTGGGAGTCACACACACACCCTCTATTGTGCTTCTTTTGATCATGATTGGTATATTTATTATGGAAAACTTTAAATTTTTTGAAGGTTATCTACCATAGTTCATATTGAGCAACAGTGGTTTTGTTAGTGAAATGTCTGCATCTTTAGCCCTGACTATTCCTGATATATCTTGCATATATCCATATGAACAATACAAGAGATGGAACTCTGTCCCTTCCACTTTAAAATGGTTTCTCAATTCCCTCCTAATATCTACAAATGTCTTTTTTGTTTTTCTATCAGAATGATAGCAAGGGAGAAGTTGATAGGTGAGGTTTAAGATTGTCTTGACTTTTGTAGGAAGAGAAATTCTGATGTGAACTATTTCATAAAAATGTCCCCATATCTAAAAAACTATATTCTTTGTTTTCAGGTTTCCATTCTCAAATATGAACCTAAAAACTGAGATTCTAGAGTTTATTCATGTCATTCCCATTTAGGTGCATGGTACATATTATCCCATGATTTATAATTTTAATAGGACAATGCATGCAGTTGAACTGACTCTGTTAGTTACTTTTACAGAATGTTCATGAGGTCACTTTAGATAAATGTAAGTAAAATTTCAGTATTTTCAGAATCTCTCACCTGGCCTTAGTGCATCTCCATATTAATAGGTGTTGCCAAGGGGTGGAGAGAAGTAGTTCATCTCCACATCAATAGGTGATTACAAGGTGGGTGGGGAGCAAGCACACACATTGAGACCAGAGAGGTGTGGTGGGCTACTTTTGCAGCCAGGTCACCAGAGACCCGGGTGGGCAGATGTAGACAACTGCTTGTAGGCAATAAATGGATTTCTCCCAGTTTATTTCTCCCTTTGACTGATTTCGGCTTCAAAGGTTATTTGCCCCAGGCTGGGAACATATTCCCCCCACCCCCAACCCTGCCCCCAGAGTTACAATAAGTCAATTTCTATTGTTTACATATAATTATTAAATTTGCAAACTACAGATATATTCTCATAGAGAATGAAGGGGAGGGGAGGGAAAAAAGAGAAAAGATAGTGAGTGTTTTTGAAAGTTTCAGACATTTTATCTAGTAAAAAGGATTAGGAAAGCTTACATGAAAGAGATGGTTTTGGAAATGGATGTTTAATGATGGGATTTTTATAAAGAGTGGTTGGGCACTCAAGGAAATAGTCTAAGTAAAGGGATAAATAATAAAAGGTAGGAAAATTCAGAGATATTAGGAGAAAGAAGAGAAATTTATTCTGATTTTAATGATTAAGTTCTGAAGGAGATTAATAGGATATAATGTAAAAACGTTCTGAGCCAGATGGTGAAAGGACCAGAACCAGAACCAGGCCGAGGAGTTAGCTCTAGATTTGGAAGACACAGGGCAGCTACTGCTTCAGTTTGTAGCAGAACCTGACTCAAGGCAGTAGGAAAATCATCCCTCCAGGCACAAAATCCCAATCATTTTCTGTGATGTTCCAGAACAGGAAAGCCCACAGGCTGGAACTGAAGTGTCAATTTGGCCATTATCTGTTTAATGTTGACCCTATTGTTTATAAACATAATTTTATTGTGAATAAGTAATTAGTGGCAGTGGTTGCAGGTGGCACTTACTCCTTTTCATACACATACTGTGCTTAGAGCAAAAAATTGGGAATTGTTATCAGCAGCACACATCCTTTGTCTCTGTGCTGTCAACACCCAGTAATCTAACTCCCTGTGCATCCACTTCTTTTTAGTGCTTTAGCAGGAAAAAAATAAAAACAAGGAAGATCAAGAGTCCTCCTAAGAAAACCACCTAAAGAGAGCCATTTCAGTGAACTTAAAGCAACCATATGGTGACTGGGTCCTACCCAATTTGTGCTGCTTACAATATTTATCATGATTTTATGCTTATGCTGAAACACAATTCATGAGGGTTCAAAAATATCTTAGGCATTTTTCTAACATCCCACAAATCCCTCAGGAAGAAGGAATCAGCCTGGTAATTTACAGAGTTTGTTTTAAACACAAACTTGCCACAGAGCTAGAAAAGACGTCATTTCCAACCCCACATCTTCACCTTGTCTGTGTCTCTAGAGAAATCGATTACCAACTTTGACAGCTTCCCTCTGTTTGCCATAAAGTAGGGGAAGGGAATGCAAACCTGTAGATCAGGCAAGAGACTGCAGTGATTTGAGATAGAGGGACGAGAACGGATCATTCCTGAACAGTAAAAGAATAAACAGCAAAAGAGAAAGCCATGAAACATCAGTATGAGATAATTCAGAGTAAATTTCTTTTACTGGAAGTTATTATATGGAAAAATTTTATTTTGACACATGTATGATATGATGAATATATAATTATAGTTTGTTTTGAACCTGCATGTTTCCCGAAATGTAAGTTTCCTTCATATTTGTGATAACAGGAAACATATTCAATAAGGTAAAGGATTGTAAACATATTTGGCACTTCTCTGACTGGAGATGGGTAAATATTAGCCACCTATCCATATATATTTAAATTGGCAATAATTTATGGAGTATAATTGTTTTCATAATACGTAAGATAAAAACGTTTTTTTCTAATTTCAGTGCTCTGTCACCAAACTAAGGAAGGAAATGATATTGGCTGTTTTGACTTTTTGACATGCCTTAGAAATCCTGTTAGAATCCCACTGAATGTTTATAACATATGGTGGCTTTACAGATTTACCTATACTACCCACAATGCTTCTGTAGAAACCC
The DNA here is from genome assembly GCA_032199065.1 of Smutsia gigantea. Taxonomy (NCBI): domain Eukaryota; kingdom Metazoa; phylum Chordata; class Mammalia; order Pholidota; family Manidae; genus Smutsia; species Smutsia gigantea. The sequence goes on from JAVSCE010012658.1 coordinate 17,592, forward strand.
TTATCTATAGAATTACAAAATGCCTTACTTACCACAACAACATTGGAACTCAGCACTGAGTTTGGCAAGGAATTTGGTTTATAGCAGATCAAGTGTGGCAATGGGCTCATGCTCTTGGAAATGACTGTTCTTATGTTATCTATAATAGTTTCCAAAGTTGGATACTTCTATTGCTAGACACAACAATTCCCTTAATCTGACTGCCACCTGGCCACTTTGGGTTCCTCACGACAGAGTGTCAATAGGTAAATAAAGGTGTTAGTATGCTGGCCAGGGTGAGCAATTCTGATTTCAACGGGAAATTTACGCTGCTACTACAGTACAGGAGTAAGAAGGATGTCAGGAATGCAGAAGATGTATATAGTAAACTATCTCAGTATTTAAGTTACAATATGTCAAAGGGCAGTTTGACTCAGCTAGGAAAGGAATGCACATCACCCAAAGATGAATTAAGGCACTTTGCATCCTCTTTGGGGAACAGATTATTTTGCCCTCAGCTCTACCAGGGATGGTTGTATCCTGTTAGGTGCAAGCATGGTATTTGTTATTGCCTGTTAGTTAGTTCTGGTTAAAGGAGGTGTGCGTGGATATTAAATGGACAAGAGTGGCTATATGATGGGTCAACTTCATTAAGCTGGAGAAACTTTTACATGATTCAGTACTATGATTCTAGATTGAAGTTGGCTATGAGAAATATTTATGAGATTTGGAAGGAAGAAATGAAGGAGAAACCATATATTTTCAAGTTTTGAGCTGGGCACCAGGTAGAGTGACAGCTCACACACATCGCCATGGGTTGGCCTGTTCGTCTCACTGGCATGAAGTACACATAGACACACCAGTCCTCTGGGCTTCTCTGAGCCCAGACCACGTGAGAGAGCTGCTCTGTGATGAAGGGAATCTATCCTACGGCATGACAGATGAGATGACAGGAAACTGCATGGTTTCCTCTATTTCTCACGGGTCCTCATTGACTCTTGTAGGTTCTAGTTTTCCATTATTCTCCACATTCAGTTCTCCTTCACTACAGTCAGCCTGCTCACCGCATGGAGAGGGCTTACATCCACTTTACCAGCTTGATGAATTGAGTAAAGTCTAATTCCTATAATATCTTCCATATGCTACAACACTCATATCAATGAATCACTCTAACTGAACCCTGACCCATCACTGATAATATTTTTGTGAAAAGATTTCTATAGGAACATCTATAAAGTCTTTAGAATGCATGTAAAAAGACCATACCACAGTAGGAAAAAGAGTAAAAATCAGTACTTAAGGACAGAAAATTGAACAAAATTTGAAATCAAAATTGTAGCATCTGTATTTACTCAGCCCACTTTTTTAGTCACACTATTGCTCCTTCAACCAATCAATCACCACTGTAAGCTGGCAGCCTCTTCCCTCAGTACACCATAGATGCCATGCAGAACTCCCTGTAGACACTCTCAGCTATCATAATTTGGACAAACAGGGAAGAGAGGATGTTAACCTTTACGGGGCAACGCTTGCTGAACGCCCAGTATCCGATGAATAAATGCTCTTCTAAACTGTCTTTATGGTGGACTTTTTATGAGATGCATTCAACAAGGCTCTTTACAAACTTGTCAGCAGGATGAAGTTCATTTATCTACAGTGGTGATCAGCTCAACATTTTAGCTTGTATCAACTGTCCCACCTCTCTCTTTTCTTCCTTCTTCACAGTGGTTTTCCTTTGCTTGAGATTATTTCCAAAATTCACGTCTTTGTGTTCAGGATAATTTCTTAGGCCATGCTTTTGGGGGAGCTCAGATTAAGAGAATTGGTTATAAATCTGGCCCTGGAAGAAAAACCTTCTGGAGGGGATTTTGGACCTGGGTTCTCTGATTTGAATCAGAGTCAGTAAGGACATTATTATCAAGGATTGGTGTGGAACAAACTCCTGATGTCTAGTTCCACAACTACTATTTACTTTGTTGGTGATGAACTAGAAAAAGTGCAGGGGGAAAGTGAAGCATTGATTAGTGGTGATACTTGAATTGCGTGGGGAAACAGTAATTATAAATAGCACAGATGGGCTACCTGTTGATAACAGCTTCTAAACTACAAAGGAACTGAACTCAGCCCCATAGGTTCTCCTTTGACAAAGTCAGGACTTGGAAAGATCAGGATTCTGAGTCCTGGGGCAGGGTATTTGGGTGAATAAGCCTAAAGCCTCAGATTCCTCAGAACCCTCCTGCATGAGGTGGTTGCTTTCCAACACGCTATTTGTGCTACTAAAAAAATTCTCTCACCTATGTAGTTATTTCATTATTGCCACCAAGTGAATAACTTGGGCCAGGTCTCAGCAAAGCCTATGCTGATAAATTCTTTTTCTGCTATGAGAACATACCACTTTTTACCAAAGAGTTTGGGTATCTGGAAATAGGTGGTCATGCATTACAGTAAATCTTGAAGGTGTTGGACCAGAGAGGGAGAAGTATCTGGGTGTATAAGAGATGATTTACTGACATGCATGTGTACTCCTATGACCTGAGATCCAACATCTTGTCAGTAATACCCGGAGCTACTCCTGAGTGTGCTGCTGGGGTGTGTTTGTGATGGATACAGTAGGGGCTGCAGTAAATGACAGAGGCCACAAAAGACAAGCATCACAGATGGAGATGCGGGGACGTTAGATTTAACATGTGAGACCAGGAAACGTATCACCTGATGATACTCTCCAGGAGGGTCACAAGTCCACTTCATTTGCTGAAGCTGTAAGTAAAGTAGGTTTTAGGTCCATTAGATAGCAACACCTTTGAGAAGTAATAACTCCCTTCTCTAGGCTGGAATTGATGCTAGGCAAGGCTGCCATGGGACCAGGCCCTCCTCTGTAGTTGTGTGTAATAGGATTTTGGCCCACCAGAAGCCCAGAGGTGGTTATTAACTGATCAAAGTGAGGTGAAGGTAATTACCATAAGGGCAGCAGGGCGGGAGACACAGCCTGGATGCTTGGACCTGCGGGAACCTTCGGCAATGGCCACTAGATCATAGTGAACTTAGGGATCAGATAGTTGATGGCATGCCAGTGTGGATATTACTTGACTTACATAATCAGAAAACAGAGAACCAATAAGCAAATTGTGGAGGTCGGCCACACTTTCTAGATCTAAGTCAATAATCAGACCCAAAATGCTTTAATTGAAGGAGAGTCCAGACCTCCTAAATACAGACTTGTGGATATACATTCATACGGAGACCAAAATATAAAGGCCACCCAAAAGCTATTGGGTACCAGGTCTGAACTGATTCTTATGCCAGCAGAACAAAACCAGCTTGATGGTTAGAGTGAGAACTCAGGAAGGCCAGGTGATGACCAGGGGTCTAAGCACACATCCCTCTCAGCTGCTCCAAAATGTCCACGTGCTCATAATGTGACTATTTTTCTGGTTGTATGATCAGAATGGATAAGTTGTAATGGAAGAATTCCACAGATGTTTTCTCACTTGTGAATGAGCTGTTAAGACAGGGAAGGCCAAGTAGAAGTCTCTGAAGTTTTCTCTCCTTCCACTACACAAGCAAATTCATAGTAGGATGCATTAAAGAGATTAATACCACCAAGGAATTAAAGGACGCAGTGGTAGTATGCTCTAAAAATCTGCATTTAGTTTCCAGTCTGGGCACTGAAAAAAATTAAATAGTGCCACATAATTATGGAATATCATGCACTTAAACAGACGGTACTTCAATTACAGCTGGGATGTCACATATGGCGACGATATGCAAATAACTTGATGCAGAATCTGGCACTGGGGAGGACCTGGCTATTGATCAAAGTTAAGAACTGCCATGAAAAGACATCAATGAGAGAGTTAAAAAGTTATCCCCCAGAGAGATGGTCATTGCAATAATTATAGCCAAAAATTATTCATATTCAAACACACAAAAAAGCACTATGTATCAGTAAAATGCAGCCAATCCAACTGAAAAATGGGCAACACTAATTGGGTAGGTACTTCACAAAATAGGATAGCCAACTGGCATTTTATATGTATGACTGTGCCTGAACTCATTAGTTATCAAGGAAATTCAAATTTAAATCACAACACAATACCTCTGACGCATCAACATTGCCAAAAGTGAAAAGAAGAGAGACGACAGTGTTGAAGAGATGTCCATATAAAGGAATTCTCCTATACAGTAGTAAGGTACAAATAGGGCAAATGCACTCAGGAACTGCGTGCCAATATATACTAAAACTGAACACCTCCAAGCTTTTCACCTACTGGTTTCTCTCCTAGGTATATACCAAAGGAAAATTCATATCAATATTTAACAAGCCATGTGTAAGAGACCTTTGCAAGCGCTATTTATAACAGCCTGAAATTGAAGACCCAAATGTGCATAAAGAGTTGGCTGAATAAACTAATATTCATAAATAGAATCCTATAGAGCAGTAAGAACAAATAATTTACAACTACATACAATAACAGCGATGGATCTCATAAAGATAATGTTGAACAGAGGATGACAGATACAAGGAAGTTCTGAAAAAAGGCAAAACCAGCCTATGGCGTTAGAAGCCAGGATAGCGGTCATGCCCAGTGGAGGGGGAATCACTGGACAGCAGCTGATAACGTTCTTTCTTGCCATGGTGCCGATATAAGTGGGTGTCTACTCTGGAAATTTGCTGATGTGAACAATTCTGATTTACTTTTCTCTATTTTATGCATTACTACGTTTTCTTCTGGAGAAAGGACTACAGCTCACATTCACTGTCTTGCCCTGGAGCTGTGTTGATTCCTCTGGTCTCTGCTAAAATAAGGTCGGAAGGGGTTGTGTCACCAGGAGTTCGTGCAGAACATCGCACTGGTCCTTAGATTGGTGTGGTCCTATTCACTGCAATCCCGTGAACCAGGAAGCATTTTCTGGTAATTTAGGGCACAGGCATTCCAGAGGGTGGGAAATAAGGCCCACCAAGCCTATGGGATCTGCCACATCAATAATGATTTTTAGGCTCAGAGAATGTGACTCAGGCCTATGTATCTCCTCTAAGGTATAGAGTGACTTCTTGCCCGTTTGTGCCACCTCTAAGCTTGCTGGGCCACTTTGGATTTTGGAGCTGGCAAATGTTCCAACTGGAAGGCTATTCCAATTACTTTACCAAGTGACTCTGAAGTCCCTGGGCAAGCATGCATTCTGCAGCATTTCTAGGCTGCAGGAGGAGGACGAGCTGCCTTTCCACTCACAGCTCTGTAGATCTGATGCAACTAGAGGTATCTGAGTAGAGAAAGTCCTGTGTGGTTGCTCTAGTAAGCCAGGACAGAGAGCTGCAGAGCTGGCTTCTCAAGAACTGCAGCTGCATCTCGCCTTCTCTGGCAGAAACTATTCATCATTTTAAAAACAGCTGTTGGTGTGGCACTGGTCCCTACGAGGCCTGAACACCTGGCCAAGGAGCAAGTGCCTTAGTGTTGGGGGAGGTCACTGACATGATGATGTGACCACGGGCTGACCTGTGAACTGGACACAGCAATTGGAAACTCTCCAACCTCTCTACTTGTCCTTGGAAGGGCACTCTGCTGGACTTCCCTGCTCCCAGAGCTACCCCAAGGTACAGGCTGGAGATAGAAATGTCGTGTTGAGACTATCTGGATGGTAGAGTGACTGAATCCTGTACAGGCCTCCACATAAAGATTGAAGATTTGGTGGGTGGGAGTGAGGTCTACTCATCTTGTGGCCCCCCAAGACAAGACTCTTAAGTGTAAGTTCCCTTGTTTATTAAACCTGCCACTACCAATCTTGGGGTGGCCTGTCTCCCCTCTGTGTAAGGGGGCTGGGTTTCAGATTTCACCCAGGAATCTCCCAAGCTCTTCAAGCTCACTGACACTATGCAACCAGAGAAGCCTATCCTGACCTGGTTATTCTGAGATCCACTGGACAGACTCTGGCGGCCGCAGCAAAGACCCCTTGCACATTAAAAAGAATGCATTATAGATCTGGCCTGAGAAGGTCCAGAAGGTAAAGATATGTTGAACATGATGACTGAAACTCCTTTGTTATCTCCTTGTTACATCAAATGCCTCCTTCTCAATTTATATATGTATGTGGCCTTTTAGGGGTTTCTCCATAATAACCCCATAAAGAAGAATAGCTTTGTTCTCGAATTCATTGGTTTTACATGCTGCACTACAGTGATTGCTAGTTATATTTATTCTGCTACTCAGCAGGCCTGTCAAGGACAGTGGCCAGGTGAAACCTTCCCTCTGGGCAGACGAGTTAGTGCTGTAGTTGGCCATTCACATGGGGGGGGGCATGCCTGATGTGCAGGTAATACATGGATTCTTGGACAAGTGGTTCACATATTTAGCTAGAGGCCTGGAAAAAGCAAAGTAAGAAGATCATAGCCAAAGAAGTTTGGGAAAGGGGCAAAGTGTAAGGCTCTATGGCAGTGGGCAACAGGACTGATGATCTTTGTGTCATTTTCACAATAACCAGGCAGTACCCAGTCTGAGGAGGAAGTGTTAAAACGGATAGGTAGGACTCTTCTAAAAGAGGTCAGCTACCCCCTTCTCAGGCAGAGCAGCACAGTGGGCCTTCAGGCACCACTAGCCTCATGCTGATAGTGTCTGAGTTAGCATAAGACATCTGCATGACATTGCCCAGGGCCTCATGTGATAGTATGGGAGGTGCAACACTCGTTTTGGGACCAAAGGCGTTCATTGGTCTTAGCAGAACACATCTCTTTGAAGAAGTCAGCTAGATCGTTTGTCACTGCTTGCTGAAGATGACAGCTCAGAAAACAGCCTACAGAATGCAGGATACCAGATGTACAGCCCTGCCCTTGTCCTTGATAGCTAGAACAAGGGGGCCTAATGTAGGAAGGAAGGTAGTATTGATCTTTCACCATCAATCCCACAGATGCTTGAACGTTTTTTCCTCAAACTCATAACTACACTCACCTAGATAGCATCCGAGGTCCAGGGCCTAGAGCTGGCCACCAACTTTGTGACTATGTGAGGGGTTGGAGTTTTTGTAGCATGTGAGTTTTCTGAATGTTTCCGGGGCTGGATGTCTTGCGTCCTGCTTTATACCCTCCTAGCCTATCTCTGAATTCTGAGCTCTGGCCATTAGCCATGTCTGGGCACAGCTGAGAACTGGGAGCAGCTGATTCCAGCTCTTTTGCATCTCTTTCATTTTCTGCCCCGGACCTACTGTGACATTGCTGTTTGGCACACCTGTGGGGAACTTTTGGCTACTTTGAAATAAGAGCCGAACTGGATGTGAAAAAACATGAACGCCTTGACCAGGGGATGTGAGCACAGCACACACACTGTCTTCTTAGTCTCTGAGGGGATCGTGCTCAGGTGCCCACAGAAGCTTTGTGCCCTGTGACTGACCTGTCCACTTCCTTCTCTACTCACAGCCTTAAATCCTGTTTCCTGGGATCAGTTCCCAAAGTAAGCTATCTGCACTCAACAGTTTTCTCAGGCCTTGTTTAGGGGAAGAAACAAGAATAAGATACTAACATTAAACACACACACCTGCCCCTTGGTAGTCCTGAGGGACTTTGGCAGGGAAATACAGGGACTTTAAGTATCCTTTTACCAAGTGATTCTTGGATTGAGTCAGTTTTTTAGATGCAGTATAAGCAGTTTAACTTTCTTATTTCAGACATCCTTCTATAGCTTATCCCAACAAATAATTATTAAAGTATAAATTCTTATATGCAAGTGAAAATCTGTTTCAGCATAATGGTTTTGAGTCAATTATACCTGGAATTGCTGAGTACTAATACATGTGCTCTTTTAATAGACACAGATGTCCTTTTTTAAGGCTCTAGCTATCTTACTGTATTTCATTCACTCTTGAGGACTGGAGCCGTACTCCACCTACCACTGTATGCTTATTTGCAAGCACATGAGATATTAGGCTGCCAAAAAAAATCTCTAGTAAATACCTCAATTTTGTACAGACTTTCTAAGCTAAAAACACATTCAGAGAGCTAGCTCAGCCTCAGATTCCTAAAAAGTTGGAAGCTTGGTCCAGGGCATTGCCTCAGCATCAGAAGGTAAAGTTTTAAGGGTGTTTCTCCTCAGTGACAGGTAGCTTTCCAACTAGAACTAGACCAGCAGGGAAATCATCTGTGGGATTCAGCTCTTTTAATTTCTGAACTCTAGTCTGGGTTCAGGCTTGCCCTCATTATATGCTTGCACAGTCCTTACAACACCACAGACACTCTTACAGCTGCAGTTGTCAAATTCTATGTGAGAAGCACAAAAGGAGAAAGAAGATTGTATAAGGTATTCTCAGTCTACATGGGCATCTCTTGTGAACTGACCCAAGGAGGATTGAAACCTATATATGTATTTGAACTATTTTCTTTAAAAATATTGATCTGCAAGGTAAGAGGTATTTAGTGACTTTAATTCTAGTTTAATTCAGGCATGGATCTTCATAAATGCGTAGTTAGGAAACAAAAATAACCCTAGTACCTCGAGGAGCAGGAATGAAAGGATGGAATGGTAGACAATGTGGTAGCTGAAAGGGACAGAGGAGCTAATTACCAGCCACTGCTCTATCTCATGGCATGTGATGAGTCCTGAGTGCCCCTGAATAGAAGGAATTGCTTTCTATTATAGGAGAAGAATGTCTCATGGTCAGGCTGGACCCTCTCTTTTCTCCTTATGCAAAGGACACAATGCAATTTGGAAGGCAGAGAAGGGCGCTATCACCATAGAAGCACAAATCATTGTATAACCGTGAGGATAATGACATTCTTCATTCTTTCCCTTTCCTTGTTATTGACTAGTGCAGTATCATCTTTGGCTTCTTTTGTATGTTCTTGTATTAAGTTGTGTGTGCAGCAAGAGAGTCATTTTTAGTACTCCATTTCTAATCATGATAGAAAAATATTTCATACAGGGACTTCTCCTTGCTACCACTTGGAAACATGTGTCAGAAAGTAGTTAAAGAAGGAAATCATTGATATACAGATTATGTTCCAGATGTCTGTATGGTAAACATTTAGAATGTAATACATGTTGTCAGAGAAACTTTGTGGATAATAATGGTAAGGTTCAAACTGGATCAATGGCTCCTTTCCACAAAAAAAGAGAAAGCAAGTTATTTAACTCATAAAGTCCTTAAACTATTGCGTTACTCCCATCTCTCATTCATAGAGGAAAGGGAAGACAATTTGATGGCAAGAACACAATATTAGTTATCATTAGTTATGAACCATCTATACACCACCCACTTTAGATACTGTATACCATTTAACAACAGTAAGTACTATTATTTCTCTATTTTATAAATGTGAATGCTGAAACTTAGACTTATTGATGGACGTGTTCAAGATCACTTAAAACTTGTGAATAGCTAAGCTGGTATATAAACACAGCTCTGTCTGATTATCTCCTAGGTCTTCTCAGGATGGCCAGGAGTTGGATGCTGCCTGGGTTCCCATAGGGGTCATAACACCAGTTCATGGAATAAAAGATCCAAAGAGGACATGAGCATCTCCATCAAAGCTCAATAACACACCTCTTTTAAACTTCACAAAAAAAAATACTTAAAAGCAGACATTATTAGAACTAAGACTTGTTCCTGGAGATTTTCACATTATAAGCAAGAGAGCAGATGAGAAGCCGAGAGCAACTCTGAGTTTCCCTAAGTGTCTGCAACAGGTACCCGATAGGTTGAACGCACAAAATCAAGTTGTAGGGCTGTGTTTTCATGTCATTAAGACTTTTAATGAATAAATTATTTGGTCGGTTTACTTATAATACACTTAGATGAGATTTTATTACATTAATAAGATCCAAGAAAATCTTTTCCTTTGGATCACTATTTTATGAAAAGATAATTATCCAAAAATCTTCATAGGGAGTTTGGGGTGGGTGGAACCTGGGTTTGTTCATTCATATCTCCCTAATTGAGAATTGCATTCCCATAAAAAGAATAACAATTCTTACGGTATATTTTAAGTAGGAAAAAAGAAACACAAGAGTTGATGTCTTGCCCCACTCCCCCTTACCATTTCTTCCAGTGGCATAGCTGTGATTGACTACTTATTGGGTCAAGGATTTAGCGACCTCATTCTGCTTTTCCACAAATGTTAAAAGAGGCAGTGACTTAAGTCACCATACAGGAAACATGGCCTTCTAAGCAGTCTCACAGTCTACTCTGTGTGACTAACACTGATGCCATCCAGGATGCTATTTTTATCTTTTGGCTCATGGGAGAGGGATGCGAATATGTAGTGCACTTGGATGAATTGGCAGATATAAAAAAAGCTAGATGTCAGTGTCTTTCCTGAAGAAAAAGATAGACATGCTTAACCCTCCTGTAATATGCTAATTTTTGCTATACTTGGTATGGCCAGAGGTTCTGGGAATTGAAGGAAACTGACCATTTGTGAGAATATAAGATTATATGTTTATTTTCACAATTATGTCTTGGAGAAAGTTTCTTTTAGACAAAATCCAATTCCAATAACACTGTAAGAAAGAAAATGCATCCTCTTTTCTCCAAAGTGAACTGTAAGAATATTACCAACTTATATATATTAAAATTATTGTTAAAAATAAAAATTGTCAGCTAACTTTCTTTAAGCAAAATTCCTTTCTTTTTATTGGTGGAGAGTCTAAACATCCCATTAATAAAATGGCAATGTATTTTATATCCCACAATTTTGAGGTAGTCTTAATAAATCATAGAGGAATTGATGAGATGTTTATTACATATGGGAAAATGCAGGTTATTATATTAATATGATGCATACTCATCCTTCATATTACTGATATTTCTTATTTTGGAAAAAAAATACATGGTTTTCCATATCTCATTTGCATACATTCACAGTTTAGGTGAAGTTGCAAATAAAAATTTCATAATTAATTTCATTTGAGCTGGTTATTTACAGAGAAAGAGTGCATCAAAAAATTATGAAGCGGTCCAAAATTAAAAGGTGAAGAAAGAGAAGATCAACATCTGAGAAGAGAATTTTTAACAAGAAGTCCTATAATTTTTTATGATAAATTATCCTAATCTTTACAATCTATATTCAGGCAGGTATGAAAAAAGAGAAGACACTTTATGTTAATAATTTCCATTACTTAATTGCCCACTTGCATTTAATGTGAACTTTGACTTCACCACCTGAGACTTTTCAAAAGGCCAGAGTTTAAATATTAAAGTAATTAAGGACTGAGCAAATTCTGAAATTTCTCTGATTTAATAATTGTGTTTGCTACTATCCACTGAACCCAAGTTATGTCATGGTGGGAAGAAGGAGGGTACTTCCGGTCACAATTATCCTCAGCTTTTGCACTGTGTTCTCAAGTTAGAACACAGGATAATGAACACTATGTGATAGTTCTCACACGAAGGGAAAAAATAACAATTAGGATTGATTCAGTGCTACATTCTTTCTTTTCTCATAGGGGAGAGAAATTTGGAAGTTAAAGAAGTTGTTAGATAAATTAATCCTTAGAATGCTCTTAATATATTAATTTTGTAACCTTTGATTTATCTGATATAGGTTGATTATCTACATTAATTTTCTTGCCAAATTTAGATTTATTTAAATATACATTGTATACATATACAAGTAATATATATATGATATCACACAGTTATGCAGTGTGTGTGCAGACCCTAGGACTAGGTTATGATCTTGTATTGTTCTAACAAAATAACTTAGGCTGTTTTTTTTCAATTTTGTCAATTCAATTTTTGCCGTTTTACATCTCTTGAAATAAATAGTTTCCATTATAATTTTTGTAACTTCCTCAAACCTGGAGATACATTTATTCTAAATTCAGAAAAGGTGAAAGAAAAATATTACAGAATATGTGTTTTTGACTCTTTAATGTATTTGCAAAACAAATACATTTGCTTTCTCTTTGATGATGAAGAGATTGTATAGATGACACATTTTGGAGTCTCTCTTTCATTGTGAACGCCATCTGATGAAAGTCACAGCTGCTTTATACCCCAACTGGCAGCGTAGCCACCCCATGAGGAGAAGTACTGATTTTAGGGCCACCTGAGCTCCATATTTGCAAAAATAGGCAGCAAATACAGTTGATCTCTCTAATTCTACTTACTGGAAAGCCAATAGGGATTATAAATACATATAAATTTCCAGTGGCATAATCTAAATATTGCTATAAAGGAGAATTTGCTTAAAAGAAGATCAATTGAATATAAGACAAATTGTGTTTATAATTTAGGTCCTAAATTTTGCTCAAATCAATGACTTTGAAACCAGAAAGTAGGAAAAAAATGTCTGTTCAGGTTGTTTGTCTTAGCATGTATTTGCTTATTAACATAATTTTCTCATATGTGCGTTTTAATGTCACCTTGTGGTACTATACTCTTCTAAGATGGCACTCATGGTCCAGGGGCATATCAGGTAGCAATTTCCTAAAGAAGCCTCGAGAATAATAGGGACATTTGTAGAAACATAAAAAATGTCATTTGGGGGCAGAGTTTCTCAACCTCAATACTGTTGGCATTTGGGTCCAGATAGTGCCTTGTTGTGAGGCTCATCCTGCGCACTGTAGGCTGTTTATCAGTGCCACTAGCCTCTATCCATTGGATTTCTGTATCTATACCCTTCTCCCAATTACGACAACCAAGTTTTTCCAGAACTTGGCAGATGTGCCTTGGGACAAAATCATCCCCAGTTGAGAACCATTGTTCAAGTTATTAAATGCAAAAATAGAAATTTAACAATAAAAATGTAACTGTCTTACTAAGTGATTAACCCTGGTGTGTGGCAGGGGTGGGGGTGGAGGGAGAGTGGTCAGTGCTGTTTTCACAGAGCATTTTTTTGGAACAGCTTCCTGCACTGTAAGCAGGATAGTGCCCAAGTCAGCCAGGATGGGGTGAGGTCATGAGCGGGAGACAGCAGATGAAGACAGGAAGACCTGCACCACATGGGAATTCCTGGGTCACTGCTGCACATGGTCTCCTGAAGTCTGGGGAACGAACGCAGCTTGTTATATAGGCACTAAATCATAGTAGGCACTGAAGACTTTGTAGAAAATGGGGCACACAAAACCCTTTTTGGTGATGAGGGGAATGACTAATGATCATTTTTGAGGGTAAGTAATTTGCTCACATTTCTTGTTGAGAAATGCAAACTTGGCTGCTGTGTGGAGAAAGAACTGGGGGAGAGAGCCTGTAGGTAACAACTGTAGGGCTTTCCTGTGTGTATCCAGAAGGATCTGAAAAAGACAGTGTTAAAAGGGAAAGAAAGGAGTGTCTGTGTTTGAGTATAACTGGGAAAATGTATTAAAATGAGTTTTTTTTTATCAAACCTCAGGGAGTGAAGAGCAGAGAAGTAGAGAATGATTTGAAGATCCTTGCTCTGCCCATGCCCCTTGGAGCCTATTCCTGAGCACCCCAACAGCGTCTCTAGAACCCCCCTAAGGATTAAGCCAAAGTCACTCCCTGGAGTACTTTGCTTGGTATTTCACCCTTTCTTAGGCTCCATCTTTTTATGGCACTTTTTTCTTTTTTGGGGTATAGTTACTGGTCTTTCCTGAACACAGCTGTTAATAAATTATGTTAACACAAATCCTCGGGTCATGATCTGCTCCTGGCAAATCTTTTTGTTGATCTCAGGGACCTATGGGATACTGGAGATGACCAGTCGTCCCTTAGATACTTGGAAATGGAGATCGGGAAAGGTCTGGTTGATATTTTAGGCTATGTAGATACTGAAGAAATGATCATTGTTTTTCCCACTGCTATTATCTCCAATCCTGTACAATAGTATGCTTTCATGTTTCCGTAAGTTTTGCAATATGTAGACTCAGCCCTATCCAAAAAAAGATGAAAATGGGTTCGCTTATAAATTAGCAGCCCCTACATAACAAGTGGGTTGCAAAACTAGTATCTTGTCATATTTCTAGTACATAGGCTTTTCCATGACTACTTGTATCCCATTTGTCATCTGAACTGGAGCTTTCTGGCCAATCCTGCCATTCATTCATTCGCTTGTTCCCTTTTTCATTTATTTATGTGCCCATCGTCAATAAGAAGTTGTGACTCTCTGTGAAGTGCCAGGTTCTGTTCAGTCACTGGAAAATGACCATGTATTTTCATTACTTTTCTCTTTGTAAAGTGACTATGATATGTCGTATCTGAGAAGCATATGCTCTTACCATTTAATAAGAAATAATTTGCCATACTCTGCCATGGAACACTAAGAAATTACACATCATAATTTTTAAAAGCAAAGCATGACTAAAGATTGTATGTTTTATACATGGGAAAAAATATGGAAATTAAATACTAAAATGATGGAGTTGACCTAGTGGTTTGGCATAAACAGGCAACAAGACAGACAGTTGAGACTCTCACATGCTTTAACCAGGGCTTCATGGGAACATGCAGCTAGGGGCTACAGAAGTTTTCTGAAAAAACTTTATGTCTGTGTAAGAATTTAAATCCCCAGCATGCTGTGTGCGCCCCCTGCTGAATCTTCAGCAATGCCGGGAACTGTAATTTTCATGATAAGCCTCCCATTAAGTGTTTATTTAATTGAATAATTGTATTTAATTAATCAAAATACTGTTCTGAGGCAATTAAATATTTTATTCACAAATTAGACATGAAGTAATAGTCAAATAGTCTTGGAGACTAGGACAAAATACGTTCTTAGTAACGTACCATCTTACAGCACTGCTTTCCTAGAAGTTGTTTCTGTGGAAAGTACTAGGGGAATAAGATAGTGGATGTGCCTTTTGCCTATTTCAGACTTTGCACAGGGAGGGAAGGGGCAGTCCAGACTTAAAAAAAAAAATCCTCTGTGTATAAAGACAGCGTAGCGACCAGGAGTAAAAAAATCTTAGTCTTGGGTAGCTCAGACATTCCGTGCCATATCTCTTCTTTGCAAAATTGTTTGAAATTAATTCAACTTCTGATGGATTTTAGTTTAATACTTGAAATAGGGCAGACAGTGCTGAAGCTTGGTACAGAACTCTAGAGTTTTGGAGGTGTTTTTGATTCCCTTATTGCAAATGAGGCTTAGGTGCAGGGCCCTGTCTTCCTCAAATGAATGCAGGATGAGGAGAAAAAGTACTTTGAGCAGTTAAAAAGCCCTCTGCAAATGCGTGCATCCATCTATTTTTAAGAAATCATAACACTAATAATATGTATGTCTCAGCAGATTGCTGGGTAATTCCTCCAAGGATATCAAATTGATTTTCAATGAATGGAAACAGAAGAAAGTAGGAGTTACTAATAAAAAATGCAAAAGGCAGTGGGGGAATGGCACATGTTTTTCTTGGTGTCTACAAACGTTCTGTTTTTGAGAAGTTCGCTGTGGTTAACCACCAAACATTGATTTCCAGAACTTTCATTTCAGCTGACTAAAAGTCATTGAGTTGCTAAAGGCAAGGAAAGTATCTTTCTTTCTGATGTTGTATCAGCCTGCATGTCTTGTTGTCCTAATCTACTCTACCAAAAAGGAGCAGGCCAAGGCTGAGGCTATCAAGAGAAATGTGAATCCTGCATGACAGGACACACACAAGTCAGCCTTTGGCCATGCTTCCTCTTATGTCACCTGAACATGAATTTAGTCTGTAAACTGATATATGGAGCTGTTGTTTTTGTAAGTCTTTTCCCCCTTAATTCTTGTCTTTGAATTGATCCTTCTATTTTGAAATTTTAATGTTTTTAAATTCTGCAGCCAAATAGTAGGATATTATAGAACAAAACATGACATACATAAAAGATACTTTTATCCTTGTATGCCATCAGTATTTTTAAACACAAGTAATCCATAATTCAAAGACTAGCTCAGAAATGCAGGGCAACTTGATGAAATTAGAGCATGCAGTCTCTTCTGGTTATTTTAAATTATTGCCTTTCATTTTTGTCTTGAACTATCTCCAAACAGCTTTGCCCACACCACCCAGCCAAAATTATCCTCTCAAGGTAATAAATGAACATGATCTATGAAAAGCATTTGATCACAGTTCCTCTTCAAAGCACTTTCCTTACTTGGATTTTATGACACCACTTTCATCTGGTTTTCCTCCTACCATTTTGTCTACTACTCATTTTCCTTTTCTAATTTCTCTTCACTGCTCTGAATTGTCAATGTGACTGTGTGCCATAGAAAGTCTTTGGACCTCATCTCATTTCTATTTGCATACATTCTTTAGGTGCTCCCTCTAGATTTTTTTGGCATTAAATACTCTGTACATTCTGGAGACTGTCAAATTTGTATGTCAGACTTAGAGCTTTCCTGTGAATACCAGATTTTCATGTACAGCGCTTCAAACAACTCCAATTCTGTGTATATAAAAAAAAATCATCCAAATCCTAAAACAGACATATGAAGAGCACTCCATCCAACAACCAGCAGAAGATACAGACTTCTCAAGTGCAGTTGGGACATTCTCCAGGATTAGAGGATGTGCTAGACCACAAAACAAGTCTTAATAAATTAAGGAGGACTGAAATCATATGAAGTATTATTTTTTCATAATCAATGTGCAGTAAAGCTAGATATAAACAACACAAGGAAAACCGGGAAATCTGCAAATATATGGAAATTAATGCACTTTTGAACCACAGATGGGTGAACGTCATCGCAAAGCAAATTAGAAAATACCTTGAGACAAATGAAAATACAGCATATCAAATATTATGACCTGTAGCGAAACATCTAAGATGAAACTACATAGCTACAGCCAAGAAGTATATAGCTATAAACACATACATTTACAATGAAGAAAGGTCTCAAATCAGCAACATAACTTAAACTCAAGAAACTAGGAAAAGAATAAACTAAACCCTAAACAAAAAGGTGAAGTAAACAACAGAGATTGGAGTAGAGTTACACAAAAGAGAAAGTAGAAAAACGAGAAAAAAATCAACACTCGGTTTTTTTGTTTTTTTTTAATATAACATTTAGGTAAATTAAGAAAAGAAAGAAGACTCAAATAACATTAGAAATTAAAGAGGGGACATTACAACTGATGCCTCAGAAATAAAAAAGTGTAAAGGAATGCTATGAACGATTGTATGCCAACACATTGGATAACCTAGAACAAATGGATAAATTCCTAGAAACACACAAACTACTAAGACTAAATCATGAAGAAATAGAGAATTTGAATAGATCAATAATGAATAAAGAGATTGAATCATTAATCAAACTCCCCAACCCCCCCACCAATAAATAAAAGACTAGGACTAGATGGCCTTACTGGGGAATCCTACCAACACTTAAAAAAGAATTAACACCGATCCTCCTGAAACTCTTCCAAAATATTGAAAAGGAAGGAATATTGCCAAGCTCACTCTGTGAGACCCTCATTACCCTGATACCAGAGCCAAACAAAGATACTCCAGGAAAGTACATACCAGTATCCCTAATGAATACTGATGCAAAAGTAAACAGAATTTAACAACAGACTAAAAGGATTATATATCGTGACCAAGGAGAATTTATTCCTGGAGTGTAGAAATGATTCAAGATTCTACAATCAATGTAACAAAAGAAGAAAGGACAAAAACCATGTGGACCATTTCAACAGATGCAGAAAACAGTATCTGAAAAGATGTAACACTCTTTCATGATAAAAGAAACTCAACAAACTAGAAGGAAGTATTTTAACATAAAAAAGTCCATTTGTGAGAAGTCCACAACTAACATCATACTCAATGGTGAAACACTGAAAGTTTTTCTTCTAATATCAAGAATTCAAGGATGCCCAGTTTTGCCATTTCTATTCAACACGGTATTGGAAATACTAGCTAGAATTTATTAGGGAAGAAAGAGAAAGAAAAGACATCCACATTGGAAAGGATGAAGTAAAATGAGCTCTCTTTGCCACTGACAAGATTTCACACACACTCACACACACTCTGCTGCAATAAAGGAATTCAGCAAAGTGGCAAGATACAAAATCACAAACAAAAATCAGTTGTTTCTATACATTAATCATGAACAACATGAAAGAGAAGTTAAGAACATATTCCATTTATAATAGCATCAAAAAGAATAAAATACATAGGCGTAAAACTAACCAAAGAGGTAAAGGACACATACTGAAAACTACAAGGCATTGCTGAAAGAAATGAAAGATGACACAAATAAATGGAAAGGCATCTCATGTTCATGGGTTGAAATACTTAATAGTCTTAAGATGTCCATTATCCCAAAAGCAGTCTACAAAATTAGGGTGATCACAATTCAATGCAAACCCTATTCAAATTCAAATGCCACTTCTGGCAGAAATACAAAAAGTCATTCTAAATTTTATTTGGAATCTCAAGGGACTGTGGAGTAGCCCAAACAATTTTGAAAAAGAACAAAGTTGAAGGAGCCATGCTTAATGATTTTAAAAGAATTTTCTGATTTCAAAAGAATTGAGAGCAGGACCTCAAAGAGATAATTGCACATTCCTGTCCACAGCAACACTATTCACAACAGTCAAGAGGTGGAAGCAACCCAAAAGTCCATGAACAATGAATGGATAAACCAAATGTGCTCTATACATACAATGGATTATCATTCAGCTTTAAAAAGGAAGGAAATTCTGACACATGCCACAACATGGAAGAACCTTGAGGACCCCATGCTGAGTCAAATAAGACAGTCACAGAGATAAATACTGTGTGAGTCCACTTAGTTGAGGTATCTAAAGTAGTTACAGTCACAGAAAAAGAAGAATGGTGGTCTCAGGAGCTAGATGCAGGCAAACAGGGGCACTGTTTAACGGGTTTGAGTTTCATTCTTAAGATGAAAAGGCTCTGGAGATCTGTTCTTCAACAATGGGAATGTACTTAAAACTACTGAGAGGTACACTTAAAAATGCTTAAGGTAGAAAATTTTAAGTTATGTTTTTTACCAAAATGAAAAATAAAAAAAAAAGAAATTGGGAACAGTCTGTAAATACAATTTGACCATTTTGCATCATCTCCAACACCATTATCATCTCTTACAGGTATGAATAAAACTTCTCCTGCTTCCACCCTTATCATTCTGCCGTTTATTCTTGATGCTACAGCCAAAGTATCCTATTAAACTTTAAATCAGATAATGTCCTTTTTTTTTTCAAGACCTGTCAAGAGCTTCCCACATCCCTCAGAGTAAAAACCAAGTTCTTTCTAGAAACCACAATCTCTCTCTGCCCCGACCTCTGCATTCTCTCTGGTAGCACACCATGCCCACTTGGCTGCAGGAACATTCAACACTTACCGGTATTTCCTTCTCTCACACTCCTCTATCTGGGCCGATGATCTCGCTAATTTCTTTAAACAGAATACTCTTCTCCAAGAGAGCTACTTGCTAAATTCCTTTAGTTCTCTACTGAAAATTATTTTCTTAGTGAGATTTATCTAACCATTTAATCAAAAATTTTAGTCAGTCACCCCGATTTCATAAAGTCTTTCCTTGCTGTTTTTTTATTTCACATTTTCATGGTCCAATATACTGTATATTTTAGTAATGTGCCCTATATAATACAAGTGCTTTAGAAAATAAGACTATAATGCCATTTCAGATGCTACAACCAAATTAAGAATATAAAAGCAAAATGAACTGAGCAGAAAATGCAATCAGTGATATGGAGAAAAGATTCTAGAATATCACACAGACAGAAATAACAGAAAATGAAGGGAAGAAGGGAGCAAGCAGGAGGAGGAGAGAAGACAGAGACAGACACAGAGGGAATGAGGAGAAAATCAGAAAAGAAATAATAGATATAAATGACAGATCATTTATATTATGTGTGTATAATTGTGGCAAATGGCTAAGAGTAGAGTATATATGTGCAAAAATAATGTTTAATATCATAAAAGATGGAATATATCTGAAGTATAGGAAAATCAAGATTTGCAGATTTAAAAATTCAATATAGGCCATTAAATCTCAATGTACACTGCAAAACACAAAGATAGTGTGGTTGCATTATTATACTCCAAAGTGAATAAAGTATCATATTTAGGCAGTGTAGGGAACATTCAAAGGAAAAACAATTAGATTTTCTATGTAGAGTCATATTTTGAGCTATTGGAGATAAGGGCTTCAATATATGAATTTGGGGAGGGTACAATTCTGTACGTAATAGACTAATTAGTATTTTCAAAAATGTTCAACAGGACAATACTCTCAATAGTAATTTAAGTTACAGATGCCCGATGCTATATATGCTGAACATTTTAGAGTTGAAAAATATCACAAAAATATATAGACAAAAAATATATATAAGGTAATGTACATAATGTAAAATTCAAATAAGTTTTGATGACTATAAAATTTTAATTGAGATACACTGTCTTATACTAAAATTTGTCACATTTTATGAAACATCTGTACATCTCTTACCAAAGTACATAATACATAATATTGAAGCAAAAATGTTTTTCTGGGAATCATGTTTCTGTTTTGTTGATATGACAGTTATGCAAGTAAGAGACTCACCACAAACATTTTGTACCTATTTTGTTCATTTTATGAAATATCTACTGCACTTACATTTATCTAGTTTATATTTGGCTGGTTTATTTTAGTCATCACAACTTGATTTATGTTGCCTTTTGTTTTATTTAAAAGAGGGAAATTTTATATAAAACAAAAGGCAACATTTCAATGATTCAACCTTAAAGTCTTAATTTTAACTGTAAAATTTCTGAATATTATTATGTGTATTCAAATATTAATCCTAAACTCTAGGCTCGCTTAAAAAAAATCAGCTTCTCCATTGGTCAGATTATTTTATTTCCAGTTTTAAATAACATTCATCTTGACATTAATTTAAACGGTGATTGCCACTTAGTATTAGATGTATGTTTACATTGAAATTAACATACATAGACAAAAGTACATTCAAAAGGTACTATTTATTGCATTTTTTTCAAAATTCAGACATTAATTGTAAATAAAAATATGTAAGATTCTAGTGCCCTGAAAGCCTCTTCTGGGTCAATGACCAAGGTAAATACTTCTCTGGCATCTATCATCAGAGATGACTTATGCCCTGTTCTTGAACTTAATACAAAAACAGAATCACAGATTTGCATATTTTGTTACTAGATTTTTGTAAAAACTATCTTCATTAGAATGATCCATATTATTGTATCTAAAACCACAACATTTGATGATAGATATTGAAGATACTTGTTACTAGTAAGTACTCCTTTAATCATTCTTGTAAGTCCTTTGTTGAACATGTGCATATATTTCTTTTGGTTATATAACAAGGCCTAACTGGATCACAGGGTGTGTAGCAGGTCAGATTTAATAGAAACTGCCAAACAGTTTGCCCCAGTACTTATTCCAGGCTATACTCTTACGGGGAATCTATGGAAATGTCATTGCTCCACATCTTTGCCAGCCATTGGCATTGTCCTTTTGTTCATTATTTTTTTTTCTTAAATCAAGCCATTAGGTGAGTGTATAGTGTTATCTGATGTGGTTTTAGTTTACATTTCCCTGATGAATAATAAGGTTGAGTACCTTCTTTTTTATTTATTATTTATTGGTACTGAAGTATAGTTGACATAGTATGTCAGGAGTACCACAGAGTGAATCAAAATTTCTATGTTACCAAATGCTTACCAAAGAGTAGTTACCATCTGTCACCACACTAAGTTATTACAGTATTACTGACTATGTTCCATTTGGCTGGGTATCTTTTATTATCTCTATTGCCAATTTGAATACTGTATTTTGAGAAGTACCTGTTCAAGATGTATACCAATAATAGAGACATAAACTAAATTACTTATTTCAATATAAATTAAAAAATTAAAAACATATTCTAAATATAATTTAATAGAAATCAATTTTATTATATATAAGGTAAGAGTAGAAAAAATGAGTCAAGTAGATTTTGGCTTGAACGGCACAGTGAATGATGATGCTGGAACAGTTCACAGGAATTAAAGTGTCTACATCTGGATAAAACTCTCTTTGAAGGTAACTATGAGAATTGCATAATGGCTGCATAACAGCCAAGGTAAAACTGAAATAAAAATGTTAAAATATGGAAATAAGAGGGAAATAAAAGTATAAGTACTTAATATGCCCAATTACCATATTAGGAAATTTCATGGCTCAGGCAGGAAAACAGTGGGGTGTAATCTGTACTGTTTAAATTCCCCATGGGTAGTCCTAGTCTTTGGGAACATATATCAGAATAGCAGAAAAGACAAATATAGATTGCACTGTTTTCGACTGCAGACAGGAAAAGTTATTTACATAAAATTATAAACCATGTAGAACTTAGTTCACATCATGTATAAATAATATTACATTTAGAGATTTTAAAATTTTTACTAAGAAAAATCATTTTCCATCAAAACTTGCAATGCTATATACATACCTAGAAATATATCTGGGTGTAAATAATTTTTTTATGTTTACTTCCCTATTGCTGTTGTAAGAATAATTTTAAGAATTTCTTTACATTAAATGATCACTTAGGAATTCTGAGTGTGAATGGATTCAAATACATATATCATTTAGTCATTTACTTTTACTTAATTTGTGACAAAAGAACATACTTTGTATGATTTTAAACTACTCAGATTCATTGAAGATTTACAGCCTGGCATACAGTCTGGAGAATGTTCCATGTGCAATTTGAGAAACCGTGTATATCATTGGGGATCGCTCTATAGATGTTTCCAGCATTTTAAAGTCTTCTCCTTAAAATCTTGATCTGCTTAGTGTTTCTATCCATTATTTAAAGTAGGATATTAAAGTCTTCAAGTAGCATTATTAAATTGTCTCTTTCCCCCATTCATTTTGTCAGTTTTTATTTCATGTATTTTGAAGCCTTGTTAGGTACGTATATATTTTAAATTGATAATATTTCTGATGAATTGGCATTATCATTATTAAGTATACCTCAAAAGAAAATGTGAGATAGACACACCCAATGGAATATTATTCAGTCATACAAAAGACAGAATCTTGTCATTTGCAGTGATATATATGAGGGCATTATGCTAAATGAAGTAATTTGGACAGACAGAAACAAATATCATATGATCTCACTTATATGTGGAATCTAAATCAATGAATCAATAAACAAGAAAACCCAAACTTACGGGTGCAGAGAATAGATCGGTAGTTGCCAGAGGTAGAGGGTGAGGGAATAAGGAGAGGGTAAAATGGGTGAAAGTAGTCAAAACATACAAATTTCCAGTCATAAAATGAATAAGCCCTGGATATATATTGTACAGCATGAGTACTATCATTAATAATACTGCATTATATATTTGAAAGTTGCTGAGAGTGTAGATCTTAAAAATTCCCTCACAGGAAAAAAATCTATGTACATTGATGGATGTTGACTTGTGGTGTTTATTTCACAATATATACAAATATCAAATCATTACATTGTACACTTAAAACTAATATAATATTACATGTCAATTATATCTCAGTAAAATATTCCTCCTTATCTGCAGTAACAATTTTTGTTTTAAAGTCTATTTTGCCTGACATTAGTGCAGCAATTCCAATTTTCTTTTGGTTGCTGTTTGTATGATATATACTTTTATGTGTTTTACCTTTAGGTTATTTGTATCTTTGAATATCTTCTGCAGACAATATACAGTCAGTTACTTTATCCTGATCTCTGCTTTTTAATTAGTTTACACCATTTACATTTAATATGGTTGCTGGTAAGGTAGGATTTATATCTGCCATTTTGCTACTTGTTCTCAACATGTCTTATGTACTTCTTGTTCCTGTATTGTTCATCACAGCCTCTCATGGTAAATATTTTCTAGGGCATTATTTTAATTCCTTAGTATTTTATTTATACTATATTCTTCCAAACTCCTTATTGTCTTATTGAAAGTAACTTACAATTTATTCTTCCAAACTCCTTATTGTCTTATTGAAAGTAACTTATAATTTATTCTTCCAAACTCCTTATTGTCTGATTGAAAGTAACTTACAATTTATTCTTCCAAACTCCTTATTGTCTGATTGAAAGTAACTTAACAATTTATTCTTCCAAACTCCTTATTGTCTTATTGAAAGTAACTTACAATTTATTCTTCCAAACTCCTTATTGTCTTATTGAAAGTAACTTACAATTTATTCTTCCAAACTCCTTATTGTCTTATTGAAAGTAACTTACAAGTTATTCTTATGGTAATATTTCTTAGTCATCTTAGCCTAAATAATCTAGTTCAGATTAATACTAATTTTAGTAGTCTACTGAATTTTGATAGCTTCATTCCTTCCCCTTTCCTTTGTGCTTCTCTGGTCATTAAATTATATCTTTATATAGTCAAGCCCATCAGAACAGTCTTATAATTATTGCTTTATGCATTTGTTAAAGTCAAATGAGAGGAAAAATGTCACCAAAAATACAGTTAAACTGTGTTCTACATTTACTTATTCCATTCCCTTCACTGGTTCTGATTTTTCTTTGTGTGATATTGAGTTACTCCCTAGTGTCTTTTCATTGTAGCTTAATATTTCTTGTAGGGCAAGGCCTGCTACTGACAAACTCACAGTTTTTATCTGAGATTGTCTAAACTTCGCTTTTGAAGCAAAGTGATGCTCAGTATAAAAGAATGGATAGTATTCTTTTTCTTAGCACTTTAAATACATCATCCCTTTGCCTTCTGGCCTCCATAGTTTGATGAGAACTTAACTGAAATCTGAAGATGTTTTTGTATGTGGCGAGTCATTTCTCTCCCTTCTTTCAAGATACTGCCTTCCTGACTTTTCACAATTTGACTGCGTGTGCGTGTCTAGGTATGGGATTTTGAGCTTCTTAGATTAGATCAAAGTTTATCATCACACTTGGGGAATTTTTGGCTAGTGTGTGTCTCATGTCTTTCTGGGGTTACACCATGCATATCGTTAATTCTTGATGGTATCCCACAGGCCAAAGGTTCTATTTTTCTTCATTCTTTATCTTTCTGTTTCTCAGACTAAATTATCTTGATTTAACTTCAGGTTTGCTTTTTTTCATTTTTCTTAACTCAAATCTGTTGAATTTTTCATTTCAGCTATTTAACCTTAACTCTAGAATCTCTGCAGTTGTTTTTTAAGATAATTTTTATCTTTTGATTGATGATATTTATCTGAAGAGACTTGGTTTTCATACTTGAATTATTTAGACACTGTTTTCTTTAGTTCTTTGAAGATATTTATAATAGCTGATATGATGTGTTTGTCCAACATCTGGGCTCCCTCAGCGACAATTTCTGTTGATTGCTTTACTTCCTGCTGTGTATTGGTCATATTTTCCTATTTCTGGGTATGTACAAAATGTTTTTTAATGAAAACTGGACATTTTATATAATGTTACATAGCAACTCTGGAAATCATATTGCCTCCCCTTCTCTCAGGACTTCCTGTTGCTCTTTCTTTGTTGTTTGTTATTACTGCTACTTATTCTGTTAGTGACTTATCTGGATTAAATCCACAAAAATTCTATTTCCTGCAGTGTCAGGTCACCGACATCTCGTCTCAGATTAGTGGCCAGTTAATCTTTGGTCAGTGATATCATTAAATGCCTTGAGCCAAAGTTCTATCCTCTGCTGAAAGTCTCTGTGTGTGTGTTGAATTAGGCCTCCAGAGTCAGCAGTTTACACAATACTGCCTTATCCTTCATTTACCAGTTTAACAGAGCTCAAATGTCAGCCATGGATGACACAGGGGCCCACTTTGGACTTTCCTGGACATGCAAACAGCCCTCACTCATGCTTTGCCTTCTACATCTTCAGGTAAATGTGAATCTATCCGTGTCTTTCAAAACCCCATGTACAATTCATTCCCAGTATCATCCTTTAAACTTTAGCCAAGCTCTTATTTTTCCCAACTGCCTTAGACAGGCATGAGGTTGCATTATTGCTGGTGATTAATTTCAAGAAATGACCTGAAGATAGGGCTTTTCCCACAGAGTGAGTGCTAAGCCAGGTCAAAGAACAACTGCAATAGAGCTATTCCAGGGCATTGAAAGACAGGTCAAAACCCTAACCCTAACAATGGTCTGGGTGCAGATTTCCTTAGGAGCTCAAAACCAGGTCTGCTGCCTTTCCTGGCTGCTAGAATGCTGTGCCTGCAGCTCTCAGGCTGCAAGGCTGATGGTTTTTAAGGCTTCTGTGAAGCTGGGAGTGAGTGTGGAGTGGGGGCATGTAACTTATTAACAGACTACACAAACCTGCTATTTTTACTGAGGTTTCACAGTTTTTCTTGAATAAGCACTCCTCAAATTGGTTAACTTCCAAATACCTGAAAATGTTAACTTTGACCTTTTTACCAGTGTTTTCTTGGTTTGTGTTTTTTAATGGAGAACACGTTTATGTAGGTTCTCACTCTGTAGTCTCAGAGGTACCACCATGCATTTTAAGCCATTTGTGAAAAGATCATTAATTTTCTCAAGATGCTTATTTCAGTATGAAATAATTTAAAATTGCTTCTCATCAACATCTTTCCTAACTGAAGTCTGACCTTTGAACCATAGATATTTTATGTGTACATTGGTTTTCCAGACTAAAACGTCATTTGCAGGCACATCATTTCATATGCAGCACATGTTTGTAATATGAGGAAAGGCCATGATTCCTACCTAAAGTCATTCAACTTCCTCTGCAGTTAATTTATAAATAAGGGAGGAAAATAATCTAATTATCCCTTCACCTCCCTGAAATTAAAAAAAACTTATATTATTATAATAAATAAAATGTATAAGAACGATATGTACATATGACTAGCACTATTATAATGTGCATTTATATTCAATCATTTAATATAAAAATCCAATGTTATGACTCAAGAGCTCAAGGACCTTATTATTCTTCCTATAAGAAGGTTGTTTCCCAAGCCATGAATTTAATATCTCATAGAACATACATCACTGAAATATTAAAGGGATCAAGGTAATTATGAAGCATAACTATTCAGGAAACAAACTGCATGTTTGAGGTTACTTTGAAAAATACTGCTTTCTGCATGCTTACAACAAATTCATTGTTTTTGAAAAGTGACAGTCAGTACTGAGACCAGTTAAGAAAGTGGACATTTTGTTTTTGTACCAAGTCTTAAAAACCACAGAAAATGTTACATCACACCTCAGTTTGGTTTTCCCACTTAAGAAGTGTAGATTTTTTTAAAATTTTACCTGCCAATTTGTTTAGTAATGTGTATACAAAAAACATATGCTCCTCAAGTCTTGCCAATGTAGGAGTCGTATAAGCACTGTGTAGAAGTACAACTTTGTTACTTAAAGAGGTTTTCCCCTAGTTTACATGCCTTTATAACAAAAAGAAAAAAAACTTAATAAAAATGCCAAAGAACAAAATAAATAAAAGCAAGAAGTTTTGTTCCTCAAAGTGGAAAACGTCCTAGATATGGCAGAGAAGATATAAAGTAATATGTGGGCAACTATATTCTGTTATATAATAAACATTTACATGTAAGACACCATCTCATGTTTATGTCAATGTATATTATATAATCTGCAGTCTATCATTAGACTTGTTTCTTTGAATTCATATGATGACTCTATCTGGTCTTCTGCACTCATGCCCACAGTAACAGCCATATCAGAGCTCTCAGATTGAATCTGGAATGATTTAGCATGCAGTTACCAGAGTGGATGTGTTTGTTACTGCAGCAAACATAGCCTACTTTGTAGACTGTATGTCATTACATTAGGCTGTATTGGTCTGAGTTCCCTTCACTTATTTTTCTTGCTCTGGTTTTGTATCTGATCTCAAGAATAAGCTGTATCATTAGTTGTCTAGTCACCTAAGCCTGGCTTACAGTGATGACAGCCTTCAAATGCCAACAATTCTCTAATTGTGTTTGGGAGACCCCACTACAATCTCTGATGGACTCTGCACCACAGGAGCACGGGGACATCAGAAAAGTGGAGGTAATGCTCTGCAGCCCCACCGCTACGCTAGAGCATCTACCTTTTATCTCTGGATATTTGCTTCCTGTCACAAATGTCACTTGAAATATAAAAAGAAATAAAAGGAGGGGAAAAAAGAAAGGAAAGGAAACAAAGTTGGGGAATTTTGTAGAAATGACTTTGAATAAAATATAATACATAACATTAATTTACTTGCCTCAATGATATCTTGCTTTCCTTTCTGAGGGATCTGATATAAATACATATTTTTTTCCTATTTGTCGTGGATAAACATATGGTGCCCCAGGAGAAAAGGTGTCAGGAAAGCTATCCTATAGAAAATAACAAAGCCCTTTGGTGATGATCCTTTCCTGTTTTCACATTACAGATTTTTCCTCTATGTCCAAGTGCAAAAGCATGGAAAAATATCCATGCTTTTAAATGCTTCCAGCTAGATTTCAGACCAAAAGTCCTTAATGAGTTCTTGGCACTATATAAAGTTTTTGGAATCAATTCATGATGGCCTAGTATAATTTAATTATGTGCAACAAATTTGTCCAGCAAGGATAACAAGAAAGATTTTCAATGCTATTTATTGCACGGTCAACCCCTTTCCATACTCCCTGTGCTTAGTTGATTTATCAGAGCTGAGCTGGCAATGCGTCAGAAAATCAGAGCAAATAAATCTTCCCTCAGTCACTATATCATCTTATATTTCATTCAAATTTGCATTTCCATTTGCCTATCTGAACTGTCATTTTCTGTGTCTACTTACTTGGGAGTTTTCCGAAGTTGACTTTGGCATTTTGAACGGGCTCCTGCCCCTCCTTCTTGTTTACTGACTTACTCAGATTCTACATTATTCTATATATTATTCCATATTCTCTTGTGGTGAATTATATAGACAGATACTTTGCATTACTGTGGTAAAATTCCCTTGGTCTTGATTTATAGTTGGGTTGGGCATCTAAATTCAGGAGTTATAGGCTATAAATGTCTTCCCTTGTAATGTCCTTGTGATTTTTCATCTAATTACATAAACAGTCTTAAATAATTTTAATGTATCAAAAATGAGTTATTTATATATGTTCTTCATATATATTATTTATAAATATTCTTAACCACCTTTCTTTTCTGAAAGAGTGTACCTTTTTTCCAATAAATGTTAAGTACAATTAACCATTGGAAGCAGCTGCACCTTTTATTTTGTTTGTGAGATTTGTGATTACAAATTATATATTTTTAAACATTTAGAGAACTATGCTGATTTTTAACTTCCTGAATCACTTTCAAAGTTATGTTTTCACAAAAAATGTACCTTGCCAGCTGGGTTGTCTTATCATTAACGTAAAAGTTGCTCATGATAGAATAATCACACGCTCACCTGATTACACAAACGAAAGCCTTCAGAAAATCAAAACACATTTTGATAAAAACTCTGAACATAGGGAAGAACCAATCATCTCCAATCTGATAAAAATCATCTATGAAAAAAACCTTCAACTTGTATCATAATAAATGCTATCCAACATAATAATTTTAACATAAGAGAAAGCACAAAAGTAGAATTAAAGTTGCCAATAGTCATAGAAAACTTAATTTTGTATGCAGATAAACCAAAAAATGAGCAAGGATCTACTATAATATGTGATTTAGGGTATGGACACAAAATTAATAATTACTTGTTTTTCTATTTACTACCAAGAAACTCTTAGGAAATTAAGTGCGAAATAATGCCTTTGCACTAGTGCCAAAATTGTGACCTTTGAAATACATTTGCCAGTGGTGGGCGAGACATTTTTCCTAAAAAGTACAAATATTGTATCATTTAAAGTGATCTAAATCAGGATTTGACAAAGTATAGCTTCAAGACCAATCTGGCCCATTGATATAAACTACCCTCATGGATTTTATGACTATATTATTAAACTATCTGCCCTTAATTTCATCTATAGTTTCAGCACAATATGTATCTTACCCCAAGATTTTTTGTTTGCTTTTGCAGATACTGAAAGTTTTATTCCCAAACATATGATAATGTAAACCATCTAAACAGTATCCCCATAAAATCTTGAAAAATAACAAATTGGGAGCAAAAGTTTAGCTTTTTTCCATGGTCCTCTCATTACCTAACCTGCAGATAAACTGGCATTCCATTTCAGGGGGGTATACTTCCAGGCTTTCCTCTGCATAATTTCAACTCACCTTATTGACCTCAGACTAAACATCACAGCTCAGAAAGCCTGTTATAGTTCGATGTTCTAAACTATGCTTTCTTTTTATAAACTCACAAATTGTATATTCCAGATAAATTATGAGTTTGTCTTTCAGTGTTGTGACTCCAATCTCTTGCAAAACATTTTGCATGCAGTATGCTTACTAAATATTTATTGAATGGATTATAGTTTTTAAATTTCTTCTTTTATTGCTTTTTAACATTTTTTGCTATTATGTACTTTGTCAGTTGAAGAATACAAATTTTTCTCAGACTACTAGAATTTTTGCATTCTATGTGTTCATGCTCTAGTTGGAGCAAAACAAAAAAAAAATCATATAATGTACTTGGAATATAACCTACAGACTGACATGCTATCAAATTTAATCAAATTTCCATGATTATTTTACTGTAATAGGTGTTTTATAATTGTTACTGTTCATGAAACTGCAGTTGTGCTGTCCAGAATTGGGGCCTGCAACTTTGAATGACTCCCTGCAATTACTGTCAATAGTAAAAATTTTAAAGGTAACATGGAACATCCATTGCATTTGTGGAGAACAAACAAACCGGAAAACTAGAATTTACTGTAAGCTTGGGTGGATTAACTTCTCTGTAGCTTGGTTTCCTATGAAGTCATATATAATTTTAAGGGTTGTCCTGAAGTTAAAAATGCACAGAAGTACTATATAAAAGCATGGACAGGACCAATTGACTAGGGTCTTGAGTAAAAGCATCCAAATTGTTAGTCTAAAATACCACTTTGCACTTTGCTGGGATAGTCTGAATAATAGATTCAGCCGTTTGTATGGTCCCCCTAAACTAGTATGTTGAAATCCTAATGCCAACGACATGGTGTTAGGAAGCTGCACCTTTGGGGGTGCTTAGCTCATGTTGAGCCCTCATGGGTAGGATTAGTGTTCTCATAAGGGAGACCCCAAAGAGCTTCCTGTTTCCTTCCCACCCATAATGTGAAGGCGGCCACCTGGAAGACGGCCCCCACACTGGCACCCTGACCTACAACTTCCAGCCTCAGGAATGGTGAGAAATACATTTCTGTTGTTTATAAGCTAATCCGTCTGTGCTGTTCTGTTCTAGCAGCCCAGAGTCTAAGGCAGCTGTTTTAAACTTTGAAGGTGATGGTCAAAGGGTACACAGCTTCAGTTTGGCAAGATAACTAAGTTCTGGAGATCTACTATACAGCATAGTGCCTATAGCTAATACTGCATCATACACTTAAAATTTCCTCAGAAAGTTGAACTTCCATTAAGTGTCCTTACCACACAATAATTTTAGAAAATAATAAAGGGGGCAGGAGGAAACTTTGGGCAGTGATGGGTATGTCTAGGGCCTTGATGGTGGCAACGGTTTCATGGGTGTATACTTATCTCCACACTCACAACGTTGTGTGTAATAAATACACACAGTTGTCTACAGGTCAATCATACCTCAACAGAGTGGTTTTAAAAATATGTGTTGTTTAAAATGAGAAAAAAATTGGTGAAAGCCCATTTCTCCTTAACTCTTGTACCAGAATGTTTCTTCCTACCAGAAACTTCCACCATGGGAGGCGGGAAAGCCCACTGAATCTGCATTTACTGACGGGGACTCAGCTATTTGCGCTGGACCAAAAGGGCAGCAGAGGGAGGGGACACAGAAGAAACGTGTCTAGTTAGGCTGGTCCCGCTCCTCCTTCCGTCCAGGGACGTGCGGGAACGTCACGGCTCCTGTGTGGGGCGCGGGAGGTACGAACCTGCTTCTTCACATCTGGCCCCGCCTGCAGATGCTGAACAAGAGCCCGTCTGTTAACGGCTCTCAGCGGGGAGGTGGGGACAGAAAGTACCCCTGGATGGGTCAGACACATAAAGGGACCCTTCTGGGAACTCAGTGGGAGCTCAATAAATTCCCCTACCAGTTCCCTGCCCACATTTGAAATAACTGACTAGTGAGTTACATAGTTTCAAGCAGCAATGAAAATACCACTGCGCCAGTTTAACCCTGTAAGCCTCTCAGCAGGGTGACAGAGACATGCTTACTCATTCCTTCAGGAAAACTGTCACCCAAGAGGAAGAATTAAGCAACCCAAGTCCAGTTTCTTTTACCAAACTCACCAAATCTTTCAGTCACAGCCCCAGCCTGGGGAGAAATGAGTAAGGTTACAAACTGGAGTATTATTCTAATAAAGTCTTCTGCGGAGAGCTTCCTCAGAAACAGGGAATGAATTTCTCCCCAACGTATATGTCTCCTCCCACCGCCCTCTGCCCCCCAGCAATTTCCTAAACTAACTTTATCTAAATGTGATTTATTTTTGCCATATACTCTGACATTAGACCCTAATTGTAATTCTGCCCTTATTGAAACCTAATATAAGAAAAACAATTTCTCATGAACTTCTTGTACTATTCTTGCAGCTTTACATTCTCTGGACTGCAAGTTTTTTAGGAGTTGGGAACTGTGTGTTTATAATTTTTGTCTCATGGCTTGACACAGGCTAAATTATTCCATTGTTTTTTATTAAATAACTGAGTGGATATAAAATGTATTAACAATTTAATGTATTTAGTGGTCATAGAAACAATACATTGTAAGTATTAAATGACATATGAACAAATACATTGGGTCAAATATACTAATTAAGTCACCTACAGGGACTTATAAATGTGTACATATAAATCTAGTTTCAACTTGGAACACATGTGTAATTTTACTCTAATTTAAGCCCATCGGTCTCTTTATAAACCAAGTCAGCAGGATGTTTAAAGCATTCTGGGTCATTAGGAGTTATGGACCGGGGTGTTTCCCCTCCCCTGATCTTCCCCTTCCCTGCCCTTGTTATAAATAAAATTTAATGAGGAGTTCTTGGCCCTCTAGTGTTTTCCAAAATGACTCTGGCCACTAATTGGCTAAATCGAACAGCTACCACCTAGTTCATTTAGCACAGCACGAATTAAGCAGACTTTGCTTAATAAAAACCTATAATATTTGCAGCATACTAACCTCCAATCAGTAGTGCATGAATGATACATTCTGCATATTCAAGTCAACAATACAGAGTTCAGCAAACTTATTTCAGTGGTGAGGAGTGGAATATTTCCAATGATTTCAAATGCAACAGGGAAGGCAAGGTTAATAATAATATTTGAAACTAAGGGAAAGGGTTTTTTGTAATGGACAGTGGAGGAAGGGTGTTTTCACAGGGAGAGTCTCCGGATTCACACAGATTAAGCTTGTCTGGCACGGTTTCTCTGAATATATGCCAAGCGCATATTGAGGTGGGCTTTTCTCTCTTGGCACTCTAAGATGGCATTAGGCAAGGGTTTCACGTCTCTAAACTGTTTCTGCATAATTTCTTCTTGTGGTGTCCTCATCATTAAGTATTTAAACATACCCCAGTAGAAAGTCTCTAAATAGATGCTTTCCCAAAATAGACGTGGAATGGAACACATGTTAATAGCATAATCTGACTACACTGAAAGAAACCCTGAAGGGTATAAAGAGCTTAAGATCAGGAAAAAAAAATGAAGGAAATGTTTTCAGAATATTAGACAATTGGTAATACTCTCACATGTTTTGTCACTGTTTCAGAAAAAAAATAACTAATTGTTTACAGAACAGACAAAACAATCCGTTTGGAGACTTGGAGACCACCCCTCAGTCTCAATCTCACAAATGCTAACATGTAATTTCTTAGGTCAGTTCTCACTGTGACTGCTTCTTGTTTTCATTTCATGCGCTTATGATTTTTCTTCAGTGACAACATGTATTTAAATTATTTTAAGAATGACCTCCAGCCTTGAAGCCAAATTAACCAAATTTGGGGGACAAAGTAGAAAAAATGTATATTTTAAAGCCTAATTATGCTTAGAGCATTTCTCTATGAAGAAAAAATGCAGCTTAAGTGTGCATAGGAAGCATCAATGGGGAATTTTTAAAGGTGAGCTGCTCCCCAAATATTTGGTTCAATAGATCTGGCTGCCCCAGCTCAGCAACATTTCGAAACTAATGTAGTATGAAATGGTGCTGACAAAGGGCCAGGGCAAAGACTGCTGTTGGTCTCCAAAAAGGTAAGGGCTGAAGTTGAGAGTAAACGTCCAGACACATTTATAGCATTTGACACTGCAGTTTAATGTTTGTTCAGTATGACTTATAAAACCTGGCTCCTACTCTGATACAGGATTGGGTTAGTGATTGAGAACTTTCTTTCACAATTATTTCTAAAAGGAAATGACTCCAAGAGTCTGAAAGAAATGGACAAATCTCTACATCAAGTTTGTTCAGTAAAAATAAATTAGAAAATGTACAAAGAGGGAACTTGAAAAACCGTTTAAAATTCAATTCATTTACTGTGGCAGCCCAGCAGCTGCACAGATTATCTTTGTTTGATTGCTACGTCATTTCATCCTGGCCATGAGTCAAGTTTCGTATTCTTCTGAGTTAAGTTTCATGTTCTTCAGTGGAGTATTTCTGAGAAATCAGCTGATGCCCTGACGTCATTGTCACCATGGAAACTAGGGCAGGACTAATTCTGCCTATAAATACTGTAGCCCTGCCTAATAAAGTTGAGCCTTGATCAGAACCTTGTTTTGGCTCCATTCTTCTCGTCCCTCTGTCTCTCAGGCCTGAGCCCTCTTTCGCAGGTACCCACGTTGACTGGTGGTCGCAGGCGACTACAGGTGGCGCCCAACGTGGGGCTCAGAAACGAGGGAGACACTCAGAGACCGCTGTAAAAAGGGATCCGGATCCACAAGTAAAATAGAAGGTGCCTCTGTGACAGCCCATCCCAGAGTAAGTACCAGGTGTAGCAAACAGCAAATTATGGGATAGAGCAATAGCAGGCTTGCATTCGTATGAACGTTAAAAAATTTACTTAGGACGAGAGGGGTTGGGTTTAAGCGTCAAACTTTAGATGATTTTCTTAAACAAATTGATCTTTACTGTCCTTGGTTTCCTGAGGAGGGAACCATTAATGTGGATGTCTGGAACAAAGTTGGAGAAGTTTTAAGAAATGGACAGGCATCTCCTATAACTTTTTCTTTGTGGGCTCTGATTAAAGATGCTATAAAAGAGCAACATAAAAATAAGAAAACTTCTCAAGTTCTTAATCAAGCAAAAAAAAAAAAACCAGCAGAATTGCAGGGGGAGAGGTTATCTGAGAAGGGAGCCGTGGGCGGGACAGCCCAGAAACCGGCTGCCCCCAGTACCTTTGTATCAGTTTATCTGAGTATGTGTTCTTTTATGAAAAGTGTTGCTAATTGTAGTCACTACATCTCAATCTGTATATTTATGTGCCTAGTAAAGAAAAATGTTTTTCTACCTCCGGATGGTATCAATAAACATAAATGCTAATTTAAGTTAAACTGAAAAGGACATGTCCCTATAGTTATCAGCTGCCTGTTTACCTAAAGTCATTTTAATTGATGTTATCTGTTAAATCTTTCAAGAAAATTGCTTAAGCTTAACTCTGTGTAATGTTCAGTAAAAGTTTCATGAGTAATTTAGCATAGTTCTGAGTAAACTAAGTACAGCAAGTGACATCTTAATAATTGTGTGTTATAGGGTATTACAGTGTGTATATCTTCAAACAGCCTGAGAATTTTGTAGTAACCAAAATATGTTTTGTGCTCAGTAAAAATTGTGCTGTAGGGCACATTTCCAGAAATGATAAAAAGTGTTCATAAATGTATCAATCTGAGGAATGTTGGTGTCACAGTTTACAATAGCCTATTTTTTCAGTGTTCATTGAAAGTTAAAGTACCTAATGTTTTAAGTTCTAATTAAAACTACTTAATATAATAAAGAAGACATCTCTGCTTGCTAGAAAAGATGTGTGTTTAGTAAGAGAAAGTATAAAAATAGAAATTCATTTTGTTGAGGGTAAAAGAATGTAACTTCTAAAGTACAGCTGTTTATTTAAAAGAAGAACTCTGAATGTAAAAAGAAAGTTGTAGAAAGTTTGTGGAAGTTGATAGTCATGCTGTGTGAAATTAAAGCAAATGAGTCTCAATATCAAGTGCACGGCAAGATTAGAGTTTTGTTTTCAGTTAAAAGACAAAGTTGTCTTAGACTGTTAGCCTGCTCTTAATGTTGACAAATTGCAAAGAACTTTCTAATAGTTTTTATCAAAGCAGTTTCTCATGCTTAAAGTCTCAATGAGTTCTCTGAGTATTTAAGAAAGTGAAATCTTCATATTAAAAAGACTGTAAGCCAAGTGTTGTTAACAACTGAGTAACCTGTATTTGCATTTAGGCCTTTTTATTGTCATTCTGGTTAAATACCTATAATCCTATTTAAGCAAGTACCAAAGAAACTCTTCTGACAACTTTCCAAAATCAAATTAAAAACAAAAGGAACTTTTACCTGTAAGTAACTCTGATATTTTCCAGAGGGCCCCTGGAACATGTCGGAGAAATTTTCTCTTCATTAGAGAAAGTATGTTAATTCGGCTTATTTTCGATATATAATCACTTGCTTAATTACCTGGAAAGCACTGTCAAAGAGAATGATGCCAAACTTTGTTGCTGGATGTTCTGTGTTGACAAAATATCCAAATTTCCTTATGTCAACTGTCTTATAGTAAGCTCTCATCAGATCTTTAGCCACTCTCATTTACAAGTCTTTTGTCATTTATAATCACTGTTTTATTCTAAACTGGTAAAGAACTAGATTTCAGCAGAACAAGTATTTACATAAGATTAAATAAACTAAGGAAGATGATTTTGTAGTTTTTTTTGTTTCAAGTGTTACTGATGAAGTGTTTTAAGCTTTTTCTTAAGCTGACAACAGTTTAGTAAATGACAATACCTTTATAAGCAGAATTGAAACATTTATCTTTCTACCTGACCCCTCCAGAATTTAACAACACTCAATAAGTATTTTTATATTTCATAGCAGTATGTTTGTTTGCATGAGTTCAATAAGAATCTGCTTTCCTTGTAAGAAGACCAATTAAAAACACTAGTTATATTACCGAGGCTTTGACTGGAATACTATTCTTGAGAGACACGTGCGTAAACTCATATTAACGGACAGCTTTAAGGAACTGAGGTTGACTTCATGGAGCCAACAGAGCCCCTTAGAGAATCTGTCCTGGTACCTTGCTTACAGGATTCCCAAAAGCCTTACCAGGTGAGTAAAGAAAGTCACTTCCTGGCAGGTGCAAGAACCTCAGAATGTCTTGGTGGTAGACTGCCCACCCCAGCTGCTATCCCAAAAGAATTTTATAAACTGATTTTAGATTTTAAAAATTGTTTTTTTCAAAAATACATCAAGAGGATCATACACCATGATCAAGTGGGATTCATCCCAGGGATGCAAGGATGGTACAACATTCGAAAATCCATCAACATCATCCACCACATCAACAAAAAGAAGAACAAAAACCACATTATCATCTCCATAGATGCTGAAAAGCATTTGACAAAATTCAGCATCCATTCCTGATTAAAACTCTCAACAAAATGGGTATAGAGGGCAAGTACCTCAGCATCATAAAGGCTATATATGACAAACCCACAGCTAACATCATACTTAACGGCAAGATGCTGAAAGCTTTTCATCTAAGATCGGGAACAAGACAGGGATGCCCACTCTCTCCACTGTTATTCAACATAGTACTGGAGGTCCTAACCACAGCAATCAGACAAAACAAAGACATACAAGGCATCCAGATTGCTAAAGAAGAAGTCAAATTGTCACTATTTGCAGATGACATGATATTGTACATAAAAAACCCTAAAGATTCCATTCCAAAACTACTAGAACTAATATCTGAATTCAGCAAAGTTACAGGATACAAAATTAACACACAGAAATCTGTTGCTTTCCTATACACTAATGATGAACTAACAGAAAGAGAAAACAGAAAAACAATTCCATTCACAATTGCATCAAAAAGAATAAAATACCTAGGAATAAACCTAACGAAGGAAGTGAAAGACCTATACTCTGAAAACTACAAGACACTCCTAAGAGAAATTAAAGAGGACACTAACAAATGGAAATTCATCCCATGCTCTTGGCTAGGAAGAATAAATATTGTCAAAATGGCTATACCACCTAAAGCTATCTACAGATTCAACGCAATCCCTATCAAACTACCAACAGCTTCAATGAACTCGAACAAATAATTCTAAAATTCATATGGCACCACAAAAGACCCCGAATAGCCAAAGCAATCCTGAGAAAGAGGAATAAAACAGGGGGAATTACGCTCCCTGACTTCAAGCTCTACTACAAAGCCACAGTAATCAAGACAATTTGGTATTGGCACAAAAACAGACCCACAGACCAGTGGAACAGAATAGAAAATCCAAACATTAACCTAAACATATACAGTCAATTAATATTTGATAAAAGTGCCTTGGATATACAATGTGGAGATGACAGCCTCTTCAGCAGCTGGTGTTGGAAAAACTGGACAGCTGCATGTAAGAGAATGAAACTGGACTACTGTCCAGCCCCATACACAAAGGTAAACTCAAGGTGGATCAAAGACTTGAATGTAAGTCATGAAACCATAAAACTCTTAGAAAAAAACATAGGCAAAAAATCTCTTGGACATAAACATGAGCAACTTCTTCATGAACATATCTCCCCGGGCAAGGGAAACAAAAGCAAAAATGAACAAGTGGGACTATATCAAGCTGAAAAGCTTCTGTACAGCAAAGACACCATCAGTAGAACAAAAAGACATCCTACAGTATGGGAGAATATATTCATAAAAAACGTATCTGATAAAGGGTTGACATCCAAAATATATAACTCATGCACCTTAACAAACAGAAAGCAAATAATCCAATTAAGAAATGGGCAGAGGACATGAATAGACACTTCTCCAAAGAAGAAATTCAGATGGCCAACAGGCACATGAAAAGATGCTCCATATCGCTAATCATCAGAGAAATGCAGATTAAAACCACAATGAGATATCACCTCACACCAGTGAGGATGGCCAACATCCAAAACACAAACAACAACAGATGTTGGCGAGGATGTGGAGAAAAGGGAACCCTCCTACACTGCTGGTGGGACTGCAAATTAGTTCAACCATTGTGGAAAGCAGTATGGAGGTTCCTCAAAAAACTCAAAATAGAAATACCATTTGACCCAGGAATTCCACTCCTAGGAATTTACCCTAAGAATGCAGCAGCCCAATTTGAAAAAGGACAGATGCACCCCTATGTTTATTGCAGCACTATTTACAATAGCCAAGAAATGGAAGCAACCTAAGTGTCCATCAGTAGATGAATGGATAAAGATGTGGTACATATACACAATGGAATATTATTCAGCCATTAGAAGAAAACAAATCCTACCATTTGCAACAACATGGATGGAGCTAGAGGGTATTATGCTCAGTGAAATAAGCCAAGCCGAAAAAGACAAGTATCAAATGATTTCACTCATATGTGGAGTATAAGAACAAAGAAAAAATACTGAAGGAACAAAACAGCAGCAGACTCACAGAACCCAGAACGGACTAATAGTTACCAAAGGGAAAGGGACTGGGGAAAATGGGCAGGAAGGGAGGGATAAGAGGGAAAAGGGGCATTACGATTAGCAGATGTAATGTTGGGGGGGGCACGGGGAGGGCAGTACAAGTCAGAGAAGACAAGTAGTGATTCTATAGCATCTCACTACACTGATGGACAGTGACTGTAATGGGGTTGGTGGGGGGACCTGATGAAGGGGTAGTTTAATAATCGTAATATTGCACATGTAATTGTAAATTAATGATAATAAAATAAATTATATTTAAAAATTTTTGCTTTTTTTACTATTCCCCTACATCTTGAAAACTGTCAGAGATTTACATTCAGTGTGCCTTCTGTTAATTTTAAGGAGCCTATGAAAAGATACCATTGGCGAGTACTTCTGCAGAGAATGGCCAATAGTACTATTTTGTGTAAAAAGTTGCTACAGCCTTATCACCTATCAAGAATTCTTGGCCTCAAATATGTATTATACATTACATGGATGACATATTATTGGCTGGTCAAAAAGCCCAAGAAGTGTTACAATGTTTTAGTTGTTTGAAAGAACAGCTGCGTAAATTTGGGCTGCAACTTGCTCCTGAAAAAGTCCAAACCTTACAGCCTTATGATTATTTAAAGTTCAAATTGTTCCCACAAACTATTGCCCACCAAAAGGTTCAGATTCGTGTTGATAGTCTTAAAACACTTAATGATAGAAATCCTACTCCCCTTTCTTCTCAGGAATTAACTCCTGAGGCTCAAAAAGCTTTAAAAGTTGTTGAGCATGCCATCCAAGAACAGTTTGTTACTTATTTTGATCCTAACAGCACGTTGTATTTACTTATATTTGCCACAAAGGTTATGCCTCTAGGGTTGTTATGGCAAGGACACCCAATCATGTGGGTTCACTTATCTTCTAGTCCATCTAAGGTTATTACTCCTTATTATGATGCTGTAGCTAAAT
This sequence comes from Smutsia gigantea, assembly GCA_032199065.1. Classification (NCBI taxonomy): domain Eukaryota; kingdom Metazoa; phylum Chordata; class Mammalia; order Pholidota; family Manidae; genus Smutsia; species Smutsia gigantea. Next base: position 58,071 of record JAVSCE010012658.1, read on the forward strand.
TAATTATGACAGGGCGAAAACAGGCAGTTACTTATTTAGGCATAGAACCTGACCACATTATTCTACCTTTTGATAAAACTCAGAGGGATTAGTTGGATAGGAATGATTCTAATTGGCTTCTCTCGCAAGTAGGCTTTCTTAAGATTATAGATAATCACTATCCTACAAATAGATTAATAGATTTCTTACAAAAGCATGAAGTTGTGTTTCCCAAAGTTATCAAATTTCTGCCTTTGGAAAATGCTATAACGATATTTACTGATGGAACTTCCAAAGGGAAGGCAAGATATTATGTCACTGAACCAGTGACCTTTAATGTCCCTGGTCTGTCAGCACAATTAACTAAATTAGTAGCAGTTCTTGCAGTTTTTCAACACTTTTCTCAAGCATTCAATTTGTACACAGATAGTGCATATGTGGCTAATTCCTTGCCATTATTGGAGACTGCTGGTCAAATTAGTGCTTGCACCAGAGCAAGACAGTTATTTCATCAGCTACAACATATTATTCTTCAGAGGACACACCCCTTTTATATTGGCCATATACGTGCTCATACTGGCTTGCCTGGTCCTTTATCTCAAATAAATAATTTCATAGATAAAGCACTTGTTTTATCCACTGTAGAAACCACACCTATTCAACAAGCTCAACTTGATCATAATAAATTCCATCTGAATAGTACTACCTTAAGATTGAAGCATAAAATAACTAGGGGTCAAGCTCGAATAATTGTAAAGCAATGTACAGAATGTAGTCATTTGTTACCTGTTTCACATTTGAGAGTAAATCCACAGGGCTTAGTACCTAATCATATATGGCAAATGGATGTCACTCATTTTAATGATTTTAAGAAAATGAAGTATATACATATGAATGTTGATACTTGCTCTAGTTATATTATAGCTTCTTTACAATCTAGAGAGACAAGCAAGCATGCTATTAAGCATTGTCTTCAAGCTTTTGCTTACATGGGAATCCCCAAGATACTTAAAACAAATAATGGCCCTGCGTATACCAGCCAGTCTTTTCAGAAATTTTGTGAACAATTTAATATTGAACATAAAACAGGTATCCCATATAATCCCATGAGACAGGGTATAACTGAACAAACTCATCTAACCTTAAAAACATACCTTCATAAAAGAAAAAGGGGGGAGTTATACCCCCACAAATCTAATAAAGCACAGTTGTCCCTTGTTTTGTTCATTTTGAACTTTTTACAAGTGGATGCTAAAGGACAGTCGTCTGCTGATCGTCACTGGCATCCTGAGACTCAAAAAAACTATGCCTTGGTAAAATGGAGAGACCTTTTGACTAATGCTTGGAAAGGACCCGACCCTGTGTTAATTTGGGGACGAGGTTCGGTTTGTATCTTTTCCCAGAAACATGATGCGGCTCGCTGGCTTCCAGAGAGACTTGTGCGACAAGTGGAAATCATGGAGAGTGATGACATGCTTACTGATCTTTCCCCTGCTGCTGATGAAGAGTGATGCTGAGCACTTCTGAGCGCTTTCCTCATTTCCTCCGACCCTGATGCCTGTTGGTCTAGAGGCCTCTGCTTTTCCCGGTTTATACAGTTCTAATCTTTCCCTGAGTCTTCCCTATTTCAGGGGGGGAGCTAGTTTTGATTTGCATAATGTAAGTTAGAACCTACAACGCTCCTTATGTTTTGATACCCGCTACTATACTGACTGTGTAGGATTAGTGTCATTCGTTGTTGGTGACCTTCTCGAAGCCAAGAAAACTGTTATGTTAAATTCTATACTTACAGTAAACATTAATTGTTCTAGTCCTCCGTATCAGAAATACCTAGGACCTCAGCCTCCTTTCCCTTGCTGTTCCTCAGTGACTTCATGTATATTGAATTTAGAAATTCCCATCCCTTGGGAGCACTGCTTACCCATAGATAATGCCCCCTATCCAATATATAATTTTGAAAGGCAGTTGTGGGGTTGGTTTTGATCCCCGAAAATACATGTTTCTGCTGAACTTGGTTCGCTCTTTGGATTAGCTATGCTTTGTGGAAACAATGCATGTATGGATATTAGACCCTTTTGGTTCCTTAAACGCACTGTTTATTTTAATGGCACTGCTTTTCCATCGCCACAGACGAGGCAGAAAATGACAATGTGGGTGCACAATGTGGACAAATATGTTACCTTTAGTCCTACTCCTGTTTGTATTAAAAGCCCTTTCCTTTTTGTATTAACTAACTCTTCAGGTTCTACACTTAATTGTAATGAAGCTTACTGCCATATTGAGTAATTGTTGGACTCTTAATAAGACCACTCCCTGGGCTGTCGTGGCCCGTATACCAGCTTTCTTTTGGTTTCCTGTTTCCGCTACAGAACATTTTCACACTGTGAGCATGATGCGACCTACTCATTTTAAGAGAGATTTTGGAATCTCTGCTGCCATTGCTGTTTCTATTACGGTGGCTGTAGCTGCCTCTGCAGTAGGGGTCACTACAATGGTTCAGTCCTCTAATACTGCTGAGACTCTGAATGCTGTGGTAGAAAAGTCAGTCAATGCTTTCACCACTCAACAATTAATCAATGCCCATTTTCATTCCGCTATTTTGCATTTACAACAACAAATAGATTTGCTTCAAGAGGAAATTGGAGTCTTGGCTATTATGGCTAAATTAAGTTGTGATCCTAAGTATCCTAATATTTGCATGGCTCCCTATATAATTAAAAATCTTACTGCTGCCCAACTACAACTTAGCCAATTTATTAAAGGCCCTTGGAATGCTCAGTTTTTGAATTTTTCCCTTACCCTTTCAAATCAGATTATTCAGCTAAATGAAACTAGAGCTGAAGTTTGGGATATTAATACTACTTTCTTTGCTAAAGTCTGGGATAACATTAAGAAATTATTTGATCCTTCCTGGATCTTTTTGTACTGCTGTGTATTTGCTTGTTTGCTTTTGCTTCTACTACTTTGTAAGTGCTTGATGAGAGATCGACATCAACAACGTGCCTTTAATGCTACCACTTTAAAGATTCTCATGGCCCTTCAGACAGAGGAACTTTCCACCGATGCACAGCAAGTGCATGTGTGGCTGGCTCAGCTCAAACAAGATGTCTGACCCCATGAACTGCCAGAAAGATCATTCTGAAGGCTGGTTAGTCAATTACGGGTAAGAGTCTGATGTGCAGATCAACCTAAGACAGGCACAGCCACAAAGAATAACTTTCTGAGGTGGGGACAACAATGTCAGAATCCTGGCTCCCACTGTTCACTAATAAAAAAATTAAAACGGGGGAATTGTGGCAGCCCAGCAGCTTCACAGATTATCTTTGTTTGATTGCTATGTCATTTCCTCCTGGCCATGAGTCAAGTTTCGTATTCTTCTGAGTTAAGTTTCATGTTCTTCAGTGGAGCATTTCTGAGAAATCAGCTGATGCCCTGACGTCAGTATTACCATGGAAACTAGGGCAAGACTAATTCTGCCTATAAATACTGTAGCCTTGCCTAATAAAGTTGAGCCTTGATCAGAATCTTGTCTTGGCTCCATTCTTCTCATCCCTCTGTCTCTCAGGCCTGAGCCCTCTTTCGCAGGTACCTGCGTTGACTGGTGGTCGCAGGTGACTACAGGGGGGGACACAGGGAAGGCAGTATAACTCAGGGAAGACAAGTAGTGATTCTATAGCATCTTACTACGCTGATGGACAGTGACTGTAATGGGATATGTGGTGGGGACTTGATAATGGGGGGAGTGTAGTAACCATAATGTTGTTCTTGTAAGTGTACATTTATGATAGCAAAAAAAAAAAGAGTTAAGGGTAAAAATAATAATAATAATAATACAGTCACGCTACTTTTTACTGTTGCTTTGATCATCTCCCACTACTGCCTCACACAAGTCTCCGGAGATTGACCCTGTCCTCGCTGACTGAGTACCTGCAACTCTGGTGCCTCTTAGTGGATATTCAACTCTGTGCATTGGCTTTTTAGAAATGGAAAGTTGAAAGATGCACAAGACATTCATGGTTTTTACTCTATAAAAACAGAGTTCATTATTTTAACAAAATGCACTTTGAATACACAATGTATTTTTAAAATATAAACAAATGTAATGTAAAACAAGATTTAAAGAAATTGGATTGAAGACTAACCATCAGTTAGCCTTATATCCCGCTTAAATTCAACTGCTCATTGAAATGATGTTGTAAATTCTGCCTGTTAATCCTATGAGAAAAATTTTATTTCTCTGACTCAAATTTGGATATCTACAAGCTTCTCCATAATTTCACTATGTTGATCTCACTTCACACTTCAGAGCAGATACCTTCCCTTGCAGAGCTAAAAGGAACTCAACAATTATTCCAACCAGGCCTCTTATTCTTAAGCTGGTATTAATTGCTTTGCTACAAACTCAGCTTTAATGAGAACCTAATTGGGCATTTTAGTGTATTATTCCTCATCCCAGGAAATCAATCTCAATAAAATTAAGAGCTTCATGAGAGAAGGTACTATAACATATTTCATTTATGCTTCCATTTCTTGCACAGTGTTTGGCACAGAGAGCAGTCAACAAATGGTAAGTTGAATGATTGAACAAATGAAGAAATGAATAAAGAAATCAAATAACAGACTCAAAATCCTCATTCCTGCTAAAAGCTCCTCACTGATCTTTAAGAGTTCAGCAATGAAAAAGAAGTAGGACTCTATTTTAAGAGACCTTTAGTTTTCTCCTTAATTAAGGAGGAGAAAAATGTCTTATTGACAGTAAGTTTATGTAACCCAAATAGCCTCTTAAATTCTTTTACTAGTGTTCCATTAACATTTTATTCATCCATTTACTAAAACTCTGAGATGTTGGTAAGTGCCATAAAAGAAGTTTATTTGTGTGTGTGTGGCTGATTTCTTTCCCTCAGGACAGAGTAAATTACAATTTATAAACAACAAGCTAGTTTTAAACAGTGTTGTAAAATGGAGTCAATACAAATGTTTATTGATAATGAGTTTTGTTCTTTTGCCCTTAGTTTTTGTATTAGTTTTCTTTGGCTGTGTAGCATATGACTACAGACAGTGGTTTAAAACAACACAAAGTTTATTTTCACATGGTTCTGACACAGGTCTCACTGGCGAACATGAGGGCAGCAGTCCTTTCCGGCACCTCTAGGAAGAAATCCATTTTCCTTCTAGGTTTGGACCCATAGATAATCCAGGCTAATTTCCCCAGCTCATGGTTCACGACCTTAGTCCCTGCCAAGTCCCTTTTGTCATGAAGGCAGCATACTCACAGGTTCTTGGGACTGAGGCATGGACATCTTTGGGAGGAAGGGACATTAATCTGCCTACCGAAGTATTTGTCAGTAATTTGAAAGACATATCAATAGAGAGGATGGGTTGGAAGGCCTGAGTTTGTACGCTTGAAGGATAAAAGAGGGTGAGATTGCAGGAAATGCTGTTTTCCTCATGTTACAAATTGGATATGTATGTCCCCTGGAATTCCATACATCTCAGTCCTAACCCCCAAGGTGATGGTACTGGCAGAGTTCTCAGGACTGGGATAAGTGCCCTCATGAAGGAGATTTGGAGAGCTCCCTTGCCCCTTCTATCCTGTAAAACCCAGAGAGATGGTGGCTGTCTGGAACCTGGAACCTGGCTCTCTCTTGACACCAAACCTGCTAGGACCTTGTTCTTGGACTTCCCATCCTCCAGAACTGTGGAATATAAACGTTTGTGGCCTAAGCCACTCAGCACATGCTTTTTGGGAGATAGCAGCCCAATCAGACAGGATACCTCCTTTATAATTTCACCCTCACTACTTCTTTGCTACAGGACCTCTTCTGCTTATGACTCACCTGTATTCTAGTTATCCTGAAACTTGTGTTCTAATTTTTTTTACCCTTGTGCAGTTCATCCCTTCCAGGGTTTTGTCACTAACACACTGGTCTGTAAAGCCAGGATATGGATCACCATAGTAAACAATTGTGTCAATTTTATTGTTTTCCAGATTTTGAATTCTTGGTCATGTGCAATATACAACTATACATAGATCCTAAGAGATAATGGATGAGAAAGCACTTCATAAGCATAAATATTATACAAACATAATGTTATTCCACCTAAAACCTGATAGAAATTGAATATAGACTTGAGGTCATGTTATAGTATATCCCTAGAGGCATTTTCTCATGGATTGTACCAGGCATAGTCTCTGTAATTACCACTGGAACAAGTCACAAGGAAGTGCTGTGTATTTCATTTGACAATTACCGGTTTGTTCCTTTACATGTATTATATATTCTGTGAACTATAACCAGCAAGAGCTTCATGACATATATTATTATCAAATTAGCTAATCGACTTTTATATTTTGATAATTGGTTTTTATATTTTGAAGGGTCAGAATTCAGAATCTGCTATACTTCTTCTCCCACATTTCCAGAGTGTTCTGTCTACTGTGTTCTCTGACCTCAGGATCCCTTGATCAGCAGTTTCAGGCTGTGAGTGACTGTACACGGTTGGTGCCATTATCAATGCACATAAATCAACTTAGCCTAATTACTGTGAAACCTCAGAAATCAGTATTTCTAACAGGTTATCATTTGTCAGATTTGAGATTTATTACAGGTAGAATTTACTCATGCGCCTTTGACGGGTTCTTCTTATTTATTGTTTTCAATTAGACAGCAGGAGGAATGACAAGAAAAAGAGGAATCATTTATAAAATTTCTTTCTCATCACTCTGGAGCCAGTAGTCTTCTTGCATTGCTCTTTCAGCGCTTATTTTCTTGGCTGAGCTCAGAATTTCAGCTGCAGCCTTGAAAACTAATGTAAAACCTAAATGGAACACCACATTGACAGCAGAAATGGCAATAAATAAATGAATGAATAACTAACTAACCAAACAACCTGAGGTGACAATTTATTAGACTGCTTGATATTTACCTATTTTGCTCCTAAAATAACTGCCTTATTTTGCTGGAAAGAAATTTATTTGGTTGAGTAACTTATCTGCACATATGACTCGCTATATCTTGCCATGAAGAATGATAGAGGGATGCTGTATTAGAAGAGGAATTGCTCTGTGTACGCCATTAATTATTACAGTAAAATTTCTTCACCAACAGTATCACTCATACCGACTGCATATGAAGCTAATAAGTCCTGGCTCTGGGTTACTTTTGGATGCCATACAGGGGTAGTCTATCAATCTTCTCTTTTCATTGGCCTTGAAACAGTCCCTAGGGAACCATATGAACTCCAGTGATTTTTCAGATTTGCTCGGCCTTGATTAACAAAGAGCATAGAATTGAGATGTAGTATTTGACTTTGAAAAAAAATATTTTAAGGTACAAAATTCAAAACAGAGGTGCCACTGAATGGGTACCAGGAAGTCACTTTCTCAGCAGGAAACATAAAAGGATTTTTTTTCTGTGATGCCTAATTCGCAAACTGAAATCTGCTAAGAGCAAATTCCAGAGAGCAGAGATCTGAGTATTTGAGCTGGTTGATTGTGTTCATCAGCCACTGGTTAAAGTGATGGCTCTAAAACAGCAACCCAATGTTCTCCTTACACACCTCTTGAGGATTTTTTTATTAACCAAGCCAAGAAAATAATGTTTTTGTCCCGTCTAGTAAAAATACCAAGTCACATCCTGTAGTTATGTCATAAGTAAGACATCTGTCCACAATGGAATGGACATAGGAGCCTGACTGGTGAGGACAAATGTGTGGTTATTTTTGTAGACAGCAATTCCTGATAATACACAGCACCCCCCCCACACACACAATCCAGATGACATAATGGCTTGAGATGAAATCCGTGTAGTCACACAATGCCTTGCTAGCCTTGGGACCTGCCAGGGACAGGGAATAAACTCAATACAATGTTTTAAAAATTAACAGATAGTGTATATTTTTTTGAGCACTTTAGTTGCTTAGTCAGAGGTTTAAATACTAAATTGGACTCTCTTCCAAAATCTCAGGATGATTTCAACAAGTTATGTTGCTAAGTGTTTGCATACAGGTCTGAAGTGCAGCGTGCTTAAGAAACTCTGCAACTACATGCTTTCCAGACATGCCCAGGGTATGTAATCCCCAAAGGGATGACTTCCAACTTGTCCCAAGATATGAGCACAGCAGGCTTATCCCAGAAAGGTAGAAATGCAACAAAAACACGGTAAATTTAGTAATAGAGGATGACACAGAAATAGAAAATGCATGAGAAAATAAAGAGTAATGGAAGGATTTAATTAAATGTAAATTCACTAGCCATAAAGTACACTACTTCTAGCAACAAGGCAGTCTGAGCTGGGGCAAATGTCACCCGTTCTGCTACAGACACATGGAAATACAGATAAGATACATTTTAAAAGATTGAAATATGGATTGAATCCCCAGACCTCTAACACTCATATAAGTGTGCAGTCATGCAGGTTCAAGTATCATAAAGACAAATGTTCATAAACTTATCCAAGACCTTCAAAGCAGGCATAGGCTCAAACTGTACCCCAGGACATCTTCAAACAGTGCACAGGGGATTCCCACGGAATAGACATTCATCTTGTAGATGAATTCACAATAAAATACTGTACATGCAAGCAAACGAAACATACTGAGGAAGGATCAATGGATGCAAGAAGATGAAATTATCATCCCAAGAATGGGAAATAGTAGAAAAATCTGAAAGAGGCTGGGAAATGAATATGTTTCATCTGGTTAAAGAAATAAACTAAAAACTTAAAATTTTAAAAGACAGTATAAAATAAAACAAGTAGGTTTATAAAGTAACCAAACAGAATTTAAAAATATAAATACTGAAATTTAAAATTGGATAGATTGAAAAAGCAACAAGCTAGATACAGCTAAAGAGATAATAGAGAAGTAGAACATAGATACAAAGAAATCATACAGAGAGAAAACAATGTAATTAAGAGACATGAAAGAAAAAAATGAGTAATTAAACATACAAACACTCCTACTTTGTTTTTTTGGGAAAAAAGTTTACTGTATGAAATAAAATTGAAGATGTAAATACCAGCAAATGCCAGTTTATAGACTGCAAGCTCTTCCTCGTGCACAAGGACACACACAAGATGTATACAAAGATGTTTATTGCATCACCCATAATGGTAAAAAAATCCGAAATGTAAACATCTATCAATTTGAAAATATCTAAATAACTTAGAGTACAGAATGGGTACATTATGCTATTTAAAATAAATTTATTAATATGTGTATGTATGTGTGTGTACATCAAAATGAGAAATCTGCATATTTTAAAGGTGAGCTTTAAAAAAACAAATCACACAAGGATAGGTAAAAATTTGAAAATTACAGTGTAATCATTAACAGCACAAAAGCATTTTATCAGTACGAAAATAAAATCAGAATATGAATATAAATAATGCAGGATAGTCATTCTACTTCAGGGTTGAAGGCAGAGAAGTGTGAGAGGAAGGTTTCAAGCTGCTGGTGTAAAACTTTGCTTAATTTAACAGCAGATTTGAAGCAGATAAGGCAGAATGTTAACTTTGTAAAAAAAATTTGAAAGGTAACTCAGTTCTATTAGGCTACGTGTTTTTCATTACTCCATTAAAAACAGTCTTGTAAAAAATGTGCCATAAATTCTACGTTGCAAATCCAGTGGTTACTTGGCAGTATCTTGCTTGACCTCTGCACAGCATTTGGCAGTTGACCACTTACTACCTCTTGAAACACTTGACTTTGACTGAGTGTATTATGTTCCCAGTAAACTTTGAGGTGACTCTCTTTCTGATCATTCTGCTGGGAACTCCAGGGCATATGAGGTCTACCCTTCTCTATGCGTAATAATCCTTGAATAGTTTATTTACTGTCATGGCTTTAAATACTTTATCTATTTAAAAATATTACTGACTCCCAGATGTATCCTCTAGTCTTGACATCTCTAGAACTCCTGATTCACCTAATGCAATGGCCTACTCGGCAAATTTAGCATATCTAAAACAAGATGCTCCACACTACACCCATTCACACAGCATGCAGAATAATGTAAATAAGAATATGTCACTCGTATGCAGAAATCTCTGTGGTGTACCATGACTCTTAAGACAAAATCTTAATTCCTTGCAACAGTGTATTGGGCTTCACAAGAACTGGCCTCTAGCTACCTCTCCAAACAATGCCACAGCTATTTCACAAACAAGTCATGGATGTTCTTTCCTTAAGGTCTTTGTTCTCATGGGTTTTTTTCTGCCTAGAAGACTCCTCCAAAGATATTTTTAATTTAAGGACTGATTTTATTCAACTTCTGCTTAAATGCCACCTCCTCTTTCTCTAATCACCATGTATGATTCTCCATATTTTATACATTTATCTTGCATTAAACTTTCTTCATTATCACTTTTAACCTGACATTTATAAATAATGTACTCATATATTTTTTGTGTTGTATGTTTCCCCCCTCAAGAACGTAAGTTCCATGAGGTCGGAGATTTTTGTTCATCCTGCTCATAGCCATATTTGGTACTTGGAATATTCTCACACAAAGTAGGCACTCAGTAAGTGTTGAAATGAAGAATCAGTTATTGCTATAGAATATTTGTCAGTATGTTTGGACTTCTCCATTATGAAAAAAATTAGTAATTTCCTTAGTAGAAATAAGATTTGTTAGCACTTTCTTTTCATCAAAAAATTACTTTTTATAGTCATGTATTGAATATGTTTGTCTGCAGAATGGTATCATATCTTTATACTCTCAGTTTCCCTATCTCAGTAGTCTATTGCAGGCAAATGGGGGAGAAATTATAAAGGACAGAGACATTAATTTCCTGTGAGAGACTGAGTAACATTCACTCTCTAAAGCAATTGGATTATAATTTAATACTTTTAACTTGGCTAATGTATCAAATATCACCTTCATATAAGGTTTAGTTTAACTCTAAATGAGAAATATTACAGAAAAGGAGAAAGGATCTTTTCTTTTTAGTTACTGTTCTATCAGGCTACATGAACATCAGATATTAAAACAAACTATATATGCAGCACTTACTTTCTTCATCAAGAAAAATAACCGAAAAGAAAGAGTGGAGTCCAAGCACTCTGCTGCTCTGGTAACAGATTTGTATCTCTAGACGTCTGAAGAGTGGTGGCATTCTGAGCCGCCCTTAAAAACAGCATGAAATGAGAACATGAGAAGCCCCAATCCTGATTCTTCACCCTCATTCTAAAAAAAGTTCCTGGTTGTCTTGCAAATGAGTTTCAGCCCCAGGCAAGTTTGCTATAGATTCACTGTGACCAAAGAAATTTACAGCAAAGGGTTCTTGGGGTGAAAAGGTTATACCCAACTTTATTTACAGGTGGCAGGTCAGTCATTAAAATCCCGTTCACTCAGAGCGAGTCTGTGTTATCACTGCTGCTTCAGATGCAACAAGCTGGTCTCTGCCTCTGGGCCTCTCTGCACAGCCGTCCTCTGGGCCTCCCTGCACAGCCGTCCTCTGGGCCTCTCTGTAGAGCCGTCCCGCACAGCCGTCCTCCGGGCCTCTGTCCTCAGCGCTGCCACCACTCCAGCCCTTCGCTCCGCTCTCCTACAGCCTTGCAGCCCTGTCACCCAGTCTCTGGCTGAGCACTGGGCGGAACTCCTTACATTAACACAATAATGTCTTATTGCCTAAAGGTGTGGAACCGGTAGCATAGCAACAGGCCAGTCACATTTAAATTCAGTGAGGATCCTGGTCATAGGAACCCCACTTTACCCACACTGGTCAACCTGCTGGGTTTGCAATTAAATAAATAAGAGAATGTGCTTTTTTATTTACTAATCAGTTAAAAATGAGAGGGGCCTGTAGGAAATAACCTATGAGAAGCATATTTTTGGTCAAAGGATGAATCAAATCAGATCCTTCTGTTTTATTGATAGAAGCATCAGGCTAGATGGTGGAGAGTGCATGCATGGCTAGTGCATGGCCAGTTCTCAGATCCTGATCCTTGAGCGTTCTCTTCTCCTGCAAAGCTGGAAAGAGCTGGGAACCTGGAGGATGGAAGGGGCATTTCTGATTGGAGTGGGTGTACAAGGAAGTAGGTAAAAAGATGCTCTTTTCCCAGTTGCATGTGAGTTGTGAAAGTACTGTGTGACTGAGGAGCCTGAGTGCCTTGTCTGGAAATAAGGCAATAGAGGCCCTTGTTTTCTAAAATTATTAGTCTAGGTCTCGGGCTCTGAAGGTGAAAAGTAAGCATGCTGTGTTCAGAATATTAACAAATCCTTCTCCTTTGGAGGCAAATCATTGATAATTCTTAGTTCCTCTATTAAAGGAAAGATGCCATGACTAAAAAGAAGGAGACTGCCTGCCTGCATGGACACAGATCTGAGTTTATGAATTTCAAGCCACTCAATTTCTGGCAGATAAGCTAAAAAAGACTGCAGCTGAGAATTCTTAGAGCTGAAAAGTAGTGGTAATTGTCTCAAATTACCACATGCAATTGCCAGTTACATTCCTAAACAATGGTCCCACATTAGGAGTGTAACCAAAAATTTCTTGTAGCTTGCCTTTAGAAAACTTGAGTGTTAATCTTTAATACTGTTTTGAAAGTTGCTAGATTGCAGCCTAATTAATCCTGTTAATCTTAGTGGTACCTTAAAACACATGCTCCATCATTTCCCAAAAGACTGTGTTGGTTTCAATTTTCATGTATGCAGAGCTCGATTCTTGATTTTCTCTGTAACCTCAGACAGAGAAAAATGTGACCATTCTTGAACATATGCATTATTACTAGGAATCATTTTTTCCTAGTCAGTCCTGGATATTGAATTTTCCTTCTGCCAGTCATTTTGACTTAGAAAGATCCTAAATATTTTGATCAGAAAATGTTGTGAATATTTTTCAAAGGGTTTTTGCAGAAGTAAAAACTCCAGGTGAAGCAAAAAATATGTTTGTTAGTGCTGATTAACAAAGTAAGAAATGTGTGTTCACTCAGAATCAAGGAAAGTGAAGTCCTTGGAGAAATGAGTGTTTCTATTGTTTCATTGAACATGCATAATTAACTGACCCTTTTAATTACAAGAGGATTTGGTTAATCCCCAGAAGGGCTGGAGCAGATGCTGTTTCACTGTGGTTAACTCCACAATCCTGCTATTGAAACACAGAACAGGAAGAATGTTACTTGACTTACTGGCATTTTTCAACAATCCAAGGCTGGAAATTGAGTAAAACTAGTATTTTCACTGAAAAAACATGTTACATCTTATCTCATCTTCCCCCAAATGAATGCCTTAAAATACAAACAAGCAGAGACCCCATATTCTAAAGACAAAATGACTAAGAATAATCCAAACACCCTCTCATTTAATTTTCACAATAAATCACTAAGGGAGGTGATTATTATCTCCATTTTACATATTAAGAAATTGATGCACAGAACTTAACATGGTTTCCCTGAACTTACATTGGTAATAAGTGGGAGAGATGTGCTTAAAAGTCCAGGTCTAATCTGGTTCCAGTGCAGAACAGTCAGCAACTGCGCATTAGGGAGGCGGTCGATGGAGTGCTAGAGTCTCATTGCCTGGAGGCCTACCCAAGCTTCACAACTTGCTATCTGTGTAATTTGGGGGAATTAATTTATTTTTCTAAATCTGGAGATTCTCCAACTGCAAAATGAAGAGGATAGTAAAATTTTCATCCTACTTTGTTGTTTTAAAGCTGTATGAGACAAGTGGTATAAAATGCTTAGCACCATATCCAGCATATCCCAGATGCTCAGTATTTCCTATCCCAGTGTGTGCAGAATTAGACATTCTCATAGGGAAGAGGATTTCCTGGGTCTGTCTGAGGAGGTATTGATGGACAGAATAAAGGACGTTATAGAGAGAGTATAGAGATGAAGCTGAAAAGGGTCATAGAATAGTAAGTGGCAGCCTAAAGAATTTGTTTTACCCTCTAAGGAATGAGGACTCAGTGCAGTATTTTAAGTAGGAGTTGGACACCCTTATGTGTACACTTAGAAAGTCTCTCCAAGGATGGAGATCGGGTTGAAGATGCACCACGTCAGCCAGATTAAATGTGACCGCATGTAACAGAAATCACACACCAGTGGTGGCGGAGTGCAAAGTTAGGCAGGCACGCCAGGGATCCGGCCTATTTCTGTTTGTCATCCTTTCAGTCATGGCTAAAACCATCAAGTTTACTTCAAGATGACAATGGGATATCTGCTCATATTACATTTCATTCCAGGTATCAAAAATAAAGAGAGGGAAGTGGCAAAAAAGTGCAACCCAGCTGAGCCTTTTAAAGAGCTGTCCAGGGACCCCCACCTGACTTCCCGTTTTCATCTTATTGGTGACTCCAAAATAGAGCCAAAGCTGTTACACACTCAAAAGTATAAGGGTTCATTTCCTGTAGAGAGGAGAGAAAGCATTATTGAGTGGTTAACTAGCTCCCTGCATGAGTAAATGCTGTTGAAATAATTGAGTGCTGATGCGAACTGCAGTAAGGTCATATCTATGAAAGTATGAACAAGGGAATATATGCTGAGACCTACTAAGAAAATAGGCATTTTTTCCTGTGTCTCCCTATTCTTTCATATGAACATAAAAATATTTATCCAGTCCTGCTATCCCCAAAATACCATATAGTAATTCTATCTGAGGTTGCATACATTTCTTTACTAGTATCAGAAGAGAATTAGTACTTTCGTGATGTTGTCTTCTTATCTAAGAATATATGAATCTCTGTGTAAACCTTGTATTGTGATTTTTTTTAACTTATGATGTTTTGTAGATAGCTCTGCTGCCTTGATAATATAATAACATTTAATAATGTGCTCCTAATTCTCTTATAGTTTAAACCACTCTTAAAAATTAATTTTTCTTATTACTATGTCTAGGAGAATATTGCTTATATGGAGAAAAAGTTTTAACTTTTTTACATTTACCTTGAATCCAGCCACATTATTAAAATATATTGTTAATTCTAGCAGGGAATTTCTAAAGTCTCTTGGATTTTCTAGGCATGGAAGGATATCATAGTAAAAAGAAATCTTTTAGCTCTTCTTTCCGTGCATTTATTTCTTTTTGTTGGACTGCATTCACTTAAGTCTGCAATTCAGTGTTGAAATATAATGGGCATGTCTCTCTGTCTTGTTTCTGCTTTTTATTCAAATATTTTAGCACTTCATCATTTAGAATTTAGATGATGTTTTCTGATTTTGAAAAAAATAGTAAGTAATCCTTAAGTAATTTTATACTTTTTGTGTCCCTTAGAGATGTTCTTATAAATAGCTGCTGAATCATATTAAATGTCATAGGCATTTATTGAGTGGATGTTATCACATTTTTCAGTTTTCTTAATGAAATTAATTATTATGGCATATTTCTGATATTTAAACTGTACTTGCATTCCGGGAGTAAATGCTATAGGTCATAGATTACTAGTCTTTTCATATATTTCTGAACTCTGAACTTACATTTCTAATCCATTTTCATATGTAACTTTTAGGCTATAGTTTTTTTTTTAACTATCTTGCTGCATTTTGTTGTCATTTTATGCTATCCTTATAAAAATAATTGGGGGATTTTCTATCATTTTCTACCTAGATTAGTTTAAATAAAACTCGAATTATCTGCTCCTTATGGATTAAATTTTGAAAATGGTGAGATGATATGGTCTTTGTGACTTTTCCCATGATAGATTTTAATGACCTTTCCAGCATCTTCTTTGCTAACCAGTCTTGCCAAACCCAGGCAAGGAGTAGAATTTCAGGAACCATTGGACTTTAAGGGACATGTGGGCTTGGGCAAACAAAGACCAGAACTCGGAATGACTTCTCAAACATCCTTTTCCCTGCAGAGGTCTTTTGGATCTTTGTACATCCTTGACCAAGAGGATGGGCAGGAATCCTAATAAGGGCTAAGACAAAATTGTCTATCAGCCTGGGCAGATATGAGGTCAGATTAAATCAAATTTAAAGAAATGATAAAAAAGAAAAATGACTATGGCCTTTCTTACATACTCAGGCTCATGAAGTAAGAGTTATATACCCGCATTTATTATTAGCACTACCTAAGTGAAATAACTCCACCAACTTACACCTCTGCCTACTAAGACAGAGTTTTTTCCAGCTTTTATAAAACACCCTCACCACATACACCAGCTGCACCTGTGCAGCCTTACACACACACACTGCCACTGGCACCACAGTATTTTGGAATAAGATTTCTGTTAAGACACCATAAACATTCCCAAATCAACAAACTACTCTCATAATCCCTAAAACAGACTGCCAGGTCACATGTGAGAATTATTTTAAAACTTAAAAATAAGAATAATATGTATCCTGTATCTATCTCTCTGCGCTGTTCTGTTTTCAATTCCTTACTCTCATGCCAATCTAATTTATTTCCTCAGATACATTCCAAAATGCACCGCGCCTGTTTGCATTGATTATCACAAGATTTGTATGCATAGGCCGTGGGAGACAAAAGAGGACGGGACCTAGGTTTCAACTGTGAGCAGAACCAGCTTGCTGCGACTTTTACCAATTGACAAGTTGTTCGACAGGAACAGCAAAGTGTTGAGGCTTTCCTCAGAGTCCACCCTTGCTCTATGGAAAATGGAAGCATTGTCACTCTCCACTCCAGATCCGTACATGGCCTGGAAAAATGTGACTGTGCTCTGAAGGCATGCCACTTCTGCCGCCTTCAAGAGATTGGTGGAAATTGAGACACCAATTCTTACATACTCAGGCTCATGAAATAAGAGTTATATACCTGCATTTATTGTTAGCACTACCACTACAGTGGCTCCATGAGCGCTCAGAAACAGGAAGCATGTTTCCCAGACCTAAATCCTCTGATGTAGCTATTAATGCCAAGTCTTCTCTCTATGCAGCTTGGTAGTCATTTCTATTTAGGGATGTTTCTCTAACAGGAAACTCAAAAGTAACATTTTTAAATGTACTGTGCCAAGAATTGTTCCAAGGCTTTATATTTATTAACTCACTGAGCCCTCCCAGGAACACTATGGGGCATGTGTGTGTGTGTGTGTGTGTGTGTGTGTGTGTGTGTATATACATATATTATTCATATTTCATAAATGAAAAATTTATACAAAGGTCATTTAGTAAGTAATTTGAAAAAGGAGTCAAACCCAGCTAGTCCATCCTGAGTGTACATAGTTCGTCACTGTATGACAGCACTTATGTAGACAGAACAAGCCAAATAACTAAAAGATTTACCAAAACTTAAGATTTTTGATAACTTCCTTTGGATTAACTGCTAACGTGTGAAATGAAAGAAAAGTCTAATAAAACAGTAATACTAATGGCAGCAACAAGAAAACCCCATGTCAGGAATACTTCGTGACTTCATAGGAAAAGGGAAAACAAACAAGATTTGCCTGCCTAGACTGCTGGACAGTCCAGCATAGTCTAATTTTTTTCAGGCCACAGGCAACAAGATCTGGGTTAAGAAATTGCTTCTATTAGTACAGAGATTCTGATTTATTTTGTTTATCTTCACCTTCAATTATATATTGATATCCCTGAACTTTGTAATACTGCTTGACACATTACTGTTTTCCTGGTGATGATCTTGAAATAACAGCTTTGAAATTCACATAGTAACGGAATGCCATTTTGCTCATTTACAAGACATGAAAAATGGTAACTAGTTGCCCTCATTCATTCCCTAATTAGCTGAATGAACCTGTTTTGAACACCTACTCTGTTATTTACCCTAAATATTACCAATACAACTATGAACAAGGGCCCTGTAATCATGGAGTTTGCATTCTACTGGGAGAGCATCTAGCAAAGAAGTAGAGAAAAGATGTAGTATCATGTAGTAATAAGTGCTAGAAAGAAGAATAAAGCAGGATAAAGGGTTAGCAAAAGCTGGAGGAGGGCTCTAAGGAAGTGACATTTTAGTTGAAACTCAAATTGTGGGAAGTAAGGCAAATGAACTGGGGATAAGGCTATTCCAGGTGAACGGAATACGTGTAAGTGAATGCTCTGAAGGGGGGGGGGGTTGGTTAAAATGTCTAGAACAGCTTGGAGGGCACCTCAGCTGCAGAAAAGTGAGGAGGGGAGTGGTGGTAGCTGATGAGGTCAGGGAGATGGACAGAGATCAGAAAGGTGGGGCCATGTGAGACGTGGCATGGATATGGGTTTCCTCCTAAGCATATCACTGAGTTTCAGTAGGGCCACAATTTAATTAATTTTTAATGTGGCTGCTATGCCAGGACAAAACTATAGGGGACAGGGGTGTTGGGAAGAGCAGTCAGGGGGCCACTACAGGCGTCCAGGCTAGAGATGATGCTTATACAAGAGTGCTCACAATGGCGGTGAGAAGTGGAAATTGAGAAAATATTTTAAGGTGGAGAAAAGATTTGCCAATGGACTGAATGTGTAGTGGGGGTGGGGGTAGGGGGAGAGATCAGGGGTGATCCATCTGCTTCTTTCAGTGTGTGTGTGGAAGAACAACCTGAATGAACAGCAAACAGCCTAAATTCAGATACAGTTATTACAGAATTGAAAATATAAGTAACCTTCTTACTGTTTCCATTTCCCATGAAGTTTTTATTTTCATACAGGCTTTCAACAAGATTTCCATTGATCTTCCCTATTTCCTATTCAATAATTTCAACATATTCTGTTTGCCTGAGAAGGAACCTCTGGGCAACTGAATCCACTAACATTAATTTTTCACTAGTCCATCCGGTTCTTCTTTTGGCTTAAGTAATTTTTAAAACATTTGCTAAAGTGAACAACCTTAGTCATCTTTAATGCCTTTCACTTCTTGTTTTTCTTTAGCTGGGTGCCTTGCCTAATCAAATTTTCAGAAGGATATTGTGCTTGGCTTGTTAAAAATTATGAGATTTTGAGTCACCTTGATTTATACATCTTGACCTTCTAAAACATTGCTCAAGTGGAGAAAAAATGCATTGTTTCTAATAATTTTAAATAGTGCAGTTCCTAAAAGAAGGGGGGAAAAAAAGTAAGGCATGTGATTGTCTTCAGTCCCAATCTCAGGACTAAACCTGGATTCACCTGTAAGGAAAAGGTCACCTAATATGGTGTATATGACAGCTGAGTGAAAAGCATGTGGCACCAGGACCCCAAGGCTGCCCTTAGGCCTATAATGCCTTATTTATGGTATGCAAGAGACATAGAGTTTGACATTTTTAATCATACAGCTCAACTAGACTCAGAGGAGAGAACCTAAAAAGCATTTGGGTTTAAATAGGGAGACCTTTTAAAACAATTTCAGCAATCATCCCCAAGCACAGCAATGCCTCCAGTAATAATGCAATCACATTTTGCAGCTATTGCCAACAGTTTCTGCAAATTGAATGAGTTTTTACTGCTCAAGTCAGCCAAGGAATTAAGTATTAGGTTCCTGTTATTCAAACCAGGAATCCACTTCAGCTGTTCCTGAAACCCTTCCTCTCTGCAGGTGGAAGTGCTGGGTTTGATCTTCTGGGCATGAAAATAGATTTTTCTAAGTGACTCAACACTATAGCAACAAACAAAGCTGCTGTTGCTCCCCATGGTGCCTGGATACCCCTTTCAGCAGGGGAGGACTGCATCCCGCACCCAGGGGAAAGTTCTTCACCTTAGACCCAACTGTTTGGTCTGCAGTTTGGCCCGTCAGCTCTCGTCTTTAGCTTCTCAAGCTACCTGACCTCATTGGAAGCCTCAAGTCTCTTAGGTTTGATTTACCTGCCATAGTCCGTAATTCTGGACAAGATCTGTAAAGACATTTTATACTTATTGCAGAAGAGTAAGGTTTGCAGCTGAATGAATTGATTTAGGGGAAAAGGTGCCTCAATAAAGGCTTTCTTGATGAAGAGAAATATAGTTCTGTGCATCCTGTTTCCTCAGACACTGGAAGGGCAGCATGAGAATGGAGAGCACCAAGGGCAGCCAAGAGGAGGAAGAATTGGGACAAAAAGGGACAGGACTGAGGAACATGACATGCTGAATGTGTCAGCATGTGCTGTAGGGGAGTGATGAGGGAAACCAGCCCCAGAGTAAATTATTCTTATTTCCTCACCAACGTTTTTTGTATACTATATACCAGGTGTGCACTTGAATAGCATTAACTGATGGGTTTTGTTTGTTAAAAGCGCCCTACGGATGCACACCCTTCTGCACATTGTTGGCTCGGATATAAAGTCACAATGGATGCCCTGTTCCCTTGGGTCCATTTGCGCCACTATCATCTCCAAGGGACAGAATGCAGTAGAAATAAATTTATGTATACAGCTGTCATTTAATGATTTTTTAACTGTGCTAAACTATCCTTTTCCTTACATGTCTCACATTAGGAAATATTCTAAATGAACTTTTCACTTTTATATTAGAGGGAAACATTTTTCTTGATTTAAAAAAATAATTCAGTATACAGTTTTTAAAAGATAGGATAAGAAGTAAGATTCCTCAACATGTTAATTATGATGTCTCATAATGAAACACATGATCTTCAAGGACACGGTCTGTCATTTTCTCCTCTCTGAGCTCTCTCTAGGCAGTTGTTCACCTTCACTGCTTTAACTCACTTTGTAATGGGTAATTTCAATCTCCTCTCCAGCCCTGAGCTCTAAACATAAACCAAGAACGGCAGGCTCCCTCCCACCTGAGTCAGTGTCGCCCATTTCAGCAATATCCTTCTACAAGACGATGTCATGCCATCACCCTTGTGTTTAAAAAACTAAACTTGTAATGAATCATTATTATGAAAGATTAAGTCTAAACTCTCCGTTTTATTACTCAAGGTGTTTCCAGTTTTGCTCTTAGGCTACCTTCTTCCCATTTGTTTCTACCACTGCCTTCCCCGTGTGCTGTACTCCACACAATCCAATGTTGCCATTTGTCACAGACATCTGGCGATTTCTCTCTCTCTGCCTGATCGCCTTTACCCCCCAGGGCTGCCATGGAATTGTGTGGTTCGGAACTTTTTAATGAAACTGCTGCAGGGGCCGAGTTAACTGATGCCCGCCGCAGACCTCCCTGTGAGTGCGGAGGCCACGCTCGCCCTGGAACCAGCCGGCGCCCAGGCCCAGCGGGTCGTGCTCAGAGCAGCGTTCTAGGCAGCTTTGATTCAGGGCCCCCAAACTTTCTGAGACTTTCTCAAAGCCATGCTGTCATCTGAAGCTTTTCCTTCCCTCTCTCCTTTCAGAAGGGACGGACCTTCATCACGGTCTGAGGCTCTCCCTGTCTTACTCGTGCACTTCACTCTTTGCTCTTCATAAGTATTTCCTCCAATAGATCTCTAGCATGCTGGTGTCAGCTTCTTCAAGATCAGACTCAAATGCAGTTCTCCAGTTGACCATCTGTGGGTAACTCTTTTTCCCTCTGGTGTCTCATATCCTTTCATTTCTCTTTTCACGGTATTTTGCTCATTTTTGAGTTTATGAATAGGACATGAATACTAAGGTAAATAAACCATTGTGTGTAAGCACTGAAAGGCAACAGTCCCTGTTAGAATGGTAAATGCAAAGGTCAAGGTTTAGAAAAAGGACTGGTGAGCTCAGCTTGAAAAAACCTGGGTAAGCATAAAACTGAACTGAGAATCATAACCATTCATTCACATTAGGACTTCTTCTATATGAATATAGTGTATAATTATCTATAAAATATTTTACATTTTGTCTTCAGGGAAAATTGACATTGCAGGGATCAGTAATAAGTCAATGCCATGGATTCCCATTCTCTTCACACAGGCTCTATTTTGAGATGGTGAATGCAGGACTAACCATTTTGGAAACCCAGGTGCATGAGGGTCCTTTCGCTCTCTCTGTCTGTTTTTTCCTTCCTTTTTTCTCCTCCCCCTTTCCCACTGCACTCTATCACTCTATTTTATCTCCTTTTCTTCCCTACATGCCAACTCTGACTTACATCACTCTGAGATAAAATGGAACACGGCAAGTGGAGAGCTCAAATAGAATATTTCTCATTGAAGCACTGTGAACAAAGACACTGATTCTGGGCATGGGTCTTGAGGCGGTGAGCTGTGAGAAAGGAAAAGTAAAAAGGAATAGGAAATGCCTAGGCAAAAGTAACAACATATACTGGAAGAGATGAACAGAAGGACGTGTTTTTGCTGGTACTGGTGAAGACATTAGTGTGGAATTTAAGTGGCCAAGAATGGGGCAGGGGGTAGATCCTTTACTTCATGATACATTTGAAATTTTCTCCTGATGGTAATAGTGGAC
Organism: Smutsia gigantea; assembly: GCA_032199065.1. Lineage (NCBI taxonomy): Eukaryota > Metazoa > Chordata > Mammalia > Pholidota > Manidae > Smutsia > Smutsia gigantea. The sequence goes on from JAVSCE010012658.1 coordinate 80,219, forward strand.
TGATGGGCTTTTCTTTTTTAATGTTGGGACTTGAACACTGAGATTTGGATTTGGGGGAGATAACTCTCGTTGTGGTTCTAAGGAGGGACTAGAGGAAATGTCTTGAGTAGTGCCTAGCATGATGTTCTCAGTGCACCAGTATATATTTGTCAGATAGATGCTGAGGATATGCATGAGGAGATACAGTCTATTCATTAAGGAAATTATTGACACCCATCAAAATGCTCAATTCCTGTAAGGAGAGTTCAGATATTTCCAAATTATTACAAAATGTCTGTTGCATATTATCTAGTTTTGGAAATTAGTTCATAAATTCAAGATAATCAGTGTCCTATGGAAGGTGGTAATTTTTCATACAGTTTAGCAGAGGTTATAAGAATGTGATAATTACAGAGTATGAATCAAGCCAAAACATTTTCATGGGTCAGTGTCAGTAACGGAGCCTTTTAATCCACATGAGAGAATCTGTTTATAATTCAGGCAGCCATGGCCTGGAAGGAACTATACACAGAGAGATTTTGAGGACTCGTTTATGGTCCTGTTGAAATTTGAGGTGAAAGGTAACAGCAGCATTAGTAAGGAATTCACAAAGAAGCCTCGTGAGGACCTACCATCTCAGCATACTTTTCTGAGCCACTCACATAGTCAAAAATATTACGCATTTCAGAGCACCTGAGCCTCAGGGAAGAAAGTGACCTTAGGCTTGGGTGCCAGGGCCTCTCCATCAGGTGTGGGGACCATCTTATGGTATCATGTTCATTATGCTGTCAGTGGTAGCTACTTTTCATATTCCACCAGTGCATGTCCATCAGCCTCTTTGCCAAGTGGGCACTTAGCAAACATTTTTATTTGATGCTCAATAAATAAATAAGCTTCATGTAACTCTGTGAAATATTTATTATTACTCCCTTTTTAAAACTGTTGAATTATAGTTCACAAAGTTTAAGTAACTTGCCAGTTATCACAGAGCTAGAAAGAATGGAGTAGACAATAAAAACCCAGGTGTGAGCAACTCCAGTTGCCTTTTCAGCATGAGTGAACTGTATTTCACCATTCAAGATCTGAAATAGTAGATTTTGTTTAAATGAATAGTAAATTTTATTGAGATACACACAAAATGCACAAATCTTAGTAGACAGCTTGATGAGTTTTGACCTGTGTATACACTCATGTAGCTATCACCCAGATCAAAATATCAAACATTTTCACTAATTTTTCCCCCTTCACCTATTTCACCCATCCCCCCTCCATGTGCCCTTTAGCAACCATAAATCTGTTCTCTGTGATTATTAGTCTATTTCTGTTTAGTTTGTATGTTTGTTCATTAGTTTTGATTTTTAGATTCTACGTTTAAGTGAAATCATATGGTATTTGTCCTTCTCTCTTTGCCTCATTTTATTTACTATATTACCCTCAAGTCCATCCATGTTGTCACAAATGACAAGATTTCATTCTTTTCTATGGCTGAGTAATATTCCCAAATATATGTATTCCATATCTTTTTAATCCATTCATCTATCAGCAGACACTTAAGTTACTTCCATATCATGGCTATTGTCAATAATGCTGTGATAAACATAGGGGTGCATATATCTTTTCATATATCACCAAAAGTAATCACTTTTGTCCTTTGGGTAAATTCCCAGAAGTGGAACTACTGGATCATATGTTATTTCTATTTTTAGTTTTTTGAGGAGTTTGGAGATCCTGTTTTCCATAGTGGCTGCACCAATTTACATTCCCACCAAGAGTGTGGAGGGCTCCCTTTCTCCTCACCAACACTTGTTATTTCTTGTCGTTTGGATAGTAGCCACTCTGACTTGTGTGAGCTAATTTCTCATTGCAATTTTTGATTTACATTTCCACGGTAATTAGCAATGTTGAGCATCTCTTTTCATGTGTCTGTTGGCCATTTGTACATCTTTTTGGAAAAACATCTATTCATATCCTCTGCACATTTCTTAATCAGATTATTTGTTTTTTTGGTATTGAGTTATATGAGTTCTTTATATATTTTAGTTAATAACCCCAATATCATTTGCTGATACAGTGTCTCATTCAGTAGGTTGCCTTTTCATTTAATTGATGGTTTCTTTGCTGTACATAAGCCCTTTAGTTTGATGTAGTTCCACCTGTTTACTTTGGCTTTGGTTTCCCTTGCCTAGGGAGACATATTCAGAAAAAAATTACTAATGCTGATGTTCAAGAGTGTACTGCCTATGTTGTCTTCTAGGAGTTTAAAATATTAATGAAATCTATGAGAGTCCTTCTTAAACCCCGACTTATTCTATCAGTCACCCAATCACACCCAAAACACACACATACATTCCAATAAGGACAATTTAAAACTCATATTTTTTTAAATGGTAACCTTATAAGAAGACCTTGAAGCTTACTCCATTATGTGGGAAGACTTTCAGAAAAATACGTGGAAGTTTATCAAACTGTTTTAACATTTCCTGCCTTCTGCAAAGTAAAGGAAAATGTACTTAGCTTTCGAAAAGCATCGTGACAAATTAATGCTTTATAGATTACAAGAAGGTAAATGCTCAAGACTATTTTGAAGCTGAGAAGAGATGTTGTTTAGAAACTCAGATGAATATTTAATGTAATTTGCATGTTTGCAAAGTAAAATTGGCAACTTTATTTTCCAAGAATGTCATTTTAATTGAATAGACCGTCAATATGGTACCAGTACAACCCACAGTTCTGGATAAGCTCTGCAATTGGATATTAGGAGTATAGGAATTAGCAGCAAAACGATTAACTGATGATAAGTAAATGGTTTTATTGGTATCAGAGTTAACAGGTTATTAAAATGTATTGAGATAGTCAAGCCTGCTGTTTGCTTTTGTTTTGCACTGCTAGCAGGCACGGTTCAATTTATCTAATGATTTATTCAATTTATATTTATTAATGGCTTATCACATGCCAGGCATTGGCACTGTAGGTGAAGCATGGAACATGTGAGAAAAATCATTGACCTTTTGTGGCTTACATTCTACCAAGAAGAGGTAGAAATATTTTTATATCAATATGTAATATGATAGGTGGAGATAAATGCTATGGAGTAGGATGGAGAGAGAGTGCCAGGAGTGGGTACCATTTTGTTTAAGATAGACAAGGTGAGCTTTTCTGATGAGGTGAAATTTAACAGAGGCCTGAAGTAAGTGAAGAAGCAAGCAAAACAAATATCAGAGGAATATGTTCCAAGAAGAGAGTACAGCAAGCTCAGAGACCCTGAGTCCTTTGTGAGTTCAAGGAACAGCAAGGGAGTCAAGTGCGGCTGGAACACGAGAAATAAGAGGGCAGAGGGCAGCATGGAGTTAGAGAGGAACTGGGTCCAGATCACACAGCACCTCGTAGGCCATCACAGAAGCTTCGGCTTGTACTCTGAGTTAGGTGAGAATCCAAAAGGGGCTTTGAGCCAAGGGTTCACAGGATCTGAATTGTGTTTTAAAAGGCTCTCTAGCTACTACTGTTTAGAGAATGAATTATAGGGCACAGAGAGACCAGGGAAGAGGCCATTGCAGTAACCATATTAGTTACAGTGACCTAAGCAGGCTAAGGGTCAAGGTGGTGAGAAGTGGTTGGATCTGGGTATATTCTAAGGGCAGGGGCGACGGGATTTGCAGATGTATTGTATGTTAGGGGTGAGTAACAAAGACAAGAGTCAAGGGTGGCACTTAGGAATTTTGGCCTGAGGGACTGGTTGTATGGGGTTTCTTTGCACTGGCGTGGAGAAGCCCATGTCGAAGGTAGAAGTGTCAGTATTCGGTTTTGGGCATTTTAAGTGAAGTGGCACATTACACAACCAAGTGGAGACATAAACTAGACAGCTGAATGTGGGGTCTGGAGTTCAGGCAAGTCCAGACTGTTAATACGAATTTTAAATTAATCAGCAACAATGGCATTTAAAAGCAGGATCTTGGATGATGTCATAAAGGGAGTAAATGTTAATATGTACCCTTCCTTGTTTAAATTTGTTATGTTTAGTTATCAGAAATTTAGGTTACTCTTTCACATAAAGTGATACCCTGTATATGTATTCAAAGTTACAAATATTTAATATGGAGTTTAAATAATAAACAATAAAATCACTCTTTATATTCAAACTTTTTTACTTACACATGTCAACTTGCTGAGTGGATTTTAAGCTCCTTTATGATAGTGGAATGCCTGAGTTATTTTGCATCTTCACAGAATGGTTAGTAAAATGCTTAACACAAAGTTCAGTAAGTGTTTTAAGTGCATAAATTTAAGGATATTAAAAAACCAAATCAGAATGCAGATAATTTATTATGATAAAGAATAACAATAACCACAGCTTGGTGGTCTTATTAAAAAACAAATTAAAAAATATAATCTCACATGCCCTCTAGACTTTCATATTACTTATACTCCCTCAGGTATTCTATTTAAAAACAGGAATTTTGTTCTGTGATAGAATTACAGCTGCTGCTGCTGTCAGGACCCTGAGCAGCTGTTGCTGGGACCACAGTTTTAATAATTTATTGAATATTTACTTTGTGTTACTTGACACACATCATTTCTAATTTTTATAACAATCTTACAAGTAAGGTTGTATTATGCCCGTTTTACCATTTTCAGTCTGAAGAGTAAGAATAAAAGAAGGTAAATTATGTGTAAAGGATTATAAATTAGCAAATTACAGAGCCTGGATTCAAACCCAAATCTTTCTGCCTTAAGAGAACAAAATTTTATTTTTATTCTACCATCTCGCTGATCTAACCAGTGTATACATAAAATAGGCACTAATAGATGTGTGAGACTAGTAACAAAAATTCAAGTAAGAGGATAAAAAAGAAAGTCAACCTTATATAATGTAGAATAATGTCTTGATTCTTGGCAGCATGAGAAGAAAAGCAGGGTGTGGAATTATCCCTTTGTTCCTTGAGATTTCATAGACATGCCTCAAATTTATAATAACCAGGTTTAAAAAGTCTTGTGGAGTCTGCTTTTATGGCTTACATTCTAGATATTGATATAACATTTGTCAAGCACCTAGTATGTGACACTTCTCGTGCTGGAAGCTGAAAGCCCAATGCTAGAAAATTCATGATCTCTATTTGAAGGGAGCTTCCAGTTTATTGAGGGAAACAGATGAGCTAACGGAAATTACCATGAACTGAGATAAATGCTTATGTAGGAGGTATGCACACTTTATTACATAGTAAAGGGAGCTAACACACTTCCTTGATAATGTGATGCCTGAGCTGAATCTTGAAGGAAGAAAAGTATTAGCCAGACAGGAAAGGTACCCCTGGAACAGAGATGGATGCTCACGGAATGAAATGTCCGCTCCAGCAGCTATGAGCAGCTTACCATGGCCAAACCCCACAGTGGAGGGTAAGGACGTCAGGAGGGGAAGGGAGTTGATTCAGGAAAAGGGCAGACTGTTAAATAGGTGACAGATCATGAAAGTCTTCTTACTTTATGCTAAGGGATTTGGACTTCAGCTTTGACGAGTTTCTAGCTAGGGATGATATAAGATTCATAGTTGAGAAAGCCAACTAGCTGTAGAGTGTAGAGTTTATTGAATAAAAGATGAGGCCATTCATCAACAGGAAGACAAATTACAGTTTGTTGCAGCAATCCAGATAAGCAAGATGATGGTCTGCAGCCAAGGAGATGGAGAAACACCAAAAGCTTAGGAAGTTTAGAATTGATCAGAATTGTTGACTGGATGAGTATGGGAGAAAGGATAAGCTCCAATCCCTAGACTTTGTGGAAAGGTGGTGTCCTGCTCTGAAATGGCAAGTCAGGAAAAAGAGCCATTTAGAGCAAGGGTAGTAGGACAATGATGAGTTTGGTTTTTGATGTGTTGGTGTTGAAGAACACCGGGAGCTGGTTGGGTAGGGCCAGTGGCAATTGCATGTGTAAGTCTGAAGCTCAAGCAAGGGAACTGGTTATATAAACTGGTTATATAAACTTGAGAACCACAGGTATTTCGATGGCAGTTGAAACCGTAAGGTAGGTGAGATCAACCTCCTAAAGTATGATCTAAGATCACCTTCTCTAAGAAGAGGAGAAAAAAAGCAGAGAAGAGTAGGGAAGGGAAGGAAAAGTAGTGAAGTGGAAGGAAAGAGAAGAAAAGGGAAGAGAACAAGAGAGGGCTGGGAAAATCCCAACATTGAAGTGGCTGCTGGACTTCTGAGAAAGGGCCTGAGAAGGATATATTTGAAGATTAAAAGGAAAATGGAAAAGTGTGGTATCAGGGAAACTAGAGAGGAAATGAATTCAAAAAGGTTAAGTGGAAGGTTAGAGATATATCAAAGATACATTTTGTTAGTTCCTCAGTCTTAGGCTACAGGAACCCATCTTTGAAAGCTGATAATATATATATGACATTAACCTCCTATAAGTTATAAATGCAGTAAAATACATGGGGAGGATGGCAAGTAGAGGAGTACTGACTCCAGAAACAGTTTTGACTGAATTCAGTAAGCTTCTAAAAACGGGTCTTTTCCAAGTATGCATAACTTCGCAAGACCTAGCTATAAATCTCAAACTAACATTATAAGCAACTAAATAATTTCTATGAAAAGATATTCAGAATTTTCAATGAATAGAAAATATCTTCTCAAGCGTTACATATCAATACTTACATCAGATTCCTTTTAAACCTATAGAATAACTCATATTCCATGATTCCTTAGCCTACCTGAATAAGTGCCCTCCCTTGTTAAATATTAGACATCCCAGTAAATATTACAAAGGACAGTTTTTCATTCCTAAAACTTTCAGCTAAATAGGAAGGCAATTTTTACAAAAATATCCTTTCTGAACGTTCATCCCTGGATTCTGACCATCGATTGGGAGATACTGTCTTCTAAACTTGAGAGCCTGAATAATGTGCTTACAAATTGCTTTTCTTCAGCTGCTTGAGTTACTGCCCAAACTTAATTTATTCCCTTTAAGTACAAATTTCTAGAATCAGCATCCAAAATTTAGTCGCCTGTTAATACAACTAATTAGACAAAACGTATACCAGAGCTGTGGGACAAAAAGTGTTAGAGGTGAAATTGCATTTCTATTTCAAGTCCTCCCAAATAAAGTAAAATGTTACTATTTTCACGTCCATCTTCCCTATGTTAAATGTAAGCTAACTTAATTTTATATGGTCAGGTTTTAATTTATGTTTTTGCTCTACAATCTTTATTCTTCATTTACATCTTTATTCATACAGGATTGCAGAGAAGTAGCTGAACAATGAAAATATTATATTAGGAATAACAGTTTCAAAGAGTTTCCATATACTAAAATGAGCACATATATTTGGCACTGGGGATACACTAGTGAATAAAGATAGGAAAATCTTTATTCTCAACATTCTTCATTCATTCATAGATGGAGAAATGAATAATAAAAAGGAAACAATTATGTGAATAGTACATAATACAGCTCAATGATCTGAAGAAAATACATTGGAATCTGTGATAAAGATAGAATGAGAACCACTAAATTGGTCCGTTAGGAAGACTAGATCTAAAATGCTGGAAGGAACCAAGCAGGCATCAAATGGTGTGGTTAGAGAATTCCAGATAGAACAAGTAAGCCACTTCTAAGTTTAGAACAACATTTATGTGTTTTAGAACTAGAAAAAAGAGACAGAGAGAGAGACCAGGATAACTGAATGTAAGCGCAGAAGAGGGGATATGAGATGAGCATGAATAGAAGTTAAAGAAGAAGAGAAATATTCAGGAAGAGAGTATTCTAATTGTTTTGGCACTTACTGGTTATATTAAGGAGCTCGGACTATGCCAAGATCGGTGCAGTCACTGGGTAGGAGCCAGGAGAGAGATCGAAGGAGCCAAATGATGAATAATAATGCAGATTTTAATGACCACTCCCATGGGCTGCTTGGAGAACGGACTGCAGAGGAGCAAAAGAGGCACACAGAAGACAGTTGGGAAGATACCTTAATAGCCCAGGCTTGGATAACTGGTGATGGAACTGGGATGCTTTTAGTGAAAACTGAGAAAACCAGTCAGACTTGATATGGGTTTTTTTGTCTTCATCTTCTTTCAAAGGCTAATGCTATAGAATTTGATGCTGAATTGAGTAGAAGTGGTAATTTTTAAAAAGGAAGAAATCAAGGATTATTCATTATTCCTGCTTTTCTACCTGATCAACTGGGTGGAGACTTCGTTTATCACAGAGAGAGGAAAATTGCATAGGACGAATCAGGATTTCTGCCTTGGGCTATTTCCGTGTGGGCGTCCTAGGAGACACCTAAGTGGAGGGACAAGTAAGCGGTTGGCTGCGTGATTTCTACCTTCTCTGGGTTGGTGTTACAAAAAGAAGAGCTTAGTGAAGAAAATGTTTCAAGAGAGAAGGAGAGAACAACTCTTTGGAATTCTGCTGAAAGAAGCATGGGTGCAGAGAAATAAGCACTTTGGAAACATAGCTATCCTAGCAAGAGCCTGTTCACTAGGTGGTGGGGCTGGAATCCTGACTAGGCTGGGCTGGGGTAAAAGCAGTTTGAGGAAGAGGTGATGGTGACCACTGTGGTCTTAACTTGTGGTTCCCTGACACTGAGTACCTTTTCAAGTGCTTAGTGATAATCTATATTTTCTGTTGTGAAGGGTCTTTTCAGATCTTTTACCCATTTCGAGGGGTTGTTTTTCTTTTTATTATGGAGTATCAGGAGTTCTTTAAATGTTCCAGGTACAAGTCCTTCCTGGGGTACAGCCTTCGCAGATATTTTTTCCAGTCAGTGACTTGCCTTTTTCTTTCATTGATGGTGTCCTTTGAAAACCAATGTATTGAATTTGGATGAAGTCCAGTTGATCGCATTTTTCCCTTTTATAGATAGTGCTTTTTGTGAGAGCTGAGAAATCGTTGCCTACCCTTAGTTCATGAAATGCTCCTTCTTTCTAGGAGCTTCATGGTCCTAATTTCACTATATTCCATTCATTTCTGCAAATTGCCTTTATTTGGGGATCTATCAGCTTATTTAACTGTTTCTCACAGTCTGTATATTTTTCTTTGTTACTTAAACCTACAATACACATGTTTTGTGGCACTAAGATTGCTTTATTTTCAAGATTTTATGTGTCATATGGACAACATATTGTCTGCAGTTGATTTCATCCATTCAGGGGTTTGTCTTTTAATAAATTTTGATGAATTTAACATTTTTACATGTATTTTAATAGTATGGTATTGATACTTTTTATATGATCTTTTACATTTCACATGCTTTCTTATTCATTCTTCTTCTTGGTCCTTTTCTAATTTCTATTACATAGAGTTGTTTTCTGTTGGTTTAATGCTTATATGTAATATTTTTCCTTTAAGCTGGATGTCTTTAATATAAATGTATTATCATATTCATTTACTCACAGTTATTTCTTAAAACCACGAGTATCTGTCTCATCTCCCTTATGAGGCACATCCTTGAATCACTCTCAAGTCTTTTTGGTCTTCAAAGCCTTGTGTTTATAATGTCTACAATTATTGTTCTAGACTACTAGGAATACGTGTTCTCTTTATTTTATTTTATTTATTTTTTGGACTTTTTATTTTCTTGTTCACTTGTCGTTTGGTATGGTAGACTAATAAACTGTGCCAAGACATTTTACACTCTTAATTTCTTGCAGTAGATCCAGCATCTGTTTTTCTTCTTGGGTGTAAACGTTTTCCAAAAGGGTTTTTTCAGTGTGGAATTTTGTATGCCTGCAAATATTTTTATTATACACTAACATTTGAATAAAAATATGGCTGAATATAGAATTCTAACTTAAACTTCTTTTTTACTTTACAATATCACTTTAGTGTCATTTTATTATTCGTAAAGCATGGCATACATACAGAAAGGTGCAAAACCTTGGAGGCACAGGTCAGTGACATCTCACAAAATAAATGGACCCATGTTACCACCAATGAGGTTAAGAAAAAGAATGCTACCAAAGTCCAGAAAGCCCCCAACGTGCCTCCTCCCAACACCACTTCCTCCACTGTCATACTCCTAACGTCACAGATTAGACTTGTTCTTCTTTATAAATAGAACCATACTGTGTGTATTCTCCTATGTCAGCCTTTTTTTCTCAGTGTGATCTGTGTGAGATTTACTGTTTATGTTATTTATTTTATTGCTGTATAATATTCCATTATGTGAATATTGTGTAGTTATCTGTTCTACTGTTGAGGAGTATTTCCAGTTTTTGCCTGTTATTAATGATGCTGCCTGAACATTCACGCATGTATCTCTTGGTACATATGTGCATTAGAACTGTTGGCTGTACGCATGGGAAGAAAATTGGTAAGTCACAGAATATCCCAGTGTTTGAGTAGATAATACAGAAGAACTCACCTTTCTGCAGTTTCTCCTCCTGAATTTTGGCCTTTCTAGTCCTTGTTACTGTAGCAGCTTTCCAATGCCTTTTTTAAAGGATAATATCTCATTTTACCTGGCTTTTTATTTTTTTTAATAGAACGTTGTTCTCCTGTAGGGTAGTCCAGAATACCATCAATCAGAACTATATTCATTTTACTTAAAAAAAAAGTATCCTTTAGGTAATGAAAATATTTGATGAATTCTCTTGTAAATATATCCTTGAACTTCTCTACATGCCATATTTTTATGTAAAGTATTCTCATGTTTGTCATTTTCTAACCTTTGGTTTTCCTTTTTGAACAACCAGTAATTTTAACCTTTCCATGGTTATATCGCAGCCTTCTAAGTCTACCCTGATTTCTAGTTACAGATTTAGGACTTTAGAGAATGAAATGATTTTTTTACTAAATTATTAAAGGCAACCACATCCCATGCCATTATCAGTGGAAGAACTGTTAAATTGTCAAATTAGACATGATTAATTCATGTCTATTTTTAAAGTCATAAATCAGGCAGCACACTGTCAGTGGACTTTAATTCTTCTTTTAAATATGCTGCCGGGTTTTGTTACGGGGCATGTCCTTTCCCCCGATTGTCACTTCACTGATGCCTTCGAGGACCTGAGGGAGGAAGTGAGACAGCAGAAGGACAGATGTGTCTTGGCTCCCAAACAGAAATTTCAAAGAGGAGCAACAGAAAATGTTAATGATGTTTAATTATCCACCTCTCAAAATAATCAGATTTGACTTTCAAAGAGGACTTTTGGGAGAATGTAACCTAAATCCTTTTATTAGCAATATTTTCTATGCATGCTATGGCTGGTATGAGTTAAACATGATAATGAAATAGTTCTCTCTTTGGATAGACCATTCACTTGGTAAGAAAAGAAAGTTTGTCTCACCACATTTGCATCAATCTCCAGTTTGGAGACAATCATATATTAACCTTTCATACAGCACATCTCCTACTAAGTATTCTCACCGATAGGCTTCTCCTTTATTGTGCCAGAGATCACTAGTTGATAACCAAATATTTCTTCTCCCTCCTTTTTAATGTTAGAACTCTTAGTTTTTTTATATGTGCATTCATTTAAAACCTCCATTTTCCAGCTTCCTTTCCAAATCGAGGCCGCCAATAAAGCCAGAAGCAGGCAGTGAACTATATAAGCAGGTATGTACAGAAAAGTTCTTTAAAGGCGGCTAAGTTTGGAAGAGGTCCCTCTGCACTTCCTCCTTTCTTCTGCATGCCTCAGAGAAGAAACCACTGTCACCATCATTCCTTAAAGCTATTTGGGGAAAAGAAAAATGGCAAATGTAAGTCAAGTTGGATAATCATACCAAATTACTATACACTGAAGCTGCTAACAACAGCAGGCAATTTGATGCTCAAAATTTTCTTCTACAGCTCTCTACATTAATTGTAAGCTACTATATATACATTTGCATAAACAACTCACAAGGTGAGGTTTAGGTTTTGAAATATAAAAACAAAAACTAAGTTATTGTTCTACAAAGATAACTGTAATTGTATGATTTAATATGAAATGCTAAGTGTAATAGTCTATAATATAAAAGCACATGGGTTTCATTATTTTCATCATGGGATGCATTATATTGATTTCAGAGTTTTTTTAATTTTTTTTTATTTGCCTGGGTTCAGAGAACACTTGCTCTGCAAATGTAACATGTAACTTAACTACTGGCCAACAAAAGCACAGGAAGCTTCTTCTCTCTCCAGTTTGTAATTTTGTCAACATTTTGGCGCCTGCTTAGCTTTTAGCTACTTATTACTATTTCCCAAGATTGTATCTTAAGATACATCATAGGTCAGGTAATGTAAAGAAAATGGAACCATTAATATTTAAACTTGCGCAACAATCGATATTCATGAAAATATTTTCACTTTGCCTTTAAAATTTGTCAACTTCTTCTTTCAAAGAACTTAGAATACTATCATCTCCACAGTAGAATTGTGAACTACATAAATTTCTTAAAATTCTTATTATCAGAATAGTAAATCCTCATTAAATTGTATCCTTAATTAATAATTAAAAGTAATTTGGCTAAGACAGATCCTATGGTTTACATTCACTAAACCTGTACCCTAAGAGCTTACTTTGAAAGATAAAATGAACTTGATTTCAGGGCGTATGTAAAAGTATAAAGAAAACATTTTTATACAGATACATTAGAAAAGAATACTCTTTTAATTTTCAGATACGGTCTAAAGAGGCCAGACTCTCTAATGAAAAACTCTCAAATGGAAGACCTGAAAATACAACTCATATTTCCGAACATAGTATAATAACGCTTTTTGCACATGCTTTTTTCTTTCTCTGAAGTTTTTCCCTCTACAATTAGTTCAAAATAGTGAGACCAACTGTACACTTGACTCTGCTGAAATATATTACAAAAATATTATTGTTTCAGCTTAACATGAAATTAGAAAATGTTTAAAGGACTGTAAAAGGTGAATAGGTGCATATCTACATAGCATATATTTTAATCCCAAGGATGCAGCACATCTACCCAAATATAAAAATGAATTATTTACCATATATGTCAGAAAACTGGAAAAATACAAATACCAAAGCCCCTATGAAGATCTCTCTATAAATAGCTTAAATTTAAAACACCAATCAAGCCAAAGGCATGCAAAAATGTGGTGCAGCTGAACCCCTCATGTGATTGTAAAATGACACAATCACTTTGAAAATGATTTGGTAGGTTTTTATAAGTTGCATGTACACCTACCACACAACTTAGCAATTCCACTCCTAGAGAAATTAAAAAATATGTCCATATAAACACTTGTACATAAATATTTAGAAGGACTTTATTTTTAATAAATTAACATCTAGAAACAACTCAAAACCATCACCAGGTAAATGAGTTAGCAAACTGATATATCCATATGATGGAAAAATATTTAAGAATAAAGAAGAATGTATTGTTGATGTGTGAAACACATAGATGAATCTCATAATAATTATCCTGCATGAAAGAAGCCAGATAAAGCACAATACTTGCATGCTTCCATTTATGCAAAATTCCAGAACATGCAAATTAATTTTTAGTAATGAAGACAGAGAGTGGATGCCTGGAGATGGGAGTGCAGGGGTATAAAAGAGGAAAGGAGAATGCAGGCAGGATTTTTAAAAGATATGCAGAAACATCTGAGGATGAATGAGGTTTGTTCTCTTAAACTCAAGCAATTCCCAGGTCTATAGATATATCAAAAATTATAAATTATACAACTTAAATAGTAGCAATTTATTGTATATTTTCAATTATACCTCCATAATCAGTTAAAAATATATTGTTGAATTAGAGACCAAAATGAGAAAAATCAAAATTTTAACATTGAAATAAACAACAAAATAATAATTTTGTGGTTTCAAGATTTTAAACAATAACTATGCAAAGTACAATCATAAAAGTGAAAGCTGAAAATTTTGACTATATTGTATTTTTTTAAATACTTTATTTTGGTATCATTAATCTACAATTACATATGCAATATTATGGTTATTAAACTACCCCCTTCATCAGGTCCCCCCACCAACCCCATTACAGTCACTGTCCTTCAGGGTAGTGAGATGCTATATAGTCACTACTTGTCTTCTCTTAGTTGTACAGTCCTCCCTGTGCCCCCCCAACATTACATCTGCTAGTCGTAATGCCACTTTCTCCCCCTTGTCCCTCCCTTCCCACCCATCCTCCCCAGTCCCTTTCCCTTGGGTAACTATTAGTCCGTTCTTGGGTTCTGTGAGTCTGCTGCTATTTTGTTCCTTCAGTTTTTTCTTTGTTCTTATACTCCACATATGAGTGAAATCATTTGATACTTGTCTTTTTCGGCTTGGCTTATTTCACTGAGAATAATACCCTCTAGCTCCATCCATGTTGTTGCAAATGGTAGGATTTGTTTTCTTCTTATGGCTGAATAATATTCCATTGTGTATATGTACCACATCTTCTTTATCCATTCATCTACTGATGGACACTTAGGTTGCTTCCATTTCTTGGCTATTGTAAATAGTGCTGCGATAAACATAGGGGTGCATCTGTCTTTTTCAAACTGGGCTGATGCATTCTTAGGGTAAATTCCTAGGAGTGGAATTCCTGGGTCAAATGGTATTTCTATTTTGAGTTTTTTGAGGAACCTCCATACTGCTTTCCACAACAGTTGAACTAATTTGCATTCCCACCAGCAGTGTAAGAGGGTTCCCTTTTCTCCACATCCTTGCCAGCATTTGCTGTTGTTTGTGTTTTGGATGTTGGCCATCCTCACTGGTGTGAGGTGATATCTCATTGTGGTTTTAATCTGCATTTCTCTGATGATTAGCGATGTGGAGCATCTTTTCATGTGCCTTTGGCCATCTGAATTTCTTCTTTGGAGAAGTGTCTATTCATGTCCTCTGCCCATTTCTTAATTGGATTATTTGCTTTCTGTTTGTTAAGGTGCATGAGTTCTTTATATATTTTGGATGTCAACCCTTTATCAGATACGTTTTTTATGAATATATTCTCCCATACTGTAGGATGTCTTTTTGTTCTACTGATGGTGTCTTTTGCTGTACAGAAGCTTTTCAGCTTGATATAGTCCCACTTGTTCATTTTTACTTTTGTTTCCCTTTTCTGGGGAGATATGTTCATGAAGAAGTTGGTCATGTTTATGTCCAAGAGATTTTTGCCTATATTTTTTTCTAAGAGTTTTATGGTTTCATGACTTACATTCAGATCTTTGATCCACCTTGAGTTTCCCTTTGTGTATGGGGTTAGACAGTAGTCCAGTTTAATTTTCTTACATGTAGCTGTC
This sequence comes from Smutsia gigantea, assembly GCA_032199065.1. NCBI lineage: Eukaryota > Metazoa > Chordata > Mammalia > Pholidota > Manidae > Smutsia > Smutsia gigantea. The sequence continues at coordinate 95,400 of JAVSCE010012658.1, forward strand.
CAGTTTTTCCAACACCAGCTGCTGAAGAAGCTGTCATCTCCCCATTGTATATCCAAGGCTCCTTTATCAAATATTAATTGACTGTATATGTTTGGGTTAATGTTTGGATTTTCTATTCTGTTCCACTGGTCTGTGGGTCTGTTTTTGTGCCAATACCAAATTGTCTTGATTACTGTGGCTTTGTAGTAGAGCTTGAAGTCAGAGAGCATAATTCCCCCTGTTTTATTCCTCCTTCTCAGGATTGCTTTGGCTATTCAAGGTCTTTTGTGGTTCCATATGAATTTTAGAACTATTTGTTCCAGTTTATTGAAGAAAACTTGGTATTTTGATAGGGATTGCATTGAATCTGTAGATTGCTTTAGGTAGTATAGCCATTTTGACATTATTTATTCTTCCTAGCCAAGAGCATGGGATGCATTTCCATTTGTTAGTGTCCTCTTTAATTTCTCTTAGGAGTGTCTTGTAGTTTTCAGAGTACAGGTCTTTCACTTCCTTCGTTAGGTTTATTCCTAGGTATTTTATTCTTTTTGATGCAATTGTGAATGGAATTGTTTTTCTGATTTCTCTTTCTGACTATATTGTATTTTTAACTGGCGAACAGAAGTCACAATAAACTGGGCACAGCCTGAGGAAATAGAAAGCTTCTTTCTGGGATAAAGAGCTTCTACAGTGAATTATAAAAATAAACAAAACTTAATTTGAAAGTGGCACGGAATATAGGCACAGGCAAATAGGCAATTCACAGAACAGAAATCGAAAGTGATTAATAATATGCTGAAAAAATGCTCACCTTCAACTGGTAACTATGATTGTTATGGGTTGAGTTTGTTCTCCTCTGTCCTTGTCCCTGCAACAAGGAACTGAAGCGGAGTGAAAGTTGTATTTGATGCATTCCAAGGGAGGAGCTGGCCAGAGGCAAGGGAGACAGAGGCCGGCTACTCACCATGAGGCTTTTTTTATGAGGTTTTTGACAGGACAGAGGAGTCCTTGATTGACAATCTTTGGACTTGGAGGCCTGGTCTATTTGGTGAAATGAAGACATGGGCTGTGCTCTTTTGATTTCTGTGCCTGTCTTCTGATGTTTTTTTCTTTTACCTGGGACAGTCAGTGATCAGAGACTTCTCATCTGGGTATGTTGTTTTTTTCACCTGGGGAGTGTTTGGACATTTCAAGTAACTCCTGGTCCATGAAACTTCAACTAATTAATTCCGTGAGTCTTTTCTGGCTCTCTGGTTTTATCTGGTTAAGACTTTGAGTCCCTTTTAGTGGGCTTCACTGGGCTTATTCTCCCTCCACCTGCCTATGTCTGTCTTTCTGCCTAACATGGTGATGGAAATTAAAATGATCATGAGTCACTCTTTGTACATAAAATACTGATAAGAATTTTTAAATTCTGATCAAATGAAACAGTGACAAAGATGTGGAGAAACATGAACTATATACATTTCTGGTGATTGGTTTAGCTATTTTCAAGTTATTTGTGTATCTTTTAAATGGGAAGACCACATTCCTTCCAATCTAGCAAATCCACTGCCAGATATATGCTCTCAGAAAAGTCTAGAATAAATGCACAGGAAACAAGCATTCATTGTTCTTTGCAGCATTGTTTGCAATAACAGAAAATCGTGCACAGACTAATTGTCCATCATATGGGAATGAATAGACTTCTTATGATGTATTACTACACATTAGTTTAAGTCAGTGGTTCTCAACCAGGGGTGTTTTTGCCCTCCAGGGGACATTTTGCAATGTCTAGAGATATTTTTTATTGTCATAACTGGGGAGGAAGAATATTCCATTGCTATGGTTACCAGTAAAGATGAGCACCAACAAAGAGGCCAGAGATTCTACTAAGTGTCCTACAATGTATATGACACTCCCCTCAACAAAGAATTATGCAATCCAAAATATCAGTGATACCAAGGTTGAGAAACTCTGGTTCAAATTAATAAACTACATTATATGTATCAACATGACTATATCACAAAAGGATAATATTAAGCACAAGAGACTAATAGCAAAAATATAGAAAATATTATTATATATAAATCTCAGAACACCAGCAAATCAATACTATACCATTTATAGTCACATTGTTGCAACTTTTTAAAAACACTCATGGAAATGATCCACATTGACCTTAGTGGCTTACCTTGAGGAAGGTGAGAGAGTAAAAGAATGTTAATGACATTTAGCTCTTTATTTCTTTAAAAATAATGTATCTGTAACAAATATGATAAAATATCCATTTTTGTTAAATATGGATGGTGAGTCCTTGGAACATAATTGTAGAATTGTCTGTATCTTTATTAGTTTTGAAATCTTTATAAAACCATTTTTATTGTCAAAAAATAAACACCTGCTTATTGATTTCTTGAGTTAATTAAAACAAAACAAAACAAAACAAAAAAACCTCAGAAGTACCAGGGAAAAGAAATAAATGAAAACAGAAGTAAAAGAATCAGAAAAAATTTTTTCAATACTCAAACAGTAACATCATTAAATAAAGCCAAGGTTACCTTTTTAGAAAAATGTAAATTAAGTTTTGTTTGACTTAAAAAAAGGGAAAAAATTAATTAATGATAGCTTTTCAATAGTAAAAAGGAGATAAAACACCAGGATGGTAGAGGGAGATTTTGATAATAAAACACCTTACATCAAAAATGTCCACATCAAGTATACCATCAAAATTCATCCAGCTGCACACCAAGATTTGTGCATTTTGTTGTATGTACCTCAGTTTTAAAAAATTGCAGTGTACGGACCTTATTTGCATACTGATCCAAATTAACTGTAAAAAAAGGAAAAAAAGTGTACATAGATATTAAATCAATGATAATTTTGAAATACATAAAAAGGCAAAGAATAAGAACAGTTTACAAAGGAGAAAATAAGTATGCTGTTAACTCATTGTATGAGGTAATAAGTATGCAAGTTAGCTCACTGATGGGAGGAAGAATAGCTAAAAAACTATACCATGCATTCAATAAATGATTATAAAATATACACCAAGTAATTGAATGTTTATATAGTCATTTAAAATAATGTTACACTGGTTAAGCACAGGTTTTTTTTAATACAAGGAAAATACTTAAAATATTAAAAAATAAGAAACAGCAAATAGAGCAAATCTTAAGTGTTTAAAATAATTATATACAAAATATTAAAAATCAAATATGCCTAAGTTCTAACTAGATTTACCTGCAATTGATAGGCCCATGAGTACTTTTCTCCCTCTAATTCTTTATAAAATTTTGCACTTTGAATGCTTTACTATATCCAAAAAATGTTTTAAGCTATATTATCATCCCTGCCTATGCAACATAAGCTCTTATTATTACTGCTAACTCCTTAACGTTATTTTTATTTTACATTGTATAAAGTCATTAAACTAATTAAAGCATATTATTTGGGAGAAAGACTTGTGTTATTCAGACTCATGAAGTCTGATTCAGATGTTTGTCTGTGAAATGATGTCCCCAAATTAGCAACAAAATATATGAAATATTCACTACAAAATAGAATTAGTGTAAGTAATGGAGAGTTCATCTCCCAGAACCCTTATATTGAGCAGGAAATGGGCACTGATACTCTGTGGGCCAAGCTTAAAAACCCTGTCATTGAAATGAAGACTCCCATTCAATGACTCAACCAGCTGTAAGGAACTTTGCAATCACAGCTGGAGGTCACTGGCATAATGACCAGGGATGCTGCAGAAGCTATTTTGAGGTAATGGCAAACTGTTCCTCCAAGAGCATTAGGACTCTACCTATTTCCACAATTCTGAGAAATAGAGTTGGACAATAGACAAAAATAATGCTACTTTATGGCAAATCCAGTATGACTCACCAGAAGACATGACATTTATTTATTATTCCTTATTCTGGAAAATTGTCCATCTTAAAAAGTGAGTATTACTAAAAGAGAAAGAATTTCCCAATTGATTGGGACCATCAAATGTTGATTGGTGTGAGCTTGTGCATCTGTTTAAAACCAGTCAGCCATTTGCTCCTTCTGAACTTATTCTCCCCTTGATTTTTGGGCCCCACTTTATCTTGATCCATTTATTGAGCCGTATTAGTGTCCTTCACTGTACCCTCTTCTCCTGGCAATTTAAGATATGTATGTCCCTCACCCAACAAAAATCATATTTCTATACATCTTGCTTATCCTCTTCTTCCTAGTCCCTCTTTATCATGGCTCTTTTCTCCTCTGGTTTCAACAGTTATCTCTATGCTTCTAAATTTACTGGTCATTTACAATATTCCAAACATTTTTAAATGCTCTGTATATACTATTGATTTCATTCTCTCATTTAACCCTTCCAACAGTCTTATTAGATAAGGATAACTACTTTGTTCCTTTTAAGTGAAGAAAGAGGCGCAGAGAGATTAACTTACTTGTCCAGGGTTGCATAGATGGTTATAAGTGATAGAGTTGAGTTTAAGAAGCAAAACTATGGAGGTGTAACATGTTTAGGGCAAAGATGTGATTATTTTCCATCTGATCCCATGATTTTGATGTCCAGCATAGTAATTAGAAGATTCTGCTTGCGCACACACACACAAATGCTACAGAAGGATGTTTCTTTTGATGTGTTTGACCCCCATCTGTTGCCCTATGTTTAGGTCACAGCACTGAAGTCAAGATCCTTAAGCGGGTTCAATAAGGTCTCTTCAGTTAGTAACCGAATCTGGTGATCATCCTTATAGCATCCTTTATCACAGATGCAGTAACAATCCTTCCCACCACTATGGGGACTTAAGAGTTAATAGGCTGAACCCATACTTGGCTGGGTCAAATAATAATAGCTGCAGTGTGTGACATCAACTGCGTATGATCCACAAATTACACATTCTGATTTACCCTTCCAAACTTGCACGAGTTACCCATTTTCTAAGGTTCAACTTCCAAATGCCTAGTCTGGCTGTTATCTGCAGGATAACTAACTAGTGGAAATGGAAGGAAAGCAAAATGTAGAAGAAAAAATTCCCTGTTCATTAGATATTTTTCTTCTCTGAAACTTGGTACTCTACGTCTTTTATTTTAGCCATCCTGATGGGTATGCATTGTATCATATTGTGATCTAAATTTTCATTTGACCAGTAACTAATGAGATAATACACTTTTTATTTATTTATAGCCATTTGAAATGTGTTCATTGCCATTTGTGAAATGTCTGTTCCGAACTTTTGCCCATCAGGTTGACTTAGTGATTTGCAGTAATTTTTACATGTTCTAGATATTATACATATTTTCTGGATATGATCAATAATTCAAACATCTTTTCCTTCCTGTGGCTTGCCTTTCCACCTTAAGATTATCTTTTGGTACCATTAAGTTAATTAAAAATAAGCTCTTGAATTTAATAAAGTCCACATTAGTTTTCCTACATGCTTCTTTTTGTGTCCTGTGTTTTATTTTTACTTCTTCCTTCTTTAATTTCTTTCACCCCAAGTAATGTAGTTACTGTCAACATAGAAAGATGTTACAGAACTATTGTCTATATTCTCTATGCCGTACTTTCATTTACATGACTAATTTATATGATGATTGAGATTTTGTGCCTCTTTATCCTCCTCATCTATTTCACCCGCCTTCCTCAACCCCTCCCCCATGGTAACCAAGATTGACTTCTCAGTGTCTGTGAGTCTACTGCTGTACTCTCCACTTTGTTTTTAGATTCCATATATAAGTGAAATCATATGGTATTTATCTTTCTCACCCTGGCTTATTTCCTTTAGCCTAATAACCTCTAGGTCCATCCATGTTGTCACAATGGCAGGGTTTCTTTCTTTTTCACGGTTCAATATATTCATTGTGTTTATGAACCACATCTTCTTTATCCATTCCTATTGATAAACACTTTGGTTGCTTCCATATCTTTGCTATTGTAAATAAGGTGGCAATAAACATAGGGGTGCATATACATTTTCAAATCAGAGGTTTTGTTTTCTTTGGGCAAGTTCCTAGAAGTAGAATTACTGGGTCGTGTGGTATTTCTGTTTTTCATTTTTTGAGGGACCACAACACTGCTTTCCATAGTGACCACACCAGTTTACAATCCCACCAACGGTTCACAAGGTTCCCTTTTCAGAACATTCTCACTCTTGGAACCAGGCTCATAACTAGAATTCTGCTTGAAAGAGTCATCTCTGCAATGGGCTCTGGCTTCTGTTGCTCACCTTTGCCTGTAAACCAATTTCATTTCACTTTTCTTCCTCCTGAAACATACTAAATTACTTCAATGACCATTTCCTCCTAGTCTCCTTACTATTTACTACAGGTTAGTTTTCTTTCCTTTTCTTTCTTTTTTTTTTTTTTGGTATTTCTATAAATTGCTTTCAAGGGGCTTACAGAATAGAGGGGAGAACTATTTGAACACTTTAAATTCAATCCCTAACTTCCGTAAGTATGTATTATGTGTAGTGTACTAGAGGTTAAAGCAATAAATAATATAAATATATTGATTATAGTTCATTGTGAAGGCACAAAATACCCAGAAATCTTACTCAAAGGATAGTATGAAAGTTCAGAGCATTAAGAAAATGAATCATATAAATCAAATATGAGTTATAAACAATACAACATAGAGGTGGCAAGGCAGGTTTTTAACTTTTATTTTTTAAGATACGCTATGCATGTCTTTCCAGCATACGTGTTCCAGGAATGTTGTAGAGTGCCACACATTGATCATAAGGCAACTCCAGTTCCTTGTGAAGTCATTCATAAACAGAGCTCACTAGATACATTAGCCAGGGATGAGCAGACACTGACTAATCCCTGGACCAGGCAGTTATCTTCTATCCCCTTTCCATTCTTTTTCCCATTTGCCACTTAGCTTGTTGAAGGAGATAAATGAGTGAAAGTTGTACCAGCTTAAAGATATTTCTGTGTCATTTCTCTTGGTGCTGCTGAAATTCCAAGCCCAGGTCTTTAGATGACTTTGTATGACTTTGAAGTAGCGTTACTCATTAATGCAACACTCATACAAATATTATGTGCCTTTAGACTGATGAATATATTCCATTTAATAGGCAGTTCAGAAGGCAAAGTTAATCATTTAAAGGTGGTTAATAGAATAAACTAATGAGAAGGCTCTAAAATTCCACCCAGGGATGGATCTCAGACCAAAACTTACACACATACATATATGATAAGTAATAACTGGATGGATATCGCATCTAAAATTTCACACATAATAAGTGGAATTCAGAATAACATAGTTTAGAATAGATCACCTATTCATTAATGGGGATTAGTGCATCAACAATTCTCCCTAAAATTATGTTTTAAAAAAACTGAGTCCCAAAATCAGCATTAGTTATTGATGTAAATGTTTGACCAGAGCTTTTATTGAAATTTGTAATGACCCATTAAAAATTCCTTATGGAAAAAAATCAATATTTAGTGGCTGAGTCTTGTTAATGTTTTCGCCTTTGATTGGTCTCTAGATGTCTCTACCAAACTAAGCTACAGAGGCCACTGGGTACCACAGCAAATATGTTTCAGACTTTGTATTATTTCTATGATCATCTGCATGTTTAAACACTGACTAAATTTTGATTTTTATTCTGTTTGATCATTAATATTGATCATCATAACTCAGCTAAGTCCTCAGGCTTTGGCAGGGTAAGAAGAAGAAAAAAGACTAATAAAGAATAAAACTTCCAGTGCTAAATTTTAAAAAGCAAAATAGGAGTAAATATTCTATATTATGAAACCAGTAATTACATTTTAATGGAAGGCATCCATTTTTATCCAGCACTGTCAATTATTAAAATATGTAGAATTGTATAATACTGAATAAAACTATTACTAATACTTTATAGCACTGTATAGTTTACAAGAGGATTTAATATTATTTCTCTATAAGACTTATAAATCTATGAGCTAAGTTTGAATATATCCATTTTAGACATAAGGAAAAAGGAGTTTAAGCGACAATAAGAATCATACCTGAGTTTCAAAAATGGAATTTTTTAAATAATCAAATACATTCTCTCTTACGTTAAAACCTTTATGTGGTATATCATAACTTGGAATAATTACATCTCAAATGGCATAATTTTTTCATTTTTGTGAGATTTAAACCTAGGAATTTGGATCCAGAAAATGTGCACTGTTCTATTTAAGCAGGTTCTCTGTCCAAATGGCAGCAAAAATAACACTGGTCAGCTCCAGGGAAACAGTGTCTTTTTAGTACCCTTGAACTCAGAATGAGAACTAGCTGCCTTCATTCTTCCTTGCATCCAGAATAGTTCCTCAAAAAGAACCCTGATTGGCCTTGTTTGGGTCATGCCCACTTCTGGTCTGAGCCTGTGGGAACAGGGTACTGTCACTGAAGCTGTGGTCTCATGAGGACTCCTTTGGTGGAAACACAGACTCAGTGATTGTCAGTCTAATGAGATGGAAGAGGAGCAGTTCTCACAAAGAATAGAAGAATTCTCTTACTAGAAAAAGAAATGGAAGCTGAACAGCCAAACATATTTCTCTACTCTATGTGAACATTCTTTAAGAAGCAAGAAGTATCATCCTCTGTAGGAAGCCTTCCCCGCTGATGCTGTAAAGTCAGTCACTTGTTCTCTTGAGATGCCTATGGAACATGTTTAATTAAACATTTATTACAGCATAGTGTATCATTTTGTGTACTGTCTCCCTCTCTAGACTGTAATACCTCGAGGACAGAGGCCAAATCTTAGCCATTTCTATATGTTTTGTGTATCATAATGCTTAGTACAGAGTAAATCCTAAATTGTTCCTTATATTAGGAATACAGTGAGTTCATCTGTCTTCTACTCTTGCACAAGCTCAGAACAACACATTCAAGAACAATTATTTTGTTGTGCTAGGTAGGGTCCAATTTATCTTTTAATAACTAGCTATATAGGAAGGATAAGCCAGAAATTAATAAAATAACTCAATTACAGAGTGGAGGGGAAGCAGAGGTTAAAGGAAAGGGGAATAAGTTACACTTTTCTGGTATATCTTTTTGTGACCTGGCCCGCAGGTCTGCGAACGTAAAACCCCCAGCCGCGGGGTTCACCAACTGGGACCTAAGGAGGGGGTACACGAATGAGGGACAGAAGACAGACAGAATGGAGACAAGACAGGCTTTCTCATCAAGTCTCGTTTATTGCAGGTTAGAGCAGAGAATATATAGACATTACAGGGTGTGGTCTTTTCTGATTGGTTGCCCACTATGCTAATGAAGCGATCTACAAAGTCCAATCATGCACCGAGTTGTGCGCATGTGCAGTTGCCTCTGACGTAGGAGGCGGACCGGAGTGAGAACATTTGGCGGGAAAATGCGGCACGAAAGTGATCATCAAGAAGTAAACAACAAGATGGAGTCTTTAAAACAAAATGGAGTCTTGTTGTTTTTGTGCCCTATGGCTCCCAACATTTTTGAATGCCTTTGGAGCTGTGTTAATGCTTCATATGTTTTAAAGTATAATTATAGCAATGGATATGAGGAAAAAATACAAAATATTTCTACAAATAGAAACAAATAACCTCAGTATATATCAAAAGAATATGGCAATCACATCTTGAACTTGACTAAGTTTTGTCATATGTGTTCTCAAAAACAGTAGGCTTCAGCACATGAAAACCAGTTCACATGCTCCATCACATTGGCAGGCTAAAAAAAGAAAACTCACATGATCATATCAGTAGATGCAGGAAAATCATTTGACAAAACCCAACACCCATTCATGATAAAACTCTGAGTAAACTAGCAACAGAGGAGACTTCCTTAATTTGATAAAGACTGTGTACCAAAAACATACAGCTAACATCATATTTAATGGTGAGAAACTCAAAGCTTTCCCTCTAATACCAGGTACCACGCAAGGATTCAAGGCGGGTACAAGGTTCTCTCCCACCACTCCTTTTCAACATCATGCTGAAAATTCTAGCAAATGCAGTAGGACAAGAAAAGGAAATAAAAGGTACACAGACTGGGAAGGAAGAAATAATACTGTTGTTCACAGATGGCATGACATCTATCTAGAACATCTAAAAGAATGGGCAAAAATAAAGAACTCCTTGATAATAAGCAATTACAGTAAGGTTGCAGGATACAAAATTAATATACAAAAGTCAATCACTCCTATATACCAGCAACTAACAAGTGGAGTGTGAAATTAAAAACAATGCCATTTACATTAGCACCCCCCAAAATGAAGTACTTAGGTATTAATCTACAAAAATATGTGTAAGACCTATATAAAGAAAACTATTAAACTTGTAAAAAAACAATCAAAGAACTAAATAAATGGTGAGACAGTCCTTGTTCATAGATAGGAGGACTCAATATTGTCAAGATGTCAGTTCTTTCACCTTGATCTGTAGATTCACTGCAAAACAACTCAAAATCCCAGCAAGTTATTTTGTGGATATTGACAAACTGATTCTAAAAATCATACAGACAGGCATAAGACCCAAATAGCCAACACAGTATTGAAGGAGAACATAGTTGGAGGACTGACACTACCATAAGTCAAGGCGTACTGTAAAGCTGCAGCCATCAAGTGAAAGAATAAACAAATAGGTCAATGGAACAGAATAGAGAACTCAGAAATAAACCCACATAAAAACAGTCAATTGTTTTTTTGACAAAGGAGCAAAGGCAATAGAGTGGAGCAAAGATCATCTTTTCAACAAATGGTGCTGGGTAACTAGACATCCACGTGCAAAAAAAAAAAAAAAAGAATCTCAACACAGATCTTACACCCTTCACTGAAATTAAGTCAAAATAGATCACAGACCTAAATGGACTTCTTTAAAGTTAAAAACTTTTCTCTGCAATAGGCAATGTCAAGGGAATGAGAAAACAAGCCACAGACTGGAAGAAAATATTTGGAAAAGATTTATCTGATAAAAGACTGTTATCCAAAGTATACAAAAGCTCTTAAAGCTCAACAATAAGAAAATGAACAACTGATTGAAACTGTGTATATACGGATACTAAAACATAAGCAAATATGTAAAGTTCAGTGAAAAAAGGAAAACTTCACTTTACATCTCTACTTAAAGGAAATGATAGAGTTTTGTAAAATCACCATTTTGCAACCAGCATTGTAATAACTGATTCAGGAAAGGATCATCAATGGCTTTTGAATAGTTAAGTGAAAATTTATGGGGCAACAAGATACTTACAAAGTTTAAACTATCTCCCAAAGTTCATTTACTCACTATTAAGGGGAAAGGTACTTTAGTAACAGAAAAATCTAGCTGATAATATTTTATTCAGGAGATCCAAGTTAATATAACCAATGAGACCAATTCACATCATGTATTAGCTAATAAACTGAACCTAAACATAAGGAAAGCATCAGATAACACAAACTTGAGACATTGTAAAATGAAACAGAAGCTTAGCCTGTAAATTTTTTAAATGTCAATGTCATAAAAGAGGAACACAGGAGCATTGTATATTGTAGGAGACTAAAGAGATGAAAACCGCTTGCTATGTATGACCTTAGACTGGATCTTAGATGAAGAAAAATTTTTATGAAGGTCAGTACAGTAACAATGGGGAAATTTTGAATATGGACTGTATATTGGATAATTGTATTACATCAATACTATTCAATTTCCTCAATTTGATCATTTTCTCTTGGTTATTTAAGAGAATACCCTTTTGTTAGGAGTACCAAGCCAAAGTATTTAAGAGTGAAGAGTCACAATGTCTGCAGCTTACTCTCAAGTGGTTTGGCAAAAAAAAAATATTTTAAGAATGAAAATTATACAAACATATAGGATTTTGTTACATTCTTCTAATTTTATTTATGTTTGAATTTGTACAAAATAAAAGCTTAAATGGTAGTTTAAAATTAGGAACAAAATGAGGATCCCATGATTGCCATATCTCCTTACTATTTTTCTCGAGGACTAGCCAGCACTGTAACACAATTTAAAGTTTACTTATTTAAGCAGTTTCTAATTTATATTAGAATTCAAAAGAAGAATATGTAATTCTCATCATTTACAGATAATATAATTGTCTACCTAGAAAATAAAAATAATATATAGAAAAGTACCATATTTTAGCCACCAGAATGTCCTATTTCTATAAGTTGCAACAATTCAAAAACACAACTTTTAAAAACATCATTCATAATGGCAACTAAGTCAGTCACAAAATACCAAAAATTAAATCTAGCAGCTAAGTGTAAGACATTTGTGAGTAAAATTATAAAATTTCCCAGAAAGAAATTAAAGAATACTAAATGAATGGAGATTTATCATATGTTCATGGATGAGAAAACTTCTAAAGATACCAGTTTTTCCTAATTTGATCAATAAAGTCAAAGTAATTCCAATAAAAAGCTCATGAGCTTTTTTTTTCCCTTGGAACTTGAGAAGACAGTTCTAACAATTATATGGAAGAGTAAAAGAGCTAGTAATTGACAAAGCACATCTGGTGGAGGAGGAGGAGGAGGAGGAGGGAAAGCAAGAAGAACAGAACAAGAAGATGGAACAGGAGGAGGCATTTGCCCTACTACGTATCAGGACTTAGGAGGATACAGTAAGTTTGATGTTTGACAGAATTGGCTTGACTGGTCAGAGGGGTGTGGAGGAAGTATTCAATCCATGAAGCTTTGAAAATCATTTTCCATTTTGAAAAAGGAAATTGAATCCAAACCCATCATCAGACACAAAATCAAATCCAGATGAAGTATGAAATTACAAATAAAAAATAAGACAAACTTTTGTTAGAATATATAGTTAAATATCTTTCTGCCATTGAGTTAGGAAATAGTATTTTAAGCGGAACACTAAAAAGCAATATTTCCAAAAGAAAAATTTGATCAATTTAACCATATTAAAGTTAAAATGTTCTGTTTATGCAAAAATACATAAAGGATGTGTAAAAATAAACTGTACTCTATAGGATATGTTCAACAAATACGATTAATAAAGGATTAGTCTCCATAACAAATATGGAAAACACTCAGGTGTGTGTTACCACAGGCCTCCCATCCCAGGTGATGTCCCCAGAATCCAGCCCTAGTGAACTGGGGCTCTGTGGCCTCTAGAGGACGTCCACATCTGTGAGCACCACAGCCTGCAAGCTGGGCTGACTGCACGCTGTTTGACCTCTGCTGCCTCAGCTAGGTTCTGGTTATGTTTGAGGAAAATGGGAGCTGGAGGTGACCGAAGCTTTCTAGAGGAGACCATCTCTGAAAGACTGGCAGAGGAGATGCTTAAACGCATTAAACAAAGTGCTTTTATTTGTTTGTTTGACTGTTTGTTGAAGACCCTGTAAACGTTACACACTCCAGCACTGAAATGTCTCCTATTGGACTAGCATTTTAGTCATTAAACTGGCTGGAGGTAGAGGAGTCTACGAGACCAACAAGCAGACTCCAAGCAAGCAAATCTGGATATTTTCTCTGTCCGGTAGGCCCAAACATTACGATTGGAACAAAAAAAACCCTGGGTGTATTCCAACTGTGGTGTAACCCTCCACGAACCGCTGTCCACAGAGCTGACTAAAAATCAAAATTGGATTTATCTTCCTTTGTTGTTTCTGGAAAGAGATATTTGATGCCCAAACCATTTTTAAAGACATTGAAAGCTAAAGAGCCTAGACCAACACTTTATTCTTCAGCTGAGCTGCTGTCTGTTCTTTTCCAGTCCTGCTTCTGAGGACCGTCATCTTGTGCATAACAACTCTGTGGGGGAAAGAAATGTGTCGGCTCCCTTCCCACCTTCAAGTTCTGATTTTTAATTTCTGTGAATTTGTTCTGATTTTTAAAAACTATGAAGTTTTTAAAAATTTATAATCTGAATTTTATCCTTCACATGATCTTTTTTATAATGTTCACAAACCCATACTTTAACATAATAATCTAACAAAAATATTCAGAAGGAAAAATTCTGAAAAGGAAAAATGAACTGACTTCACTTTTCATTCTTTGAAAGCCTGCCTGCAAAAATTACACAGGACTGCCTGGCCAACGTCATCATCTTTCGAAATGACACTCATTAAAAGGTTAACTTATGAATAGTGTCATGCCTTTTGGAAAGCATAAACATTTCCTTTGTTATTAAAGTACTGAAGGCAACTCAGAATTCTCAAACTGAAATCCATCCTCCATTTGCTCTTTGTGACACCAAGGTGTGACCAGCAATGGATGACGCAGGAGATGCGGTGAGGCTTCCTCCTTATGTACATATTTATGTACACACACACTTGAGTAAGTATGTGTACGTATATATATATTTTTCTTTTGAGGCCTAGTGCAGTCCACTGCTGGAATGCCGGGGTTTGAGAATGAAAAAACATCTCCCAAGAGTCTTCCAAAGACAAGAAGAGAAAAAAGCCATCTCTACAAGCTGAGTCATGTAGTGTAATACACAGGGTCACGGAGCAGAGGAGGTGCTTTGTAAACTGTGAGGCACCCACAGATGAAGAGATGTTCATTCTGGTGAAAAGCACCCTGCTCCTAGACTTGGTTCAGCCCCAAAGTTGTCTGCTGGTGGGCAAATTTCAAAAATTCCCTGGACCTTTGTTTTTTACAATTGTCAAGTGAGAGTTAAGCTGGATAGAATATAGCTGATTTCCACTTCAGACAGTCAGTAATTTTAGGCAGCCTGATAGACCAGCTTTAATTCCCTCCGGTAGATGAGGGTATGACAGTGAATAAGTTTTAAGCTCTATTGGAAATTTAGTTTCATTAGCATTTAAAATAACTATCCTTTACATGCATTTAATGTGATGAGTCTATTATATCATATCAACTCATTTTAATCTTTACCAACCTGCATTTTACATATGAAGAAACCAAATTCAGAAACATTAAAACAACTCACCCAAGTTATGCTCAACTTCTGCTATTATTAGATTTATCAGTGACAAATTTGTATGAATATGTAGCAAAAGTTTTTGCAGTGGGTGAATCAAAAATTCATTCCATTATAGAACAAAAATTTTAACAATAGAAAAATATATAAAATTCTAAGTGGGCATTTAAAATATTTTATTTCTTAAGAAATAAAAGTTTGAGTCTGGTGGAAATTTTTAAGTGTGATCACTGCAAGTGAGAAAATGAATTAAAATCATGCATGTTTGGAACAAAGAAAAGAAAATAGAATTCCTACACAAAAAGTCTTTTTAAAATAGGCAAAATATATAATTAGCCATTTCACAGAAACACATGCAGTAAGCATAGAAAAAGGTGTGCAATTTCACTGGCAGTCAGGGAAATGCAGATAAAAGCCACAATGTGACACCATTTTGCACCCATTAAAGCATTCTTGGGAAGCATGAACATTAGTAACGTTTGGGGAAGACATGGATAAATAGTTGTGGAGAAAGTGCCTATGACCAGAATTCTCACCTGGCCCTGGTATGCTTGTTTACTACACTAATGTGGGCAATACATTGTTACTTACTCTATATAAAGAGCTCTGCCCAGTGCTCTGCGCCTAGTGCGTGGCTGCAGGAGAGCAGAGACTGGAGTGGTGGCAGCACAGAGGACAGAGACTGAGACAGCTGCCGTGGCAGAGAGGCACAGAGGCAGAGACTGGCTTGCAGACTTGCTCTAAGGTGGATGAGATTCTAGTGACTGACTTGCCACCACAGGAATAAAGTTCACCCCAAGAATGTTCCATTCTCATGTTTTTGGTCTCACTGAATCCATAGTGAACTTGTCCAGGGCTGAAACCCATTAGCAAGACAATGGTCTTTCTTTTAAATTACTATTGGAATATAAACTGATGAAAGGCACCGGAAAGCAGTTTGGTCTTTGCTTGTAAAATTCAGTGACCACATATTCTGTGACTCGGCAATTTCACTTATACACACACACACACACACACACACACACACACACACACACACACAGGAACTCTCACAAATATATTCCAGGAAACATGGAGAAGAATGTTGTGTTGTTCAGGGAAAAGCTCTGTAAGAGCAAAAACCTACAAATAACCCAAATGACTGTTACAGAAGAATTGATAAATGACAGTATATTTACACAATGGAATATTAAGCAATAGAAAAAATGAATTAGCTATATTTATATGCATGACATAAATGAATCTTAGAAATGTTTACACTATAACAGATTTTTATGTACTTTATCCTTTAGATAATGAATATAATAAAATTTAAGGTTACTCAATATTTTAGACATCTAGAGTTTTTATATCTACATTCTTTTAGTTGACAAAAACAGATAATGTCATGTTACAGTTCATTATTATGCCTTTGCCTGGCTGGTAAAGTAAATGTACCACAATATAGACTTCTTAGGGGAAATACCAAGGTAATACCACTTAAGCAAAATAAAACACAGCATTCAGTTGAGGAGTGAATCTTCATCAGAAAATAAGCATTTTTTAAAGACTGATATATATATATATATATATATAACGTTATATACATTTCATACACATTATACATTTTATACATATATGAAACGACATTAAATTTTATGTTGCTTTGACAGTGTTATTTTAGCAAAAAAATGTGAGTTAAATTAGCATATCTCTTAAGCAGTATTCTTAGTTGGCTTTTATGCAAACAAAATCTAGTCAACAGAATTATAAATCTTTAAGTAATAAATACAATTAGAATATTTTTCAGTTTCAGTTAATCTTATTTTTAATGCTTTGTAATTGTGATTAGGAACAAATAAAAAATCCTTTCTTGAACTAACAAATCTCCTACCACAGTGGTTCTCAATCTTCACTGTGCCTCAGAATCAGAATCACCTCGAGGGCTTATTTTAACATAAATCACAGCCCTAATCCCAGAGTTTCTGATTCAGTAGCTTTGGTGTGGAGCCTGTGAACTTGCATTTCTGACAAATTCCGAGGCAATGCTGATACTCTGGTCTGGGGATCCCAGTTTGGGAACCAATGCCCATCAGCTTTTGGATTCAGATCCACTTGGCCCCAGTCTTGGGGTCAGTGAACTGTGGAGGTCAAGTGTTGGACTGATGGTCATACAACCTGAGTTCTGCTCACTGTGAGCTCTGGCCATCATGTCCACAGTTTCATCATCTATGCAGAATTAGGTTGGGTGCCGAGATCTCTAAGGTCATTTCGGTTCTAAAATTTGGTGAGCCATTTCCCTTTCAGGATCAGTTCCAAAAGTCAGTGAACTTTCTTATCCCTTAGTATTAGGTGATGTGTCATTTGATGAGTTCATAGAAATCTTGTCAACACCTAATCGGCCTGTGAAAATCAATCTAGGTGAAAATTCCATAAAAAGTATTTTTTGTTTTTCTATAAAGTCTTAATCAAAGTAAGTGGTAGATACCTGCAAAAATACACTTGGACATTCATTAAAGAGCACCTTTGGAGGCTTTACGGGGCCAAGCAACACATTATTTACAATGTGGGAGTTCGCCCTATCTAAAAATGTGACAAGTAACTTTTAATTTGATTCTGACACAAATTCTTAATATGGAATTTTCTCCTGGATATTAACACAAGTGCTAAAGAGCCTAGGTTCAAATGTTTTCTAGACCTCAGCCATGAGCTGACTTGCAGAGGCAAATGAGATCCTATTAGCTCTTCCACTGAACACAGTAAAAATAACCTGAAGACAGCAATCTAGCCTGACTTCACTCCCATTTGTTTCTGTTAGTAAAAATGAAACTAGAGGACTGGGTATGTTCTAAGTGGGATAAAATCACTCTGGAGAAAAAAAAATGTGCAATTAAAATGATGTATGTGGGATGTTTTACAAACAGTTTATATTACCTCATAAACATGCTCCCTAAGAGTCTATTAACATCTTTATATTTATAGATACCATCAGAAGAAGATGAACTCTTGGGTCCCCACATAGGTGTGATAAATGGTAGCATGAGGGGTGATGAGAATGCAAGTCAGATCTTTAGCCATTTATTTCTGGCTTCACTGCTCAGAAGTTTCAGCCAACAGTCTTACTAATGTCCTTTGGTGATTAAAAGTGTCTGCAGGGAACTGAAGATGATTTGAGGCAGGAGAGTTCAGAATACTGATTCTTCTCTAACTATATTTCATGTTCCTTCCTTATTTTTGGTAATAGATTTGATAAGTTCACTGTACAGTTATAAATCCTTCTCCTCTGATACCAAATGCTATGGTATATTTTTCCCTATATATATGTGCAACAATATTATATACACAGCAGTAATAGTAGTATAACTCCATTCAGGTTCCAAGACCCGATTGGAATGTGTGTAAGTATGTGGGAGGGGTTCTTCCCACATATACTTAGACCAAGCAATTCTCCAACACCAGCAGGGTGTTGGAGAACTCAATTCTAATGCTATCTGCCCAGAAACAGCACCAGATTCCCCAGGTTAAGGGCTCCATCTACAGGACTGCCCTCCACCCCAAACACCGCACACCAGGTGCAAGCCCCAGGCAGTTACCTATGCTTCTGACCTACCAGCTATAGACTGGAGGTTCCCATGACCTCCCCCTTAGGTTTGATTAATTTGTTAGAGTGGCTCACAGGACTGAGGAAAGCACTTACCTTTACCAGTTTAATAAAGGATACTGTACCATAAATATACAAGTTAACAGCCAGATGAAGAGAGACATAGGGCAAGATCCCAAATAAAGGAGCTTCTATCCTTGTGGAGCTTGGGGCCTGGCTCGGTGACACGTAGAGGAGTTCTGGTTCCCCAACTGTAGAAACTCTCCCCAACTGAGAAGCAGGATCCAAGGAAGTGAAAAGCTCTTCTCAGGGGTTTCTGTGAGGACTTCATTGCATAGTCATGATTGAGTAGGTTATTGGCCATTGACTGATTCAGCCTCCAGCCCCACCCTTGGGTGGGTCTAAAAGTCTCTCATTAACATGACAAAACACCTATTTCACCTTTCAGACTACAGAGTTTTCAGGAACTGTGGATAAGACCAAATATACCTACAAAGTATACATTTGGTCATATGAATGACCAAATATGTATTTCTTGTGACTCAATATATTGCAACAGAGTTGACATGGAACATTGTATATGACTCTGATGCCACTCACAGACACAATTTCAAAATTATTAGGATAGAAAATATTTCATCCAATAGGATTAATTCTCTCCAGATGAGTAGCAAGAATGTTTTTTAAACCAAAAAACAATGACTAAAATATGAGGAAAAAAAAGTGCATAGTAAAATTTTCACTCTTAAAAAAATACATTAAATTATTTTGTATGTCAGGCATCCTAAAGTACAAAAGAAAACATAATTCTGTGAGTTATTTTTAGAGCTACGAACTGGTTCCGAATAAGATGTAAAACGAATGAAATGGGTTCAGTATCTCCCCATCAGATTTGTCATACAGCTACAACTCATTTCTTCTCAGGTGGGCAGTCTGCTGACCATTGCTTATATTTTCTTCCTATTTTGGGCCTGATTTAACTCAGCACCTAGAAAAAGGAAAAATCTTTTTCTGATTCCTGGCCTTGTCCATGGATCTGACAGGTCTGGAGTTTATTTCCCTGTGCATTTTAAGCCAATGTCCATTTAAACCACCGAAGTGTGGTGTGTGCATATGTGTGTATGTGTGGTGTATGTATATACGTGTGTGTTTGTACAAAAGGACTTTCTACTGCAGTAGGCTGCTCCACACTGAGGCAGCATCTGTAGATTCCTGTGGCTGAAAAGTGATAACCATCTGCTTCTACTCAGTAATAATATCTGATTCCACATGAATTTAGTGCTTATGGCAGGTGTCACACTGATAACCATTAAGAGAAAATTTTTGGTGTCCATTAAGCAGACAGCATGCCCCATCTTTTCCAAATAAAGTCTAAATGTTTATTAGGATCAAGGAGAGAAGAAAACATATAAAAAGGAAGGTTCCAATTATCACTTCCTTCCAATAATGCCTTTTCTGTTTCACTATCTCCATTCGTTTTGTTTTTGAATGAGAGTGCACGAATTCCCTGAGCTGGTGAAGTCAGCATGTGAAGTTGCCGTCCAGAGTGAGGACATTGAATCTCAGGTCCCTGTTGCCATACAGAAATATACATACATCCACGTACAGGGTTAAGTCAGGCCCTACCGAAGAGAAAGTAATTAAAGGCTCTGAGAAAGGTTTTAGCAAAGGAGGCCAGAGCAGTGCAAACAGACCTAGTGCACACACGCTTCTGTGTGTTAGAAGGAAATGGTGACTACTGAGGGCCTGAACCCAAGACTTTTTAAAATTTAAACTTCATAGATCTATATTTAAAAATATTTGCCATGGTCTGAAGGGGGAAAAAAGGCCCTTGTCTCCTATAGAACAATAGCGGAGGTCATCTCTGCTCACATTTTGTGAGGTAAGCCGAGCAGGCGCTGTATCTCAAGGAGCTGAGCCGTCACTCTCCTCCAGCCATCCTGCGGTCACCACTGGCAGAGCACTCCAGCACTTCCTTCGCTGACATCCTGGTGACCTCACTGCGGAGAAGCCCTCATACAAGGTCTTTCCTACTATTTGCCGTGGGTTAACTTTTGGTCCCTATCACTACCTATATAAAAATAAAATGAGTTCTCTTACTTCCTGAACTTTGGCTCACAAGATTTTCTCACTTACTCCTCCAGAAAGAGAATTCCTTCCCTTTTGTATGGCAGTCTACTGTCAACCAAAAACAAAAATTTATGCTAAATTTTCACTAGCATCTGAGTAAACATCATGGAGCCAGCTAATTATAGTTGAATTACCTATAAATTGGTTAGGCTGTCCCAGTTTTTAAAGCTCTAACATTCCCTTCCAGGCACTCTTGAACTGTTTTGTCTTTCTCATTTTGCAAAGCCCCTTTCTTGGTCTTAACCTCTGGAATTCCAGCTCTTTACTATCCCGCTATATATCCACCCCAAGTATTGACGTGCTGTGAGTGCCATCTAAAACCCCCAGGTCCTTGGGATATTAGGAAACTTAGGGTTTGGCCCTAAATCACCGCTATCTGGATCTGAGATAACTGTTTAAACACTCACTTTAAAGCACTTTAAATAGTTAGTAAATAAACTTCTTGAAGAAATATTGTTCACTTGCAGTTTGGGGTCATGCATAATTCACATACTTGTTGGGTGATATTGTTCGTTTTTCACTACCATGGGATCATCATTTCTGTACAGAACCATTTACTGCTAAGGTGAAGAGATATTGAGAATTGCTAATCCATTTCTGTATTTTGAGATGGGCCAGTAAAGTCAGGTGAGAATTTCACTTCACATGAATGCCAATAAAATGGCATTCAGCTAAATATAGTTGAATTAGAAGTGAGGTTATCACAGTTGGTAAAGCATTCAGTCTTCCTCAGTCATAGTTACATCCTTAGTAGTTGAGAAGGAGAAGGGGTAAAAAAAAAAAACATAAAAACCTCAATAGATTTCACTTTGGAAAAGCAGAATGCCCTACTCAGCTCTTTCTAGTTTCAGGGACTAACTCCTGCTGCCGAGTCACTGTCCCCCATCTGTAGAGACGCTAACAGCCATCACAGCTCTCTGTCAGTCAAGGGCTGATTCGATCTGACAGGGCTCAGCCAATAAGACATGAGATAAAGGTGACAGTTGTGCATAAATATAGAATCATTTGAGGTACGGAAGTTCTCTCTGGAGCCTCATCTCACAAGGTGGATGGGCAACACCGGTATCATTAACTTTGTAATTATTTCCCCCGGTAGACAGGTATCCCCTCTTAGCCTGGAATAACTCTGGAGGTGACAGATTTATAGCCTCTCTCCTGATAGTCTCATCTTGCACAAGCATTCTTATAGTTTAATGGGTTTTTAATATTTTAACTATGTTTTCTTTGCTTTACTTTCAGCTAATTACTTATCATTTCCCACTAATGAGCACTTGTGCTTGTAAACTCAATCCCTACGTGCTAGCCTGCTGCCACTCTGCTCTGCCAAAGCTTTCATTCCCGTTTGCCATTTGTGTGTGTGATGTTTATGATGACACACACGCTCTCTGATAACATGCTGATTACAGATTATCAGGGACCTATGTAAGACTGAGAGAATTTAATAGATGAAAATTAATGTTTTAAGATACACAAACTTTTCCCACCCATGATATGAAGGAATCATGTAGTAAGTGATAGGGACACATCTGCACTCAGTTTTTCAATTGAATTTGAGGGAGCAGAAATATAAGTAATTAAGCTAGTGTTACACTGGTCAACATAAAAAGATCTTCCAATTATGGATTTTTTTTTTAATCTGACATACTGACTAAATTTTAAAAGTTTCAGTTGGATTCCATTTAATAAGGACATACAAAGAACATTATCAACTCTTTTCTTTGTATAACTTTTATTAAAAGCATAGCTATACAACCACAAAGGAAGAGAGAAGTATCACTAAATGAGTGACAACAAAACAGTTATAGATGATGGTAGGTATAAAGCATACTGGAAGAGGCCACCTAGAATGTTTGGTGAGGACTTTAGACTAGGAGGAGGCAACCTGTCTGGAAGAATGTTGAAAAGGGTCCACCAGGAAAGACATGAGTGTGATGACTATTGGAGATGAGAAATGTGGCTGAAAATAATGATATTACTGATTTAAATCTATATACATCAAAGTTGTCCAACCCGTTCCCCATAGACCTGAGAACCTCTCCAGCTTGTGCAAAGTGTTTACTGCCCAAGCAATCAGAACATAACGCTGCCAAAAGCATATTCTTATTTATAGACATTGAATTAACCACCTGAAGACAGTCACATATAAATGTGACTCTTATTAGAGCAAAACCCTCCCTCTCCATGTACCCAATCAGTCAACATCTAATTTGCTTTTAAAATGAATCACAATAATTCACTTGGAATTGGAGAACTCCAGATGGAAAATAAATCATTGCCAGCCATTTGAATAAGCCTAAAGTTATAAAGGAGACCATGATGAACACAAATAAAAGCTGACCCCAGAGGAAGCAGAGATGTTACAAGGAAAAAAAATAAGTAATTATTACCCTCAGGGAGTTCAAGAAAATATTACATCTATGAAAAGTTCAGGATTCTTTTAAAAATAAATGCTTCAGAAAAATAAGAAATTATCAGAAAAATTTAAAATGTGGTAACTAAGAGTACTTCCAAGTGGGGAAGAAAAACTCAAGGAAATATGGTAAAACATAAAGCAAAAAGAATAAGAAAGGAAATGTTAAAGTTAAGGCAGACATTTTTCTCAGTCCGAGAAATGCAGTTATTATTTAATTGCTGCAGAAAGCATTAGTAGACAAAATTGAGTGCCTAAAATTGTAAAAGATATGCTTTTGAAGAATTTAACTGAAGTACCAGTCTCCAAAGTAGTTTAAGCCAAATTTCAAATTTCCTCCATCCTCACTGATTTTTGCTTGTTCTATCAGTGACTGCAAATGTTAGGATGTCCTGCTAGGATTACTGATTAGTTCATTTCTCCATGTGGTTTATAATTTAAGACTAGTTATGCATATGCAAACATGAACTTTTTATACCTTCTTAAGGAAATAACTTTATTACAATTATAATATGCTTTTTGCCTTAAAGTCAATTCACCTGATAGTAATATGGCTATATGACTTTATTTTGGTTACTGTTTAAAAGGTGTATTTTTCACTCCTCTCTTACTTAAAACTTTCCATATCCTCATGTTTTATATACATCTCTGGGAAACAGCATATAGTTGTATTATTTTTAATACCACCTAACAGTCTGTGTCCTTAGGGTTTTATAACTTTATTGAGACATAACTGATAAACAATATAGTGCACATATTTAAAATAAACAATCCTATGAATTTGAACGTATACATGCACTTGCAAAACCATCACAATCAAGATATTTCCAACACTTCTCACATGTCCAAAAGTTTCCTGTCTTTTGTAATCCATTCTTCTTTTGGCTTGATCCTCAGGCAACCATGAATCATTTTTTTTCTTTTATTAATGTACAATTACATGAGCAATACTATAGTTACTAGACTCCCCCTATTATCAAGTCCCCACCACATACCCCATTACAGTCACTGTCCCTCAGCATAGTAAGATACCATAGAATCACTACCTGTCTTCTCTGTGTTATACTGCCTTCCCCATATCCCCACACCCTGCTACATTATGTGTGCTAATTGTAACACACCTTTTTCCCCCTTATCCCTCCCTTCCCACCCATCTTCCCCAGTCCCTTTCCCTTTGGTAACTGTTGGTCCATTCTTGGGTTCTGTGAGTCTGCTGCTATTTTGTTCCTTCAGTTTTGCTTTGTTGTTAAACTCCACAGATGAGGGAAATCAATTGGCCCTTGTCTTTCTCTGCCTGGCTGGTTTCACTGAGCATAATATCCTCCAGATCCATCCATGTTGTTGCAAATGGTAGGATTTGTTTTCTTCTTATGGCTGAATAATATTCCATTGTGTATATGTACCACATCTTCTTTATCCATTCATCTACTGATGGACACTTAGGTTGCTTCCATTTCTTGGCTATTGTAAATAATGCTGCGATAAACATAGGGATGCATCTGTTTTTTTGAAACTGGGCTGCTGCATTCTTAGGGTAAATTCCTAGGAGTGGAATTCCTGGGTCAAATGGTATTTCTATTTTGAGTTTTTTGAGGAACCTCCATACTGCTTTCCACAATGGTTGAACTGATTTAAATTCCCACCAGCAGTGTAGGAGGGTTCCCCTTTCTCCAGATCCTCAAAAACATTTGTTGTTGTTTCTCTTTAGGATAGTGGCCACCCTAACTGGTGTGAGGTGATATCTCATTGTGGTTTTAATTTGCGTTTCTCTGATGATTAGCGATGTGGAGCATCTTTTCATGTGCCTATGGGGCATCTTTGGAGAAGTGTCTGTTCAGCTCCTCTGCCCATTTTTTAATTGGCTTATTTGCTTTTTTGTCTGTTGAGGTTCGTGAGCTCTTTACATAATTTGGATGTCAACTCCCTATCAGATATGTCATTTACAAATATATTCTCCCATACTGTAGGATATCTTTTTGGTCTATTGATAGTGTCCTTTGCTGTACAGAAGCTTTTTTAGTTTGATATAGTCCCACTTGCTCATTTTTGCTTTTGTTTCCCTTGCCTGGGGAGATATGTTCATGTAGAAGTTGCTTGTATTTATGTCCAAGAGATTTTTGCCTATATTTTTTTCTAAGAGTTTTATAACCATAAATCATGACTTACATTCAGCTCTTTGGTCCATTTTTGAGTTTACTTTTGTGTATGGGGTTAGACAATAATCCAGTTTCATTCTCTTACAAATGTATTTTTGTAAATAGCCATCCAGTTTTGTCAACACCAGCTGTTGAAGAGGCTGTCATTTCCCCTTTGTATATCCATGGCTCCTTTATTGTATATTAATTGACCATATATGCTTGGGTTTATATCTGGGCTCTCTATTCTGTTACACTGGTCTATAGGTTCTATTCTTGTGCCAGTACCAAATTGTCTTGATTACTGTAGCTTTGTAGTAAAGCTTGAAGTCAGGGACTGTAATTCCCACTACCTTATTCTTCCTTCTCGGGATAGCTTTGGCTATTCGGGGTCTTTTGTGGTTCCATATGAATTTTAGAACTACTTTCTCTAGTTCATTGAAGAATGCTGTAGGTATTTTGATAGGGATTGCATTAAATTTGTAGATTGCTTTAGGCAGGATGGCCATTTTGACAATATTAATTCTTCCTATCTATAAGCACAGGATGTGTTTCCATTTATTGGTATCTTCTTTAATTTCTCTCATGAGTGTCTTGTAGTTTTCAGAGTATAGGTCTTTCAATTCCTTGGTGAGGTTTATTCCTAGGTATTTTATTCTTTTTGATGCCATTATGAATGGAATTGTTTTTCTGATTTCTCTTTCTGCTAGTTGATTGTTAAGTGTATAGAAATGCAACAGATTTCTGTGTATTAATTTTGTATCCTGCAACTTTACTGAATTCAGATATTAGATCTAGTAGTTTTGGAGTGGATTCCTTAGGGTTTTTTATGTACAATATCATGTCATCTGCAAACAGAGACAGTTTGACTTCTTCCTTACCAATCTGGATGCCTTTTATTTCTTTGTGTTGTCTGATTGCTGTGGCTAGGCCTTCTAGAACTATGTTGAATAAAAGTTGGGAGAGTGGGCATCCTTGTCTTGTTCCCGATCTTAAAGGAAAAGCTTTCAGCTTCTCACTGTTAAGTATAATGTTGGCTGTGGGTTTGTTATATATGGCCTTTATTATGTTTAGGTACTTGCTCTCCATACCCACTTTGTTGAGAGTTTTTATCATGAATGGATGTTGAATTTTGTTGAATGCTTTTTCAGCATCTCTGGAGATGATCATGTGGTTTTTGTCCTTCTTTTTGTTGATGTGGTGGATGATGTTGATGGATTTTCGAATGTTGTACCATCCTTGCATCCCTGGGATGAATCCCACTTGATCATGATGATGACCTTTTTGATGTATTTTTTAATTCAGTTTGCTAATATTTTGTTGAGTATTTCTGCATCTATGTTCATCAGGTATATTGGTTTTTAATTTTCTTTTCTGTGGTGTCTGCCTGGTTTTGGTATTAGAGTGATGTTGGCCTCATAGAATGAGTTTGGGAGTATTCCCTCCTCTTCTACTTTTTGGAAAACTTTAAGGAGGATGGGTATTAAGTCTTCACTAAATGTTTGATAAAATTCAGCAGTGAAACCATCTGATCCAGGTGTTTGGTTCGTAGGTAGTTTTTTGATTATCAATTCAATTTCTTTGCCAGGTAATTGGTCTATTCAGGTATTTTGTTTCTTCCTGGGTCAGCCTTGGAAGGTTGTATTTTTCTAGAAAGTTGTCCATTTCTTCTAGGTTATCCAGTTTTCAGCATATAATTTTTCATAGTATTCTATCATAATTCTTTGTATTTCTGTGTTGCCAGTAGTGATTTTTCCTTTTTCATTTCTGATTCTGTTTATTTGTGTAGACTCTTTTTCTTGATAAGTCTGGCGAGGGGTTTATCTATTTTGTTTATTTTCTCGAATAACCAGCTCCTGCCATCATTGATTCTTTCTATTGTTTTATTCTTCTCAATTTTATTTATTTCTGCATCCCACAGATTTTGCAGTGTTGAATTATTGTTGTCATTTGTCTCCATATATTGCTTGATCTCTGTTTTTATTTGGTTATTGATCCATTGATTATTTAGGAGCATGTTATTAAGCCTCCTTGTGTTTGTTGGCCTTTTCATTTTCTTTGAATAATTTATTTCTAGTTTCATACCTTTGTGAGATGAGAAGCTGGTTGGTAAAACTTCAATCTTTTTGAATTTACTGAGGCTCTTTTTGTGGCCTAGTATATGATCTATTCTTGAAAATGTTCCATGTGCACTTGAGAAGAATGTGTATCCTGCTGCTTTTGGATGGAGTGTTCTCTATATCTCTGTTAGGTCCATCTCTTCTAATACATTGTTCAGTGCCTCTGTCTCTTTATTTTTCTGTCTGGTTAATCTGTCCTTTGGAGTGAGTGATGTGTTGAAGTCTCCAAAAATGAAAACATTGCATTCTATTTCCCCATTTAATTCTGTTAGTATTTGTTTCACATATATAGGTGAGCCTGTGTTGTGTGCATAGATATATATAATAATTTTATCCTCTTGTTGGACTCACCCCTTTTTCATTATATAATGTCCTTCTCTGTTTTAAAGTCTATTTTATCTGATACAAGTACTACAACTCCTGCTTTTTTCTCACTATTAAGTGAATGAAATATCTTTTGACATCCCTTTACTTTCAATCTGTGTATGTCTTTGGGTTTGAAGTGAGTCTCTTGTAGGCAGCATACAGATGGGTCTTATTTTTTTATCCATTCAGTGACTACATCTTTTGATTGGTGCATTCAGACCATTTATACTTAGGGTGATTATCAATAGGTATGTAGTTATTGCCATTGCAGGCTTTAGATTTGTGGTTATCAAAGGTTCAAGGGTAATTCACTTACTATTTAACAGTCTAATTTAACCTACTTCAAATGCTATTACAAACACATCATAGAGATTCCGTTCTTTTTTCCTCCTTTTTCTTCCACCTCCATTCTTTGTATGTTATGAATCATATTCTGTACTCTTTGTCTGTCCCTTGGGGGACATCTGTTTAGTCTTAGGAATACTTCTATCTATAGGAGTCCCTCCAAAAAGCACTGTAGATGTGGTTTGTGGGAGCTAAATTCTCTCAGCTTTGCTTATCTGAAAATTGTTTAATCCTTCCTTCAAATTTAAATGATAACCTTGCCCTTTCTGGGTACAGTATTCTTGGTTCTAGGCCCTTCTGCTTCATTGCATTAAATATAACATGACACTCCCTTCTGCCCTGTAAGGTTTCTGTTAAGAAATCTGATGATAGCCTGATGCATTTTCCTTGTGATGTGATTATCTTTTCTCTCTCTAGCTGCTTTGGAAAGTCTGTCTAGATTGGATTAAAGATGCCGGCATGAGAGGTGAGACAAAGGCTTCCTCCTAAAACCTCATATAATATGAAAATAAAGCTACTACAACTACTCTTGAAAGAGCAACAGGAAAGAGGACAGCAACAAACTGCATACACCTGGAGACAAGAGCAGCCCTCACAGAAAAGGGTAACATACTAAAGCTGTGGTCCTGCAGGATCCAAGCCCTTCCCCCACCCCAGCTCACCAGCAGGAGGAACAGGAATGGGGCAGTGAGGGAGTGGAGATGTGGGACGGCTGAATACCTAACTCTGGAGATCTGCTCTGGGAACACAGACCTACATTTCATGGTGCTTGCATGATACTCTTTTAATTAGGGGGTTGGAAAGCTAAAACAAGCAGAATTCCTGGAGAGACTAAGATTCCAGCTGCTTGTGAAAGCAGGGATCCATACTCACCTGCTCAGGGACAAAAGAAAGGCGAGCAATGTGAGAGACTTCCTAACAAGCCCTTAGCAAGAGAGCTGCTAAAGGGGCAAGGATTGCACAGAACTTACTACTCAGGAGAAAGGACAGGCAGACAAAATCGTCCGGGTGCACTCTGCCCAGCAGGTTGGGAGCTTTTACGATCATCAGGTGCTCCAGCTCCTTGGCTGCCTACCCAGCTCCAAGAACCCCTTCTGTGACAGGCAGACGAGTGTGCCTTTCTTCTGGCCAGCCCCACTGGGCTTGCAAACCGGGAAATCCTTCCCTGGTGTTAGTACAGCCAGAGGGAAGATCTGTCTACAGCAACTAAAAACGCAAAGTACAGAGGCATATACCTGTGTGCTCAGCCCACTGCTTCAAGCAGTAGAGACAGGCATAGCAGCCAGGAACCAGGAAAGAGCCCTTTCCTCCCCAGAGGCACCAATACCACTCCTCTACAATCCCCGCATTGCTTCAGGGGCTGAGCAGCTCCAGAGAGTAGAGCTTCTGGGCACTAGAGGGCGCCATACACAAATATGAAATGCCAAAGGAACCTGGTCCAGAGTAAAATTATGAATATAACTCCTGAGAAAGATTTAAATGATATGGACCTCATGACTCTCCCTGAAAGGGAGTTCAAAATAAAAATCATTAATATGCTCATGGAGGTACAGAAAGATATTCAAGAACTCAGGAATGAATTCCGGTTGGGGATCCAATCATTGAAGAACACAATGGATGGTATTAAAAGCAGATTGGATATGGTGGAGGAGACAATAAATGAAATAGAAACTAGAGAAGAGAAATAAAAAGAAGCTGAGGCACTGAGAGAAAAAAGGATCTCTAAGAATGAAAAAATATTGAGGGAACTGTTTGAGCAATCCAAACGGAACAATATTCCCATTATTGGGGTACCAGAAGAGGAAGAGAGAGAAAAAGGGACAGAAAGTGTCTTTGAGGAGGTGATTGCTGAAAACTTCCCCAATCTGGGGAAGGAGATAGTCTCTCAGGCCGTGGAGGTGCGCAGATCTCCCAACACAAGGGACCCAAGGAAGACAACAGCAAGACATATACTAATTAAAATGGCAAAGATCAAGGATAAGGACAGACTATTAAAAGCAGCCAGAGAGAGAAATAAGATCACATACAAAGGAAAACCCATCAGGCTATCATCAGACTTCCTAGCAGAAACCTTACAGGACAGAAGGGAGTGGAATGATGTATTTAATGCAATGAAGCAGAAGGACCTTGAACCAAGATTACTTTATCCAGCAAGATTATCATTTAAATTTGAAGGAGGGATTAAACAATTCCCAGATAAGCAAAAGCTGAGAGAATTTGCCTCCCGTAAACCATCTGTACAGTGTATTTTGGAGAAACTGCTATAGATGGAAGTGGTCCTACAGTTTAATAGCTGTCACCAGAGGTAATAAAACCACAGTAAACAAAATAGAACAGCAAATTACTAAGCAAATGCAAAATTAAATTAACTATCCCCAAAGTCAATCAAGGGATAGACAAACAGTACAGAATATGATACCTAATATAAAAAGAATGGAGTAGAAAGAAAAAGGAGGAAACAAACAAACAAAAAAAGAACCTTTAGATTGTGTTTGTAATAGCATATTAAGTTAGTTGTTAGACTTTTAAATAGTAGGGAAGATAACCTTGAACCTTTGGTAACCACAAATCTGAAGCCTGCAATGCCAGTAAGTACAGACCTATCCATAATCACCCTAAATGTAAATGGACTGAATGCACCAGTCAAAAGACATAGAGTCATTGAATGGATAAAAAAACAAGACCCATTTACATGCTGCCTTCAAGAGACTCACTTTAAACCCAAAGATATACAATGACTAAAAGTGAAGGGATGGAAAAAGATATTTCATGCAAACAACAAGGAGAAAAAAGCAGGTGTTGCTGTACTTGTATCAGACAAAATAGACTTCAAAACGAAGAAAGCAGCAAGAGATAAAGAAGGACATTACATAATGATAAAGGGGTCAGTCCAACAAGAAGATATAACAATTATAAATATATATACACCCAACACAGGAGCGCCAGCATATGTGAAAGAAATACTAACAGAATTAAAGGAGGAAATAGAAAGCAATGCATTCATTTTAGGAGACTTCAACACACCACTCACTCCAAAGGACAGATCAACCAGAGAAAAAGTAAAGACACAGAGGCACTGAACAACACACTAGGACAGATGGACTTAATAGACATCTACAGAACTCTGCACCCAAAAGCAGCAGGATACACATTATTCTCAAGTACACATGGAACATTTTCCAGAATAGACCACATACTAGGCCACAAAAAGAACCTCAGTAAAGTCAAAAATATTGAAATCCTACCAACCAACTTCTCAGATCACAAAGGTATAAAACTAGAAGTAAATTTTAGAAAGAAATCAAAAACTGACAAATACATGGAGACTTAACAACATTCTCCTAATTAATCAATGGGATAATGACCAAATCAAAACAGAAATCAAAGAATTTATGGAGACTAATGACAACAAGAACACAAAGCCACAACTTCTGGGGGATGCAGCAAAGGCAGTTGTAAGAGGAAAGTATATTGCAATCCAGGCCTATTTAAAGAAGGAAGAACATTCCCAAATGAATAGCCTAAAGACACAATTACTGAAATTGGAAAAAGAAGAACAAATGAGGCCCAAAGTCACCAGAAGGAGGGACATAATAAAAATCAGAGAAGAAATAAATAACATTGAGAAGAACAAAACAATAGAAAAAATCAATGAAACCAAGATGTGGTCTTTGAAAAAATAAACAAAATAGATAAACCCCTAGCCAGATTTATTAGGAGAAAAAGAGAATCTACACATATAAACAAGAATCAGAAATGAGAAAGGAAAAATAAAGACGGACCCCACAGAAATACAAAGAATTAAAAGAGAATATTATGATAATCTATATGTTAACAAGCTGGAAAACCTAGAACTAATGGACAACTTCTTAGAAAAATATAACCTTCCAAGACTGACGAAGCAAGAAACAGAAAAACTAAACAGACCAATCACTAGCAACGAAATTGAAGCGGTAATCAAAAAACTACCCAAGAACAAAACTCCTGGACCAGATGGATTCACCTCTGAATTCTACCAGACATATAGAGAAGAAATAACACCTATTCTCCTTAAAGTTTTCCAAAAAATAGAAGAGGAGGGAACACTTCCAAACTCATTCTGTGAAGCCAGCATCACTCTAGTACCAAAACTGGGCAAAGACCTCACCAAAAAAGAAAATTACAGACCAATATCCCTGATGAATGTAGGTGCAAAATACTCAACAAAATATTAGCAAACCGAATTCAAAAATACATCAAGAGGATCATACACCATGATCAAGTGGGATTCATCCCAGGCATGCAAGGATGGTACAACATTTGAAAATCCATCAACATCATCCATCACATAAACAAAAAGAAGAACAAAAACCACATGATCATCTCCATAGATGCTGAAAGCATTTGACAAAATTCAGCACCCATTCATGATTAAAAATCTCAACAAAATGAGTATAGACGGCAAGCACCTCAACATCATAAAGGCCATATGTGACAAACCCACAGGTAACCTCATACTTAACAGGGAGAACCTGAAAGCTTTTCATCTAAGATCGGGAACAAGACAGGGATGCCCACTCTCTCCACTGTTATTCAACATAGTACTGGAGGTTCTAGCCACAGCAATCAGACAAAACAAAGACATACAAATAATCCAGATTGGTAAAGAAGAAGTCAAATTGTCATTATTTGCAGATGCCATGATACTGTACATAAAAAACCCTAAAGACTCCACTCGAAAATTACTAAAACTAATATCTGTATTCATCAAAGTTGCAGGATACAAAATTAACACACAGAAATCGGTTGCTTTCCTATACACTAACGATGAACTAACAGAAAGAGAAATCAGAAAAACAATTCCATTCACAATTGCATCAAAAAGAATAAAATACCTAGGAATAAACCTAACGAAGGAAGTGAAAGACCTGTACTCTGAAAACTACAAGACACTCCTAAGAGAAATTAAAGAGGATACTAACAAATGGAAATGCATCCCATGCTCTTGGCTAGGAAGAATAAATGTTGTCAAAATGGCTACACTACCTAAAGCAATCTACAGATTCAATGCAATCCCTATCAAACTACCAACAGCTTTCTTCAATGAACTGGAACAAATAATTCTAAAACTCATATGGAACCACAAAAGACCCCGAATAGCCAAAGCAATCCTGAGAAGGAGGAATAAAACAGGGGGAATTACGCTCCCTGACTTCAAGCTCTACTACAAAGCCACAGTAATCAAGACAATTTGGTATTGGCACAAAAACAGACCCACAGACCAGTGGAACAGAATAGAAAATCCAAACATTAACCCAAACATATACAGTCAATTAATATTTGATAAAGGAACCTTGGATATACAATGGGGATGACAGCCTCTTCAGCAGCTGGTCTTGGAAAAACTGGACAGCTACATGTAAGAGAATGAAACTGGACTACTGTCTAGCCCCATACACAAAGGTAAACTCAAGGTGGATCAAAGACCTGAATGTAAGTCATGAAACCATAAAACTCTTAGAAAAAAACATAGGCAAAAATCTCTTGGACATAAACATGACCAACTTCTTCATGAACATATCTCCCGGGGGAAGGGAAACAAAAGCAAAAATGAACAAGTGGGACTATATCAAGCTGAAAAGCTTCTGTACAGCAAAGGACACCATTAGTAGAACAAAAAGACATCCTACAGTATGGGAGAATATATTCATAAATGACGTATCTGATAAGTGGTTGACATCCAAAATATATAAAGAACTCACACACCTTAACAAACAAAAAGCAGATAATCCAATTAAGAAGTGGGCAGAGGACATGAATAGACACTTCTCCAAAGAAGAAATTCAGATGGCCAACAGGCACATGAAAAGATGTTCCACATCGCTAATCATCAGAGAAATGCAGATTAAAACCACAATGAGATATCACCTCACACCTGTGAGGGTGGCCAACATCCAAAACCCAAACAACAAATGTTGGCAAGGATGTGGGGAAAAGGGAACCCTCCTACACTGCTGGTGGGACTGCAAATTAGTTCAACCATTGTGGAAAGCAGTATGGAGGTTCCTCAAAAAACTCAAATAGAAATACCATTTGACTCAGGAATTCCACTCCTAGGAATTTACCCTAAGACTACAGCAACCCAGTTTGAAAAAGACATATGCACCCCTATGTTTATCGCAGCACTATTTGCAATAGCCAAGAAATGGAAGCAACCTAAGTGTCCATCAGTAGATGAATGGATAAAGAAGATGTGGTACATATACACAGTGGAATATTATTCAGCCATAAGAAAACAAATCCTACCATTTGCAACAATGTGGGTGGAGCTAGAGGGTATTATGCTCAGTGTAATAAGCCAAGCCGAAAAAGACAAGTATCAAATGATTTCACTCATATGTGGGGTATAAGAACAAAGAAAAAAAAAACTGAAGGAACAAAACAGCCGCAGACTCACAGAACCCAAGAATGGACTAATAGTTACCAAAGGGAAAGGGACTGGTGAAGATGTGTGGGAAGGGAGGGATAAGAAGGAAAAAGGGGCATTACGATTAGCAGATGTAATGTTGCGGGGGCATGTGGAGGGCTGTACAACTCAGATAAGACATGTAGTGATTCTATAGCATCCCACTACCCTGATGGACAGTGACTGTAATGGGGTTGGTGGGGGGGACCTGGTGAAGGGGGTAGTTTAATAACCATAATATTGCACATGTAATTGTCAATTAATGATACCAAAATAAATTATAAAAAGTAAAATAAAATAAAATTAAAAAAAAAAGAAGAGTCTGTCTTTATCCTTGATCTTTGTCATTTTAATTATTATATGTCTTGATAATGTCTTCCTTGAGTCCCTTGTGTTGGGAGATCTGTGCACCTCCATGGCTTGAGAGACTATCTCCTTCCCCAGACTGTGGAAGTTTTCAGCAATTACCTCCTCAATGACACTTTCTATCCCTTTTTCTCTCTCTTCTTCTTCTGGTACCCCTGTTGTGCGAATAATGTTGCTTTTGAATTGGTCACACAGTTCTCTCAATATTCTTTCATTCTTAGAGATTCTTCTTTCTCTCTGTGCCTCAGCTTCTTTGTATTCCTCTTCTCTAATTTCTATTCCATTTACTGTCTCCTCTACTACATCTAATCTGTTTTTAAGTCCCTCCATTTTATGTTTCATTTCAGGTATGGAATTTCTTAATGATTGAATCTCCATCTTAAATTTGTTCCTGAGTTCTTGAATATTTTTCTTTACCTCTGTAAGCATGTTTCTGATTTTTATTTTGAACTTTCAGGAAGATAGGTGAGTTCAGTTTCTTTTGGCCCTTTTTCTGGAGTTTGTGGGATTTTGGTCTGAACCATGTTCTTTTGACCTTTCATATTTCTGTGTGGTGCCCTCTATTGCCCAGAAGCTCCAGTCTCTGGAGCTGCTCAGCCCCTAGAGTGAGATTGGGAGTCATAGGGGAGCAGAGCTGGTGTCTCTGGGGAGGAAAGATCTGTTTCCTGACTCCCATCTGCCCTGCCTGTCTCCATTATCACAGCCAGTGGGCCGAGCACACAGCTGTAAGCCTCTGTGCTTGGTGTCTCTAACTGTTGTAGGTGGGGCCCCCCTCTGGCTGGCCTGACGCCAGAGCAGTGACTGCTGGTTTGTGAGCCAGTGCCGTCATGCCAGGAGGAAGGCTTGGCAGGCTCTGTGTCACAGTGGGGAGCCTCAGAGCTGAGTAGCCAGCCAGGGGTATGGAGTACCTGAAGGTCCCCAAAGTTCCCAATCTGCTGGGCAGAGTGTGCCCAGACAACCTTGTCCCCCTGTCCCTTCTCCCAGGCAGCAAGCTCCATTTAAACCCCACCCCTTCAGCAGCCCTTTCACTGCTAGGAAGCCTGACAGACTACCTGCCTTTTCCTTGTCCCAGAGTGGCTGGGTGTGGATCCCATCCTCCACAAACAGCTAGAATCTGTCTGGCTAGCACTCCGCCTGTCCCAACTCCCCATCCTCCAGGGCACCACACAATGTAGGTTTCTGTTGGCAAAGCAGATCTCCAGGACTAGGTGTTCAGCAGTCCCAGGATTCCGCCCCCTTCCCACTCCATTTCTCTTCCTCCTGCCTGTGAGCTGAGGTGAGGGAAGGGCCTGGGTCCCATTGGATCAAGTCTTTCACACATTACCCTGTTTTGTGAGGTCTGCTCTGTTCCTGAGGTCTGTATGCAGCCTTCTTTCCTGTTGCTGTTTTAGGGTTTTTTGTATTAACTATATTTTCACATTGTCTGTGGTTTGGGGAGGAGTTTTCTGTCTCACCTCTCACGCCGCCATCTTGCATCAACCACTCATCATTTTCTGTCACTATAAATTACCTTCAATTTCCTAGAATTTTGTATTTTTAAAAAGTCATACATTATGTACTTTCTATCATTTAGCTTCTTTCATTCAGCACAATTATTTTGAGATTCATAAAATTCATTGCACACAATTGTCCTTTGAATCTATGGTATGGATATACCACAATGTTTTTATCTATTCATTTACCTGCTAAGAAATATTTGAGTTGTTTCCTCTTTGGAGCTATAAGAAATACAACTACAATGAATATTCATACACAAGTTGTGTGTACAAGTTTCCTTTCTCTTGGGAAAATAATGGAATGCAGTGACTTGGTCCTGTTGTAGTTATAGTTTAATTTCTTAATAAAATGCCAAGTCTGGTTCCAAATCGGTTATGCCATTTTAAATTCAAACCAGGAGGTATGAGTGTCAGTTCCTCTATACTTTGTCAAAAGTTAGAATGATAAGCCTTTTTAATTTTAGACATTTTAGTAGATTTTTAATGGTATTTCACTGTAGTGGCATTTTTACATATCCTTAACAATTGATGATATTGAGCATATTATCATTTATGTATCTGTACTTCATCTATCTTTTTAGAGAAATGTTTGTCAAATATTTTCCCTATTTAAAAAATGGATTTCACATTTTAAAATTGGTTTTTAATGGGTTTTCTTACTTATTATCAAAAATGAGTTTTGTGAGTTCTTTATTTTAGATAAACTCCTTTATCAGATATATAATTTTAAAATATTTCCTCCTTAGTCTCTGCCTTGTATCTCCATTCCTTTAACAGATTCAAAAAGCAGATGTTTTAAATTTTGAGGTCCCATCAGTCTTTTTTTGTTTTCATTTCTGGATCATGTTTTTGGTGTCTTATTAAGCAATCTTTTCAAAACCAGTTTACAGTGATTTTCTGCTCTTTTTTTATAGGTTTTGCATTTAGATCTTTGACCCATTTTGAGATTTTTGTAGATTGTACAAGGTATGGATTGATATTCATTGCATATAGATAGCTAAGAGCTCCAGCACCATATGTTAAAAGGATATCCTTTCTCTACTGAATTTCATTTATACCTTTTAAGAAAATCAGTTGCCCATTTATGTGTGGGTCTGTTTCAAAAGACTCAATTTAAATGCACTGGTATATTTTCTATCTTGACATAATACCACACTGTCTAGATTACCAGAATTTTATAACATGTCTTGAAATCAGGTAAAGGTAGTCTTTCAAGTTGGTTCTTTTGAAAAGTATTTTGGCTAATTGTAGATCCTTAAAATTTATAGATGAATTTTAGAATCAGCTTGTCAAATTCTATAAAATGTGCTGAGATTTTATTGGGATTACATTAAACTTATGAATAAATTTAGAAAGAATTTATGTTTTGCAATATTGAATCTTCTGAATGCAGAATATGGTCTATCAATGTTTTGTGGTTTTTGTGTATAGGTCTGGAGCATCCTTTGTTGGATTTATCCCACTATGTCTCATACTTTTGATGTATTATAAATTATACTACCTTTTCATTTCAATTGCTGATCACTTGTTAAAATATATAAATTCAATTGCCTTTGTTTATACTGACCTTTTATCTTGCAGCCTTTACCAAATCACTCCTTAGGTCCAGTAGCTTTGTTTTGTCATTGCTTTTGGGTTTTTGGCATAGTGATTCTATTGTCTGCTGGGTTCAAGGGAAATGCTGTGGCAACCAGTGGTGGAATGTGGCATTCGTGAAATATTGATGGTCTTTAAACATACAGAGATGAGAGATGAAATTAGGTCACATAGAGCAATGTGAGTAAGGGCAAGCAATTCCATTAACTTAGGATGTATAAGGTGGGGTGGGAGTAAGAAAGTCAAGTTATGACCAGCTTTCAGAAGGTCCTGATTACCAGCTTAAGTGTGATATATCACAAATATTCCTTTAAAAATGGAATAAATGTCAGACATTATAATATTTTAGGCAGTTCAAATCTGTGAATGGTTGAATATTGTTTTGGGCTATTGGTGATGACCATGATAGATTAAATGATTTCTGAAATGAAAAATGGGTGGGAAATGGCTATTACTCCTGGTTCTATTGACAGGCATGGAAATATTCCATTCATTATTAAACTGCATACTTCCTTGACACCAGTGATCTGTCACAGCGATAGGGTCCTCTGTGATAAAGTACTGTACCTGTAAGTATTTCTCATCTGTCCAGTCACTTTTCCTGACCTGGGATTTCAGCAGGTAATGACTGGTGGGCACTCCTGTTGCCTTTGGCATGCTTCCCTACAGAAAAGACATGGGCCTGGGCATTACCGTTTTCAACTTGCAGCTCGGTCTCTGGCCTCTGTCTCCCCCACCCCCTTATTCTGTGTAGATGGAAATACAAACTTATTGGCACATAAAAGGCAATTTGAACTTATTAAATCATGAAACTGGAACCCAAATTCTCCTCTGTATGTAATGTTTGTCATGTCTATGTGTCTGTATGTAACACATTATTGTTTTTATCACTGTCCCAGGAGAGGGCAGCTCAGTTTTCACTCTTTGGTCTGAGAAATCCTATATTCTTTGCCCTCAGGAAGGACTCTCTCTGTTGTGGCATTTCAGGAGTGAGAGCCTGGTCAGAGTCTGGGCACCCTCATTGCCTTTGAAACTGTCGATCGCTTCTACAGTCTCTGCACTGACAGAGGTCTGGTTATCATCGTGCTATGAAGATTGTCTTTGGCTTTTATGTAGCTGTTAGATGACTCTGTTTTAAAATACAAACCACTCTCTGCAGTGATGAGCACCCTGCCGTGTAATCATATTTCTTCCCCATAGGCATGGCTGCTGCTAATGGCCAGCATTTATTGGAAGATATGCTGAGTGTTATGAAAATGATCTTACATATAGTATCTCTGTTGCTTATTACTACGTAACAAATCCCACCAATTTGAGCACCTTAAAAAATGAAATTTTTTTATCTCTTGTAGTTTCTGAGTGTCAGGGATCTGAGAGTCATTTAATGGAGTGGTCCTGGCTCAGAATCTCTCTTACGGTTGGAATAATATTATCAGGGCTTCAGTCATTTGAAGCCTAGAGGATCTGCTTGCAAGCTCACTCACATAGTTGGATATCTGATTGAATCCTCCAGTTTCATTATTAGACATGCACTATTAATGTTCCCATATTACAGATTAGGAGACCGAGCCCCAATGAGCAACTCATCCCAAGTCCAGCACCAGTGTCTTTGGTTTTAACCACCATGGTTAAAATTCCTGGTGATTGGAAAAGAGAATTTGGGGTTATTAACAACAATTATTTCTTTTGTTAGAGAAAACAAAATCTAAATTTACATTTAAAAGGGACCCACTCCTTCATTCATCTGAAAAAATTATGTGGGTGTTGTTGAGTTTTTAATATCCATATTTATTCATTTTAGCCTGAATGATGCATACTTGGGGTGTTCTGGATCGAAGACTTCTTACTAAATACCTCCCAGTAAATAGTAAATGAGTCATTCTTCCTTGGCCTTAGTCCCCACCCCTAGCGTGCCATGAGGAGAGCCGAGTCAGTTGTCTTACACAAGTAGGCAGATTCATGCCTAGGCAAGGAAGGAGAAAAATGATTTTTCTGTGTTTATAAAGAGGAAGGAGACAGATATCCACTCAGTGCTCCTGAAAGGGTCTCCTGCTTATGCCAGCTCTTTGGTATGTAAATAAAATCTTCACAGAAATCAGACTGTCTCAAAGTGCTTGGGCCTCATTCCTTCTTGAAATGAAGTCTCCCTGGCTTGTTGAGGGGTTAACATAGGAACCTAGTCTAGGTTGTAGCCATCAGCCTTCTTATCAAGATAACAGTTTTATTATCCTTTAAGTCAGAGCAATTTACTAGAAAAATGGCCACAGATCTAATTCTCACGGTATGTGAAGAGTCTCACGGGGCTTGAGCTTTTTACTGGAACACTGAGAAAACAAGGGCAATTTTATTTCCCCACAGGGATGTACCGAGAGGCTATGGGCCTCTCTCTCTTCTAAGCAACTTTGTTTTTTTTCCTTGACAGAGAGTTCTTTCTAAAATAGCTTACAGATTTTTACTTATCTATCACTTCGTGAGTGGGAACTGATTATTTGAGGTACGTCTGCGTCAGGTGCATCTTTTATCATCAAAGCACTCCACCACATTTTTGCATGTTAGTCACTGAAGTATTAGTATTATTAATTAATTAAGATGATTAATAATGACTTCCATATCTGTAACGTTGTGTCTTCAACCTATATTGTCAATAATAGCAATAATAATAACAAATATGTATTTACCACTTACTATATGCCAGGTACTGTGCTAAGTGTTTTATACAAATTAATTTAATGCTCCTCATCACATAATAACCCATGAGCAGTGGCTTATGATCATCACCATAATGGGTAAGCTGAAGGACAAAAAGTGTATGTAACTTGCCAAGGATGAAGCATCTAGGAAGTTGCAGAGCCAAGATTGGAACCCAGCCACTTTGGCTCTAGATTGCAAGCTCTTAACTAGTATATGAGTTCTATATGGCTTACTATTTAACAAACACATTTTTTTTGCACCTTCTATAAGCTAAACACTGTTTTAGGCACTGTGGACATATTATTTAACAAATATTCAAAGCCCCAACATTCATGGAGCTTGTTTCCTGGTGAGTACTAGGGTAGGGCAGGTAAGGAACAGAAATTAAGAAAATAAGAAATAAATAAATATATATATATATAATATAATGTTAGATTGATGAATACAGTGGGAAAAAAACAGTAGGAAAAAAGAGACTAAAAGGAGCTGCTGGTTTAGTTATCAAGGAAGTCTTCATTAAAATACTATTTTTGAAGTATGACTTGCTACCCAAACTGTGGATAATTTGATAAACTTAGCCAATCAGAAGAAACATCTTCTAAACAAAGCATACAATAGAATTAAATAAATTTGAAAAGAAGGTGCCAGAGTTCATTGCATAAAGTAAATGTAGTTTTCCATGATATATATTTACTTCACTGTGTATATGTATTTGTGTCTGTGTGGCTCATGAAGTCAACCATATTTCTTTACATGTGTGTAACAAAAAAAAAGTTGATTTTTGTTTTCACTTGACACCCTGGGGAACCAAGGAGGTCCTTGATGCTGGTGCTCAAGGACTGAGAAAAAGTAGGTGGAAAACAAACCAGAGAGGTGGACGTGCACCAGAGCTATTGCACACCTTCAGAGCTCTATGAGCCATGGTACAATTTTTGGCTTTATTGTAAATGAGGTGAGGAGCCACTTGAAAGTTTTGAGCTGACTAGACATGATCTGGTTTTAGATGGGTTGTTTTAGCTGCTGTGCGGAAGACTATACGGGAGCAAGAATGGAAGCAAGTGAATATGGAGCTGTTTCCACACAGTTGAATCAGTAGGAGTAGAAATGGAGTTCTTGAAATCCTAGAAACAATTTTAGACAGAGGGTAGCCAAGAATATTTATCTAGCCTGCAATTCTTCTAGCCAAATGCTTTTCCTAAAAACAACTCTTAATTATTTCTATATTGCTTTACTGCTAAAGATAAAGCTGTTCTATTTCATCTACTGAAAGGGAACCCACAGTAGTAATAAAGTTTTATGCTCTGAAGGTCAGGATCATAGTTACAAAGGGAGTAATATTTTGATAATTACCATTATACTTTTCCTTCTGCCTTTATGAGCACATGACCACAAGAAGCATCCATTCGCCTGAATGGAGATGAGCATCTGTTAGAGAAGGAATACAAAGTGAGACTGAGATACCATTTGGCTTCCAACATTCAAAAGCAGGGTTTTGCAAATCAGCTAGTTTATTGTGAAAGAACTGCTTAAAAAAAACTCCTTGATTTCTTGCTTTGGTGGAAGGTACTGTAATCAACTGAAGCAGAGAAAGTGGGAAAAGACCACTCTTTTAGTTGAGGCAGGGAAAGAGAAGAACAAAGGATATGACTCATGGCCCAAATTCCCATAATACAGATTTTGGCAAAGAAAGGCAGAAATATATTAAGCAAGTGAGGATTTCCTTACCCTCCTACACACACACACACACACACACACACACACACGAGCCTCATCCCCCCAACACCCCCGCCCCACCATCCACCCGCACACCATCTCTAGGGCTCCGGAGCGAAAGGTCCTGTCACAGGCTGCTGCTATCCCGGCACGGGGCCCAGCCTGACCGCTTAGCAGAGCAGAGAGTCAGGCAGAGGTAGAGGACTTCTCATCACACTTGTTTCCATTTGACATAGAAGCAGCTAGAGCCTGGCTGAAGCCCTTACAGAGTGTTGTTGTACTGGGGTGAGCTACAGTGAAGGTGAGAGGACAGACCACGGTGGGGCCATTGGAAGTCCCAGCCAGACTTCAGAAGTGTCTGTGGCCCCAGTGGGAATGAGACTGAGGCTGACGGGGAGTGACCACCAGGCCCTGACTAAGGCAGGGGAGCCCAGGTCAGGACTGAGCAATGATTGTCCACCAGAACAAGCACATCCAGGTGGGCCCTCCTCCAGAAATCAGGGACGGCTGAGGGTATCATACCCAGGGCTCAGATTCTTCTCTACCTCGTTGAAACCACCCTGTAAGGATGGTAAGGGGGATTCTCAGAGATTCCAAGAATTTTTATCTAAAGAATCTGGACACTTATGTCTAAAGTGCCCTTTTAAATTATTAGACCATACCAAATTTGGATGAGTTGTAGATTGGGCTTTTGTCCTCGCTAATGAGAATGTAGTGGCCCAGGAGAAATGACCAGAATGTTTATTGATGATATAAATACAGTACATTTTTTCTGCATATCCAAGGGGCAGTGTAAGTTAAATATTGGAAAAGCTCTACAGTTTGCTATCATTTATTGGATGTTAACTATACATCTGGCCTAACTGACACCAAAGTCCGTAACCTTCAACACCCCACCCCATTGCCTGATTAACAACAAAACAAATGGAAGGGGGATACATTGCAATTTACACTGGATTCATGAGGATTTGAATTAGATAAAGAGGCTTAGGCATGGAGGCACAGGCCAGGGGATTGAATTAAATATGGCCTTAGACACAAGTGTCTGGTAAGATATCAGATACATATCTTCCAGTGTCTGAAGCAGGAGGATGTTCCGAAGAGTTATTAGTAACCTTCCATGTACCAGGCTCTGGGGAGGCCAAGTTAAAGTAGCCTGGATGTCTGGAGGGACTGGGTGTCCCAGGGGAGGCACCATAGTGGTAAGAGATACAAGTCTTCACAGAAGCACATGGTAGAAATTCATGCTTCTGGCCACTGTCTGTGGCCAGACACAGCCTTCTAAGACCATAGCCTACGATGGCCATTCTGTCAGGAAGAAAACTGAGCTACCCTGAAAAAACAGATTATATTTATCTGTAGGAGAGCAGATATGAGCAGACCATATGTGATTTTAGAATTGCTGTTCCCCCATAAATAGCTCCCTATCTGCTAATTAAAAATTATTATTAGATGGTTTAAAAGTTTCACTCTACAAGTAGGGTTCAAAGACCTAAAATGTAAATTCCAGATGAATTTAAAATATAAATTGGGGGAAATCACACTGAAATACAATCAATAGATAATTGAATAAACATTAATAAGTTTATCAGATTCTATCTCTTGTTATTGTAGTAGAAAAAGATGGAGAATAAGGTACTGGTGGGAATCCTACAGAGAAAAGAGACTGATATCCAGAAAAGTACTTCAACTTTTTATTCCAAAACTATCCATTTGGGATAGAGCAGGAAGAAGCTTCCACAGTCACATATTCAGTC
Organism: Smutsia gigantea; assembly: GCA_032199065.1. NCBI lineage: Eukaryota > Metazoa > Chordata > Mammalia > Pholidota > Manidae > Smutsia > Smutsia gigantea. The sequence continues at coordinate 139,367 of JAVSCE010012658.1, forward strand.
ACTCTGCTTCACTTGATTTGCTGATTTTGTTTTAATCCCAAATCTCATTATCCAAAGGAAATTTTAATACCAGAAAATTTCCTTCAAGTATTGCTGAATTCAAAAGTAATCCTTTAACTTCCTCTTCATTTTTCCTGTGACTTTCCTTAATATCAAGTTTCTTGTCAGATTTTGGAGAGTCACATAAGGCATCATGTCCAGTCCAAAGCATTTACTGAACAAAATCAAGAATCCCTGTGTTTTTCCAAAAATTTGAGAAATCTCCATATATGGACCAAGGGATCATGGAAGAAATGCCCAGGGGATTCAATTTAAACCTTGTTACTAGAGAAAGAATGAAGAAATCCAAAACCATTTGGAGAAAAATATATCTTTCCAGCTTAGTTAGGATGCATTCACAGACTGGGAGGGAGACATGGAATTTTCCTTTTGATGTGACAGCCCATCTGTGACTAGTTACATGTTGGGTGCTGTGTTTTCCCTGGGACTAGACTTCTCTGTTGCCCTGCCAGCTTCTCTTGTTCACCTGGGATTATATATAGAAACATAGAGACAAAATTAGTAAGAAAAATGATAGAGTTACAAAGTAGACTTTTAAACAAGGATCTTTAATAAATAAAAATTTCATACCATCTCTGTATTAAAGGATGATGACTGTTATGTTAATTACAGTTAGTTAACTTTAGTTAACATAGTTAATTATTATGTTAGTATATAAATTGTTTTTATTTGTAATTTCAAATCTTTCTATTTATAACGTGTATTTCTGGTATAATCGGGAAAACAATTATAATATATAGTAGAAAAATGTGATTCTATGTCTATGAGAACTGGGAAGCAGAAACGTCCATCATTCAAGCTAACTCTCAAGGAATAAAGTCATAGTATCAACCTGGCCCTATGCATGGCTCTTTTTGACCTGCTTTCTGGAGACTTCTTAATGGATCCCAGAAGTCTAGAAAGGAGGAGATTTTGACAGGTTCATAAAGTGGCTTTCTAACTTCTAAACAGCTAGCTTTTATTTTCCACCCAACCAATTCAAAATGATAAACATTTGACCTAGTAATAAACTAAGGAAACCATGACTAACCTGCAGACTTAAATTTACTCTTTAAAAATGTATGTGTATGTACATAGGTTGCTCTTTCCCAAGGTGCTGTTCCAGGCCTGAACATTACCTAGGAAGTGTTAATATGCTGACTGAGCATTCTATGTAAAACATGTGACAATGGATTTCAAAGATGTGTGCAGAGTGGAACACTCTGAACCTTACTGCAATGTTTAACAAATGGCCAACAGATCATGCATTGTAAATGAAATTATGATTAACAATGCCTGTATGTTTTTTAATGTGATTTTTTTTGTTGTTTAATCTTGGAGGATCCCTATACCTGACATAACATGTAATAAATTGCTTAACCAAAAATGTGGAATGCTATTCTTTGGAAACTGGGAAACTAAAGCAATTTTTAAGTTTTGTTTTTGAAATTAATAGAGCTTATCTTCCTGAAATTTGCTTTGCTATCACCATTTTAAATTTAAGATGTGTTTCACTTCCCATGGGGGGGAAATAATATATAACACTCCCTTCCAAAGTTCAATGTATTAATATAAAGTAAGAATTATTAAAACAATTTACCTTATTATTCATAAAATTATTGGAATTTCAAAGTGGGTCTGCTATGTCATATCTAAAGCATTTCACTGAATAAAATCCAGAGTCTCTAGTGTTTTTCCATAAATGCAAGAACTCTCCATATATGGACCAAGGGATCATGGAAGAAGTGCCCATGGGTTTCAATTTAAATTGAATTCTTGTTACTAGAGAAAGAATGAAGAAATCCAAAACTATCTGGAGAAAATACATCTTTGCAAATTGTTTACCAAAATACATCTTTTTATAAACGTTTTACATAGTTTTTACTTTTTTACATAATTTTTACAAAATTAAGACTAATACTCAGGTTAAATAATCCAAAAATATTCTATTACTTTAAATCTCATATTTAAACTTCAAAACAAGAGTCAACAATACATCACCTCCCAAATGTAACTAAAGTAAAATTTTGGCATATTTTCTTTATAATGTCTTACAAAACATTGATGGAACTTAGATTCTAAGTACTTTGAAGATTCTGTTTGTGATGGAAGAAATTCAGATCTACTCTTATCTAAAATATAAAACTGATCATTTTTATCCCTTTATGTAGCATTAGAAGTTTAAGAAAATATTTTGTAAACTTTAAGAATCTTATCTTATATTAAATATATTTAATATGCAGAAAAAAAACCATTGGAATTGGTATATGTTATATTATTCCTGTATTTAAACAACCAGCCAGTCAGGTTTTGGGGTTTTTTTTTATTACAATTATCTCTAAAATGTTGTAACCTTTTTTCTTTATTTTTATGTATGAATTTTAGGAAGGCTTATTAAAGTTAATCAAATAACATACTTAATCTTGTTTGTTGGTTTTGATGAACTATCCCAAAAAGAGTTAAATGTCAGTAGAAAAAATAGACTTTTTCAATCTTCCTGAATATTTTGATGACAGAGAATTCATTTACCACAATGGTGGACATCTGCAGAGCCAGGTTCAAACTGATGATGTGACTTGAATTCTGTATTACAATATAAAGCCGACAGAACTAGATTTCTCACTCCTGGGGTAGCTGCCTCAGTTCCTCTGAATGAGAAAAGTATTCTTGAGAATGGGAAATAGCTTGCTGAATGGTTCGTACAGAAGATCATTTATTTTAGGATGACCTAATCCAGAGGGCTTCAGGATAAGGCGAAAGGCACAGTTTCTGAAAGAAAGATTCGCAATGTTGATTCAGACTTGTATCAATTGTGAAAACATTCAGATTGTTTCTGGCCATACGTTTTATTGACACTACTGAGTGATTGTCATACTTGCTTCAATAAAAATTGAGGGAACAGCTGATGACTCCTAGAATTTGCAGTTATATTTATTCTAAAACTGCATTGTGTTAGATGTAGCTACCTTCAGTAAAATTAAGCACAGCATATATTCTAAAACTTTGATGAGCTCCTTCAAAATATTTCTGCTTTATCTGTAAAACAATAGGGATGATGTAATAATATTCCCTTATAGATTGAAGACTAAGATAAGGAGTGCCTGACATAAAAATTCAGTAATTCCTAGCTGGATTTTTTCTTCTTCTAAGAATTTGGACACATGAAAGCAGACACTGTTATATTTCAATGCCTAACACAGTATGCTCAATAAACAGGCATTTGGTTAATATTTTGCATTACTTCATAATATGGGAAAATAGTTTAAAGAAAAAAACACTATAAAGCAGTATATTTTCACTATTAGCTATCAGTAGGATTCAAAAAGCATTCTTTGGTTCAATTAACAAGACTTTTTAAAGTGAACTGAGGTATAGCCTTTATATATTATTCTACCTAATAAATTTATAATAGTAATAATTTATAAGGTTAACTTAATATTTTCCAAGTTTCTAAGTGAATATGCATATTCTACTTTGTGTTTACAAATTTGGGGTTTGTTTCTGAGGGATAAAAATGTTCCTGTACAACACATGGCATACCTATTTGGAATTATGGGTGCTAAATTCTAAAACAAACTATTACACAAGTACCTTTAACTGTAAAAAGCAATCCCTGATTTATTCAAGGGTAGTTTTTCCTAGTGTGCTTCTACATACAGCTAAAAAATTTCCTGCTCCCTAACCTTGACATCAATTTTTACACTTGGTTGTTAGCCTTCTCATAGGGGGTCCTTTTTAAGAAAAGAAAGAAAGGAAAACACAGGGAGAGCAGCTCTCTTTGATCAACTCTTCTCAATATGTGGACAAGACTTGGAATTTCTAGTGGATCTGTTTCGAGCCCTGGATATCCTCTTTTAATGAAATACATTGATCTCTAAGCATTTCCAGGAGGCTAATTTACTACCAAGTAGAAATATGTACATAAAAATATAGGAAGAGATGAAAAAGAGGAAAAAATATTTTTAAAAATAAAGCTTTTCATAAACACAGTACTTCTCTGGAGGGCAAACTGTCATTTGCAATCCTAAATAAATGTGTAATTCACTACTGTGCTCAATACGCTTGATAACCTAGTATATTGTTCTCCCTGTGAATAAGTTTTCAAAGCTCCATTTTATCCAGATAATTTTCCATAATCTCTACTTTAACTCTACTATTGTGCATTTTCTGTGCTAAACTATCACTGAGGAACCGCTGGCATCTCGCCAATATCCCAGATTACCACCCCCCCCCCCACCCCCCCGATACCCAGCCAAAACATCTCTACATAGCTCTACACATCTTTCTTCAAACAATCTCCAATTTCCCATCTTCCCAAGTCTCTCTGCCACTCAGAAAGGATCCTCGGGTAATACTGCATTGTTTCAACCTCTCGTAGGGGCCCACTGATTATAGTGCAATGACTGTAAGCAGAGTGTTCCCTAAGGACATTATTTCTCTTTCCTCTCTCTCAGTGGAGGCGGCTTTCCCTCACACCGTACAGTTTTAAGGGTGTGAAGTTAAGGTGGTTTGTACACTGTAGGCTACTTGCCATGTTCAAACCATTTCTCTGTTTACGCACTTCAAGCACACCGGTCGGTTGAAGCTTATTGCAAAAGTCTTCACCACCAGCAAGTGCTACTTACTGCTCTGCTCTGCTGACTTCCTGCCTGCGCCCTTCAATCAGTGATGATTTTTGTAGCAAGTTTCTTTACCTTATTCTGTCTTTCTATTTGGTAAATTGAACATTCACAATGAGGCCCCATACTACATCTAGACTTTCTTTTCTTTAATTTCCTCCCAATCAGTGCTATTTTTCTACTTCACATCTCAGCCACTCCCTCTTCTGTTTGGTCATCTCTGTTTTATCAACAACTGTATGTAGCTTTCAAGCACTCTCATTCTCTATTATTTCTATTCTTCTAGCTCCTTTAATTGGCCCAAATGCATCAACTTTTTTTTTAATCAACACTTTCATTGATCTCACTATTCATAATGTCCTTATGTCCCGATCTTTCTTCCTTAATCAGCCTAAATTTCAAAGTCTATTATTTTAATGGATCTTTGCCAACACTTTAGCCTTAGCAACTTGTCACCTTCTCTCTGCCCTCCTCACATTTAATCTTGCCTTTGATTGAACACAGTAATCTGTTTTCTCCATTCCTGTATCTGATTAATGACATTATGGAGGATAGGTCTTCGTTTAACTCTGTTCGTTTGTGTTGACCTCCCAAGAGGATCTCATCAGTGACAAACAGTACAAAGTCTTGCACAACAGGCACACTTTTGCAAATAAAAGATTGATCTTTGTTTTTAACAATTTTTCCTTCATATGATGTCAGTACTTTTTTTTTTTTGGAATGTAGTCAACAGGAAAAATTTTACCTTCATCATTTGTTTATGTGACATTTTAGTGGCTACCTTTTATTGGATTATCTAACTGGAGAATATATAAACTGTTTCAGGTAAAAGGACTGTAATCTTTGTAAAGTAGCATGAAGATATTCAAATCTGTCCTGCCATCAAAAGTTCAAAATTTTTATGTAGTTAAACTTACCTATTCTTTTTTTGCCTGTGCTTTTGGTGTCCTATCCAAGAAATCACTGTGAAATCCAATGTCATAGATTTTTCCTTTATGTTTTCTTCTAGTATATAGGTTTAAATCTTATGTTTAGGTCTTTGATCCATTTAGAGTTAATTTTTGCATATGGTACAAGATAAAAGTCCAGTTTCACTCTTTTGCATATATATCCAGTTTTCTCAATGCTCTTGAAAAGACTGTCCTTTCCCCACTGAATGGTTTTGGCACCTTTGTTGAAAATCATTTGACCATATAAGCAAGGGTTATTTCTGGGCTCTCTCTTCTATTCCATTTGTCTGTATGTCTGCCTGTATGTCACACTGTTTTGATTATTGTACCTTTTTAGTAAATTTGAAATCAAGAAAAGTGAGGCCTCCAGTTTTGTTCTTCTTTTGCAAGATTGTTTTGGCTATTCAAGGTCCCTTGAGATTCCATATGAATGTTGTGATGGATTTTTCTATTTATGCATAAAACATTGTTCAGATTTCGATAGAGATTCCATTGCATCTGTAGATCACTTTGAGTAGCATTGAAGTTTTAACAATATTAAGTCTTTCAATTCACAGTGATGGGATGTATTTCTACTTATTTGTGTCTTTTTTAATAAATGTTTTATAATTTTGGTGTACAAGTTTCACCTCATTGGTTAAGTTTATTCCTAAGTATTTTATCACTTTTATGCTATTATAAATGGAATAATTCTCTTAATTTCCTTTTCAGACTGCATTAGTGCATAGAAACGCAATTGATTCTTAAGTGTTGATTTTATATCCTAAACTTGGCTGAATTCATTTATTTTAACAGTTTATTTTGTATATGAAATCTTTAGTGTTTTCTATATATAAGGTCATGTTCTCTATGAGATAATTTTACTTTATCCTTTCCAATTAGGATGTCTTTTCTTTTTCTTGCCTAATTACTCTGGCTAGTACTTCATATTATGTTGAGTAGAAGTGGTGAACACGGGAAGCCTTGCTTTATTGCTGACCTCAGAAGAAAAGATTTGTCTTTCACCATTGGGTTTGATATTAGCTGTGGGCCTTTCATATGTGGCCTTTATTATTTGAGGTAGTTTCCTTCTATTCCTAGTTTCTTGAGTGTTTTTTTTATTTCATGAAATGGTGTTGAATTTTGTCAGATGCTTTTCTGCAGCAATTGAGATGATCATGTGGGATTTTTTTTCCCCTTCATTCTATTAATGTGCTATATTTCATTTATTGATTTTCATGTGTTTAATCTTCCTTGCATTCTAGGAATAAATTCCCTTTTTTATAGTATATAAAACATAATGTAGGATTTAATATGCTGCTAAATTTGTTTTTCTATGATTTGTTGAAGGCTATTCCATCAATATTCATTAGGGATATATTGGTCTTGTTTTCTTATAGTGTCTTTTATTTTTGCATCACAGTCATTCTGGCTTCATAGAAAAGTTTGGAAATGTTGCCTCTTCTTTAGTTTTTTGGAAGAGTTTGAGACAGATTGATGTTAATTCTTTTCTTAAATATTAGATAGTATTCACCAGTGAAGCCATCTGGTCCCCCCTTCATTGAGAGAGTTTTGGCTACTGATTCAATCTCCTTATTAGCTATTGGCCTATTCAGATTTTCTATTTCTTCATGGTTCAATCCTGATAATCCTTTTTATTTCTGTAAACTCAGTAGTCATGTCCCCTTTTTCATTTCTGATTTTAGTTATTTGAGTCTTATTTCTGTTTTCCTTAATCTTTCTAGTAAAGGCTTGTCAATTTTGTTATTCTTTTCAAAGAACCCATTATTGGGCTCATTGATTTTCTCTGTTGTTTTTCCATACTGTATTTCATTTATCTCTGCCCTATTCTTTATTCTTTATTTCCTTTTGATAGCTTTGGGTTTAGTTTGTTCTTCTCAATCTAGTTCCTTAAGGTGTAAAAAAGTAAGGTTACTTTTTTAAAGTAAGTGGTACAGCTATACATGTACCTCTTAGCACTGCTGTCACTACATTCTACAAGTTTTGGTGTGTTTTGTTTTCATTTTCATTTGTTCCAAGATATTTTGTAATTTCCTCTTTGATTTCTTCTTCAACCCACTGGTTCTTTAAGAATGTCTGGTTTAATTCTCACAGATATGTGGTTTTCTAGTTACCTTTCTGCTGCTGATTTCTTGTTTTATTCCATTGTGATTGAAAAAGCTACTTTGTATTATTTCAGCCTTTTAGAATTTATTGACTTGTTTTACAAGCTAACATATGGTCTATCTCAGAGAATGTTTCATGCGTGCTTGAAAAAAAATGTGTATTTTCCTGTTGGGTGGAATGTTTTGTTTGCATCTGTTACATCCAGTTTATCTTTAGTGTTGCTCAGGGCCTCCATTGCCTTATTGATCTTCTATCTGGTTGATGTATCCATTATTGAAAGTGGATGATTGAATTCTCTTCCTATTTCTGCAGATCTATTTCTCCCTTCAAGTATTTCACTGTTTGCTTCATCTATCTAAGGGCTCTGATGTCTGGAGTATATATGTTTGTAATTATTGTATCTTCTTTGTGAACTGACCCTTTTATCATTATTTAATGTCCTTATTTATCCTGTGTAACGGTTTTTGACTTAAAGATTATTTTGTCTAAGATTAGTACAGCCCCCATTGCTTTCTTTTTGTTACTATTTGCATGGAATCTTTTTCTATTCTTTCACTTTAAACCTAGTAGGTCCTTAGATCTAAAGTGAGCATTTTGTGGATTGCGTTATAGTTAGATCCTGTTTGTCTTGGTTTTTCTAAAATTCATTCTGCCAATCTATGTTTTTGATTAGGGAGTTTAATCCGTTTATATTTAAAGTAATTACTGATAAGGAATGACTATTACCATTGTTATTTATTTTCTGTATGTCTTTTTTTGTCCCTTATTTACTCCATTTTTGGTTTTTGTGTGTGTTTAATTAATTTTTTGTAGTGACATATTTGGATTCCATTCTCATTTCCTTTTGTATATATTCTATAGATATTTTCTTTGGGGTTACATGGTGATTACATATAATAACCTAAGGTTATAACAGTCTATTTTAAACTGATAACTTCAACCATTTAAAAAACTATAGTCCAGCACAGCTCTACCCCCTTGAATGTTACTGATAAGACAAATACATTTTATTTATTGTGTACCCATTAACATAGATATGTAATTATTTTTTGTAAGTTATTGCCTTAAATTTTTATAAGAATAAAAAGTCATGGAAAATAGAAATTTTCGTTCTTGAAAGAATAAACCAAATATAAAATCCAAAATTACAGAAATAATGATTTTTATATTTTTCCATGTATTTACCTTTACTGGAGATCTTTACAGTTTTGTGTGGCTTCACGTTGCTCTTTAGCATTCTTTTGTTTCACCATAGAGGACTCCCTTTATCATTTCTTGTAGGACAGGTCTAGTAATTATGAACTCCCTCAGCTGTTGTTTATCTGGAAAAATTTTTATTTCTTTTTCATTTTTGAAGGACAGTTTTGCCCAGTATAGTATTCTCAATTATTGTTTTTTTCTTTCACCACTTTGAATACATCACCCTACTGCCTTCTAGTCTGCCAGGTTTCTGTTTAAAAATCTAATGATAATCTTAGTGAAGATACCTTGTATGATGATTTGCTTTTCTCTTGCTATTTTCAAGATTCTTTGTCTTTGGGTTTTGACAGTTTGATTGTAATGTGTCTTAGCAAGGTCTTTGGTTTTATCCTACTTGGATTCATTGAGCCTCTTGGGTTTGTAGCTCCATCTATTTCCTCAGTTGAGGGAAGTTTTTGGCCATTTTTTCTTCAAATAATCTCTCTTCCTTTTTCTATCTTTCCTCTCCCTCTGTACTTTCATACAATAAGTGTTTATATGCATTATAGGGCTGTTCATTTTTATTCCTGTTCTTTGGAATGATAATCTTGATTGACCTATCCTCAAATTCACTGATTCTTTCTTCTTTCTAATCAAATATGCTCTTGATCCCTCCTAGTAAATTTTTTCATTTAATGTTCCATCTGTTGTGTTTTTCAACTCCAGAATTTCTCTTTGGTTATTTTTTAAAAACTAATTTCCATCTGTTTATTGGTATTAACTATTTGTTGGGATATTATTCCTATACTTTCCTTTATTTCTTTAGAAATGGACTTCTTTAGCTCTTTGAAACTATTTAGAATAGTCAGTTTAGGGTCTGCCTATCAAGTCCTGTGTCTACCTTCCTCAGGAACAGTTTCTATGGATTCTTTTCTTTTTTAATCTGTGTATGAACTATACTTTCTTATTTCTTTGCATCCTTCATAATTTTTTGTTGAAAAGTGGACATTTTGAATATAATAATGTGTCATCTCAATAAAATAAAAATAAAGAGAAGCAAACAAAAAAATTAATGTGACATCTCCAGAAATATGATTCTCTCCCTTCCTTGTTTTTTTTTTGTTGTTGTTGTTGCTGATTCTTGTAGTTATGGTTCTTTGTCTAGTGACATTTCTGAGCTAATTTTGTCAAGTCTTTATTCTTTATTGTGGGTGGCCACTGAAGTCTGTTCTGTTAACTTATAGTGGTCAGTGAGTGATTTCACAGAGATTTCCTGAAACACCTGGAACCAAAAATCCAAACTGCAGAGTTGCTTTCTTTATGTTTTGGGACACACCTTTAGCACTCAGCCAGGTAGTTAACACCTCTGCCTCAAAGTCAGGAGAGGGAAGAGCCTTAGATCTTCTGTATGCCATAACCTGGACATGAGTGTGGTCTTCTAGATTCTTTGGAATATGTTAGTGCTTTTCAAAGCCCTTTAGTGCCCAAAATGTCACATTTCTCAGCCTTTCCTCCCAACATTTCTGGTTAGTCTATTGCTTGTTTCAATTTGCAATCCATTGCCTTAAGCAGCATTGCCTAAAACATTTGCCTATAAATATTTTTTACAAATGCCCACTGTAGCATTAGGTAAGTTCCAAACTAGGTAAGATGAAGACAGACCTGTTGAGCTAGACTTCAAAGGATATCAGACCAAAAAAAAAAATCAGAGTTCTTTGCGACTGAGGTCTGTTCTGTTCTCTCTTGTACTGGAATTGTGGGCTGTTGTTTTCAAGACTACTGTTGAGATGGGCATCAAGGGATGGTATTAGAGTAACTTGACACTCCAAAAAGCTGTTTTGCTGTTGAGATTAAATCTTTTTCTCTTGAATAAGAACTTTGCAGATTGCTACAAGCTTTTGATTAGTTTCCCAGATTCTGAAATTTTTTTGATAGCTTTTCCCATTGCTTTTATGGAGGGATGGACATTTGGAGTCCTATACTTGATGTTTTTGCTTACATCCAGGAGCTTTACTTTATTGAGTTATAATTGACATATAAAATTATATTCATTTCAGGCATAAAACATAATGATTTCAATATTTGCATATATTGCAAATTGATAACCCCTATGAGTCTAGGTAACATCTGTCACGAATACGTAATTTAAAAACTTTTTTCTTATAAGGACTTTTAAGATCTGCTCTTAGCAACTTTCAAATATGTAATAGAATATTATTTGCTATAGTCACCATGCTGTACCTTATATCCCCTTGAAATATTTATTTTACAATCAGAACTTTGTACACCACTTTCACCCATTTTGACTACCCCCAGCCACACCCCCCACCTCTGGCAACCACCAATCTGTTCTCTGTATCTGTGAGTTTGGTTGTTTTGTTTTGAGATTCCACATATGATATTTCTCTTTCTCTGTCTGACTTATTTCACTTAGCATAACACGCTTAAGGTCCATCCATGATGTCACAGGTGGCAAGAGTGCATTCTTTTATGGCTGAATAATATTCCATGATATATGTACCACAGCTTCTTCATCCATTCATACAACAGTGGACACTTAGGTCTTGGCTATCATACATAATGCTGCAGTGAACATGGGCGTGCATATATCTTTTCAAGTTAGTGTTTTTATTTTCTATGGATGAATATCCAGAAGTAGAATTACTGGATAATATGGTAGTTCTATTTGTAATTTTTTGAGGAGACTCCATACTATTTTCTGTAGTGGCTACACCAATTTACATTCCTACCAACAATGCACAAGGATTCTTTTTCTTAACATCCTCACCATCACTTGTTATTTCTTGTCTTTTTAATGAGAGCCATCCTAACAGTTGAGAGGTGATATCTCATTGCATTTTGATTTGCATTTCCCTGATGATTAGTGGTGTTGAGCATATTTTTATGTACCTTCTGGTCATCTGTATGTCTTCCTTGGAAAAAAAATCTCTGTGCAGATCCTCTGCCCATTTTTAAATCAGATTATTATTATTATTTTTTGCTATTGATTTGATGAGTTCATCTATTTTGGATATTAACCATTTATCAGATATGATTTGCAAATATTTTCTCCCATTCAATAGGTTGTGTTCTCATTTTGTTGATACGTTCCTTTGCTGTGCAGAAGCTTTTTAGTTTGATGTAGTTCCACTTGTTTATTTTTGCTTTTTTGCCTTGGCTTTTCATGTCAAATATGTAATTGTTTCCTTTAAAATATACAGATGTGCTTGATTTTATAAAGAATTTAACTTTTGAGAATAGTTTCTAAAACAGCTTTATTGATATCTAATTCACATACCACAAAATTCACCAATTTCAAGTGTATAATTCAATGCATTATTCACTTCCTCTTACAATCATCATCTAATAGAATATCTTCATTTCCTCTGAAAGAAACTTGTTGGCTGTCGTGTCCCATTGTCTGCCATCCCCAGCCATAAGCAATCACTAATATATAATTAACTTTTTGTCTGTATCAATTTGCCATCCAGTCATTTCATATCAGTGGAATCATGTAATTTGTGGTCTTTTGTGAACTTTATTTTCCCTTTAGCAAAATGTTTTCAAGGTTTATTATGTTTAGCATGTATCAATACTTCATTCCTTTTTATTACCAAATGTTATTCAATTGTCTATACAGTAATAGATGACTGCTTTTTCCTACTTTTTAACTATTATGAATAATGATGCTATGAATATTCATGCCCAAGTTCTTATATGAATATATGTTTTCATTTTGCTTTGATATATATCTAGGAATTTATGGGTCATATAATAATTCCATGATTAACTTTTGGGGGAAGAGCTGAATTGTTTCCCACAGCATCTGCACCATCTTATATTCCCACCAGCCATGTAGGAGGGTTCGGGTTTCACCATTTTCTTGCTAACACTTGTTATGGGTTGTCATTTTGATTATTGCCAGCTTAGGGAGTATGAAGTAGTATCACATGGTAGTTTTGGTTTGCATTTCTTAATGGCAAATAATGTTGAACACCTTTTAATGTGCTTATTGGCCATTAGTGTATCTTCTTTGGAGAAATGTCTGTTCAAACTGACCAAGTAAAAAAAAAATCTTTTTGGTCTTTTTATTATTGAGTTGTAAAAGTCCTTTATATATTCTGTGTATAAATCCTTTTTTAGGTATGACTTGCAAATACTATCTGCCATTCTGTGGATTGACTTTTCTTGACAGTGGTTTTGAGTAGAATGATTTTATAGTTCTACCAATATAATAATTTATTGGTCAGTAAATAAACATTCCAATATATACTGTGGTAAAACAGAAAAGCAATGAAATCTCTATGCATGTCTCACATTACTGTGACAACGTCATACTGGATTAGTCAGGGATAGAGGATTGTTTCATGCATATGCTCACCTAGAGAGTATCTAAATGCTGAGATAAGATATGAGTCTTGTATTGAAAAGCCTCCATTTCATTGGGCTTCCTAGTACAAACAGATTTTGGAACTGGTGGTAGTTTTTTATTTACAAAAATTAAACCTCTTGAACAAATATAGAAGGGGATAAAGTCTCTTCCTAACCATGGGGGACTTCAGGACATCCTAGGAGCAAAATACCTGAAGCAGATCTGTGTGAGATCTCATAACGAGTTTGGAGACAAACTAGTGATATCCTTTGGTGCACCTGGGATACCACTGACTGAGACGTTAATTAAAGGGATCAAATACATTATTTTCTGTGTGTATTCTTAAACATGATGCTTTCAGTGAAATAAAATCTCCACTGGTATTAAATGCAGAATGAATATGAACCTAGTACATTATACTCATTCCTTAAATCTTCAAGGATATACCAAATGCCCCTAGATAACAGTTTTTGGAGAACATCTTCTTCTAAAGGTGTTCTATAAAAAATTATGTGTTACTGTTGGCATCTTCTAATGAATCTTAATTAACGTGATTAAATTACTGAAACATACTGACACCAGTGTTTTAGTGTAAGAATGATTGTCTGTTGGGGGCTTGATTTCCTTCTAAAATGGATGTAAGCAAAGTGATTAAAGGGTTGTTTACCTTTGTTCAAAACCATTACTTGTAACTTTTCTCAAAACACATGTTGCATTCTACAGAGGTCATATTTCTCTTGATTGGCCTGCTATAGACCAAGCTGTAACAGTGTGCAACCTGATCATTAGCCATCTAACCAGCTGGTGGTATTTCTAAGCATGTCTGATAACAGAATGAAACAATTCTAGCTCTTATAGATCTCTGAGTTTTGCCCTGAAAATATCTTGGGACAGAAAGACAGGAGGCCAAGACTAAGCTAAAAATTGAGTAAGTAATAGATCTTTTGGGAAGATTAATGCTGCCATGCCAATGGACTAATTTCGTTTTTCTCTGACTCTTAATAAAAAGTCCTAAAGCACAGTTCCAGGAGTATATTTTTGTTGTACTCAACTAGAACCATTGAAATATCAGGCCAATAAAATGTCAACTGATAATTTGCCTGGATGTGGTTGTGAATGTCTTTTAAATTGTATCAAATCAAAAACTGTTGAATTGAACTGAATTGTGTATATTAGGAGATTTAAATGTTTTTGCTGAAGTACTTCTTCCATTATCTATACTTTGTTTTATAACAAAGTCTCAATTTATCACATTGTTTCAGCCCCCTGTTTTGCAAGAGGGTATAATTTAATATTACTAGAAAGAGGCAATTCAGCAAAGAAAGGCATTTTTCCCCTTAGGTTTTGGAAATGTTTATGGCAAAAAGGAAATGCCATAGTGATATAGTTCTTACTATATGGAAACACATCTGAGTATTAGCTTAGCAGATTAACTGAGCTAATGCTGAAGCATATAATACTAATACTGTTATAGATAAACTATCTGTAGTATATACTTAGATATTACTTTTATGGAATATTAATACTACAGTATTCTCTTACTATGGGAATAGTATGTTTATCCTTTTCAGTAATATAGGGATTAAGTACATTGTTACCTAAATAAAACAAGATTGGTAGCAGAAAAATGCTTGGAGTTGTAGGGCTAAATTAGCCTTGCACTGAAATGCTCACATCTTAAGTGTACCTTTCAGCCTATTTGATGAATGACTATCAATAAACAGAACAATTTCCATCATCTTAGAAACTCCCTTTCATTCTTTCCTAGTCAGTACCCCCCAGAGCAACCACTGATCTGATTTCTAGCCCTGTACATTACTATTACTTATTCTAGAATTCATATAGTCATACATATGTACTTTTTTCTGTCTGTGTATTACATTTAGCATAATATTTTCACAATTCTTCAATGTTTTTGTGCAGGTCAGTAACTCATTCCTCTTTATTGCTAAGAAGTATTCCATGTATGAATATATCATAGTGGTTATTTTTTAAATCCATTCTCTTGTGGATAGTTTATATGGATTGTTTCTGGTTTGGGGCTATTGTTAATAAAGCTGCTATGAACATTCATGTACAAGCTATTTTGTGTATATATGCTTTCATTTCTCTTGGGTAAATAGGAGTGCTGGGTCAGAGGATAAATGTATATTTAACTTTTTAAGAAAATGCCAAATTATTTTTTAAAGCTATTGTAGCATTTTACACTCTGACCTACAGTACATTAGAATTGTAGTTGCTCCATATACTTTTCAACATTGGTGTTATCAACCTTTTTCATTTTAGCCATGTTAGCAGATAGGCAGTGTTATCTCATTGTAGTATTAAATTGCATCTCCCTGATGATTGATATTGAGCACTTTTAAAATAAATTGTTGCCTATATGACATTTACATGTCTTCTTTTGTGAAAGATTTAAGTGCTGATTTTTAAATTGGGTTGTTTGTCTTTTTATTATGAAATGCAGATGTTCTTAATATATTCCACATATAATTCCTTTGCCAGGTACAGGGGTTGTGAATATTTTCTCCAGTCTATAGCTTTTAATTTATTTGTCAATAGTATTTTCTAGAAAGCAAACATTTTTAGGTTTTTACATACAGTTTTGATGAATTTTTAGTCAGTTCTTTTTTACAGGTTTCTACTTTCTGTGTCCTTACCAAGAAATCTTCACCCACTCCAAGGTTACAAATTTTTTTCTCCTGTATTTTCTTCTAATATCTTTATTGTTTTTGCTTCTATATATGAATCTGTTTTCTACCTTGACTTGATTTGGAGTATGGTGTGAGGTAGGTATTAAAATTCTGTTATCCAAATGAATCTTCAGTTATTTACATAAAATTTATTGACGAGATTAACCTGTCTTCATTAATTAGTCTTAGTGCTCTCATCAAAGATCAACGATCTATCTCTGGACTGTCTCTTCAGTTTCATGGATCTCAATCTATCCTTTTGCCAGTACCATACTGTTTGGTAATGAGCTTTATAATAACTTTTAAAGTCAGAAAGCATTAAGTCCTATATCTCTTTTTTTTAAGTTTGTTTCATCAATTTTTCCTTTCTTTGTTATTTGCGTTTTTCAGCCTTTTTCCAATATAATTGACAAAATTGTAAGAATTTGAAGTATATGCCATGACGTGATAAACATACACTTTGTTAAAGGATTCACCCCATCTAGCCAATTAACACTTCACAAATTTATCATTTGTTTTTTCTTTTTTTGTGTGTGAGAACATTAAAAAAATTTTTTTATTGACAAAGCATTGATATAAAATCTTATATTAGTTTCAAGTATATAATACAGTGGTTCAACAATTACCCATATTATTAAAATCTCACCCGCACTAGTACAGTTAGTATCTGTCAAAATAGGAAAATGTTACAGAATCATTGACTATATTCTCCATGCTGTACTACTATCCCCATGACCAACCTACATTCTGATTAAGAATTTTTGTGCCCCTTTACACCCCTAAACCTCCAAACCAACCCACTCCAACCCCTTCCCCATAGTAAGGACTAGTCACTCCTCAGTGTCTATGAGTCTACTGCTGTTTTGTTCTTCTGTTTTGCTATGGATTTATACTCCACAAATAACTTAAATCATATGGTATTTGTCTTCTCTGCTGGGCTTGTATCACTGAGCATAGTACTCTCTAGATCTATCCATGGTGTAGCAAATGGCAAGATTTCTATTTTTAATGGCTGAATAATATTCCATTGTGTATATGTACTGCCTCTTCTTTATCCATTCATCTATTGATGGACACTTAGGTTGCTTCAATATCTTGGCTATGGTAAATAATGCAGCAATAAACATAGGGGTACATATATCTTTTTGAATCAGCTTTTTGTTCTTTGGGTAAATTCCTAGAATTGGAATTACTAGGTTGAATGGTATTTCTTTTTAGTTTTTTGAGGAACCTCCGAACAGCTTTTCACAGTGGTTGTACTAATTGACATTCCCACCAACAGTGTTAGGAGGGTTCCCATTTCTCCACATCCTCACCAAAACTTGTTATTTCTTGTCTTTTGAATAGTGGCCATTCTAACTGTGTGAGGTGATATCTCATTTGTGGTTTTGATTTGCATTTCCCTGATGATCAGCAATGTGGAACATCTTTTCATGTGCCTATTGGCCATCTGTATGTCTTCTTTGGAGAGATGTCTGTTCAGGTCTTCTACCCATTTGTTAATTGGGTTATTTGGTTTCTGAGTGTTGAGGCATATGAATTCTTTATATATTTTGGATGTTAACCCCTTATCAGATGAGTCATTTACGAAAATACTTTCCCATACTGTACATTGTCTTTTTGTCCTGCTGCTGATGGTGTCCTTTGCTGTACAGAAGCTTTTTAGTTTGTTGTAGTCTTATTTGCCCACTTTTTATTTTGTTCTCCTTGCTTAAGGAAATATGTGCAGGAAAAAGCTGCTCATACTTATGTTCAAGAGATTTTTTTTCCTATGTTTTCCTCTAAGAGTTCTATGTTTTAATGTCTTACATTCAGATCATCAATCCACTTCAAGTTTACTTCTGTATATGAAGTTAGGTATCAATCCAGTTTCATTCTCTTACATGTAGCTGTCCAGTTTTCCCAACACCAGTTGTTGAAGAGGCTGTTCTTCCTCCATTGTATATTTGTGGCTCTTTTATCCTATATTAAATGAACATATATGCTTGGGTTTATATCCGGGCTCTCTATTCTGTCCCATTGATCTATGTGTCTGTTCTTATGCCAGGACCTAATTGTTTTGATTACAGTGGCTTTGTAGTAGAGCTTGAAGTGGGGGAGCATAATCCCCCCAGGTTTGTTCTTCTTTCTTAGGAATGCTTTGGCTATTCAGGGTCTTTTGTGGTTACATATGAATTTTAGAACTATTTTTTCTAGTTCATTGAAAAATGCTGTTGTTGTATTAATAGGGTTTGCACTGAATCTATAAATCACTTTGGACAGGATGGTCATTTTGACAATATTAATTCTTCCTATCCATGAGCATGGGTTAGATTTCCACTTACGTCTGTCTTCTTTAATTTCTCTTGTGAGTATTTTATAGTTTTCAGACTATAGTTCTTTCACTTCCTTGGTTAGGTTTATTCCTAGGTATTTTACTCTTTTTGACGCAATTGTAAATGCTTTTTTTATTTCTTCCTGCTAGTTTGTTGTTAGTATATAGGAATGCAAAAGATTTCTATATGTTGATTTTGTGTCCTTCAAATTTGCTGAATCCAGTTATTAGTTCTAATATATTTTAGTGGATTCTTTAGGATTTTCTATGTATAATGTCATGTCATCTGAAAATAGTGACAGTTTAACTTCTTCCTTACCAGTTTGGATGCCTTTTAACTCTTCGTGTTGTGATTGCTTTGGCTAGGACTCCCATGTACCATATTAAATAAAAGTGGTGAGAGTGGACATCCTTTTCCTACTCCTGATCTTAGAAGAAAAGCTTTCAGCTTTTCACCATTAAGTATGATGTTACCTGTGAGTTTGTCATTATGGCCTTTATGTTGACACATGTAACATCTATTCCCATTTTGTTGAGAGTTTTTATCATGAATGCTTCTGGAATTTTGTCAAATGCTTTTTCAGCATCTGTTGAGATGATCATGCCATTTTTATCTTCCTCTTTGTTAATGTGGTGTATGATATTGATTTATGAATATTATACCATCCTTTCATCCCAGGAATAAATCTCACTTGGTCAT
The DNA here is from genome assembly GCA_032199065.1 of Smutsia gigantea. Lineage (NCBI taxonomy): Eukaryota > Metazoa > Chordata > Mammalia > Pholidota > Manidae > Smutsia > Smutsia gigantea. Next base: position 158,339 of record JAVSCE010012658.1, read on the forward strand.
GTTGGATGATACATTTGATGTACTTTTGGATTTGGTTTACTAATATTTTTTGAGTATTTTTTTAAATTTTTTTGGTATTATTAATGTATTATCACTTGAACAACATTATGGTTACTAGACCCCCTATTATCAAGTCCCCTCACATACCCCACTACAGTCACTGTCCATCAGTGTAGTAACATGCTATAGAATCATTACTTGTCTTCTCTGTAAACACTGCCTTTCCCATGTCCCCCACTGCTGCATTACGTGTGCTAATCATAGTGCCTCTTTTCCTCCCTTATACCTCTCTTCCCATCCATCCTCCCCAGTCCCTTTCCCTTTGGTAACTGTTAGTCTATTTGTGGGTTCTGTGAGTCTGCTGCTGTTTTGTTCCTTCAGTTTTTCCTTTCTTCTTATACTTCACAGATGAGTGAAATCATTTGATACTTGTCTTTCTCCACCTGGCTTATTTCACTGAGCATAATACCCTCTAGCTCCATCCATGTTGTTGCAAATGGTAGGATTTGTTTTCTTCTTATGGCTGAATAATATTCCATTGTGTATATGTACCACATCTTCTTTATCCATTCATCTACTGAGGGACACTTAGGTTGCTTCCATTTCTCTGCTATGGTAAATAGTGCTGCAATAAACATAGGGGTCCATACGTCTTCTTCAAACTGCGCTGCTGCATTCTTAGGGTAAATTCCTAGGAGTGGAAATCCTGGATCAAATGGTATTTCTATTTTTAGTTTTTTGAGGAACCTCCATACTGCTTTCCACAATGGTTGAACTAGTTTACATTCCCACCAGCAGTGTAGGAGGGCTCCCCTTTCTCCACATCCTTGCCAACATTTCTTGTTTATCTTTTGGATGTTTGCCATACTAAGAGATGTTAGATGATATCTCATTGTGGTTTTAATTTGCATATCTCTGATGATTAGCGATGTGGAGCATCTTTTCATGTGCCTGTTGGCCATCTGAATTTCTTCTTTGGGGAACTGTCTGTTCAGCTCCTCTGCCCATTTTTTAATTGGCTTATTTGGTTTTTGTTTGTTGAGGTGAGTGAGCTCTTTATATATTTTGGATGTCAACCCCTTATCAGATATGTCATTTATGAATATATTCTCCCATACTGAAGGATGTCTTTTTGTTCTACTGATGGTGTCCTTTGCTGTACAGAAGCTTTTTAGTTTGATGTAGTCCCACTTGTTCATTTTTGCTTTTGTTTCCCTTGCCTGGGGAGATATGTTCATGAAGAAGTTGCTCACGCTTATGTCCAGGAGATTTTTGCTTATATTTTTTTCTGAGAGTTTTATCATTTCATGGCTTACATTCAGGTCTTTGATCCATTTTGAGTTTACTTTTGTGTATGGGGTTAGACAGTAGTCCAGTTTCATTCTCTTACATGTAGCTGTCCAGTTTTGCCAACACCAGCTGTTGAAGAGGCTGTCATTTCCCCATTGTATATCCATGTCTCCTTTATCGTATATTAATTGACCACATATGTCTGGGTTTATATCTGGGCTCTCTAGTCTGTTCCACTGGTCTATGGGTCTGTTCTTGTACCAGTACCAAATTGTCTTGATTATTGTGGCTTTGTAGTAGAGCTTGAAGTCAGGGAGCATAATTGCCCCTGCTTTATTCTTCCTTCTCAGAATTACTTTGGCTATTCGGGGTCTTTTGTCATTCCATATAAGTTTTAGAACTATTTGCTCTAGTTCACTGAAGAATGCTGTTGGTATTTTGATAGGGATTGCATGAATCTGTAGATTGCTTTAGGCAGGATAGCCATTTTGACAATATTAACACTTCCTACCAAGAGCATGGGATGGATTTCCATTTATTAGTGTCCTCTTTAATTTCTCTTAAGAGTGTCTTGTAGTTTTCAGAGTGTAAGTCTTTCACTTCCTTGGTTAGGTTAATTCCAAGGTATTTTATTCTTTTTGGTGCAATTGTGAATGGAATTGTTTTCCTGATTTCTTTCTGCTTGTTCACCGTTAGTGTATAGGAATGCAACAGATTTCTGTGTATTAATTTTGTATCCCGCAACTTTGCTGAATTCAGATGTTAAATCTAGTAGTTTTGGAGTGGATACTTTAGGGTTTTTTATTTACAATATAATGTCATCTGGAAACAGAGGCAGTTTGATTTCTTCCTTACCAATCTGGATGCTTTTATTTCTTTGTGTTGTCTGATTGCCGTGGCTAGGACCTCCAGAACTATGGTGAATAAAAGTGGGGAGAATGGGCATCCTTGTTTTGTTCCTGATCATAAAGGAAAAGCTTTCAGCTTCTCGCTGTTAAGTATAATGTTGGCTCTGGGTTTGTCATATATGGCCTTTATTATGTTGAGGTACTTGCCCTCTATACAAATTTTGTTGAGAGTTTTTATCATGAATAGATGTTGAATTTTGTCGAATGTTTTTTCAGCATCTCTGGAGATGATCATTTGGTTTTTGTCCTTCTTTTTGTTGATGTAGTGGATGATGTTGATGGATTTTCGAATGTTGTACCATCCTTGCATCCCTGCGATGAATCCCACTTGATTATGATGGATGATCTTTTTGATGTATTTTTGAATTTGGTTTGCTAATATTTTGTTGAGTATTTTTACATCTATATTCATCAGAGATATTGGTCTGTAATTTTCTTTTTTTGTGGTGTCTTTTCCTGGTTTTGGGATTAGAGTGATGTTGGCCTAATAGAATGAGTTTGGGAGTATTCCCTCCTCTTCTACCTTTTGGAAAACTTTAAGGAGAATGGGTATTAGGTCTTCATTAAATGTTTGATAAAATTCAGCAGTGATGCCATCTGGTCCAGGAGTTTTGTTCTTAGGTAGTTTTTTGATTACCAGTTCAATTTTTTTTTGCTGGTAATTGGTCTATTCAGATTTTCTGTTTCTTCCTGTGTCAGCCTTGGAAGGTTGAATTTTTCAAAAAAGTTGGTCATTTCCTCTAGGTTATCCAGTTTGTTACCATTTAATTTTTCAAAGTATTCTCTCATAATTCTTTGTATTTCTGTGGTGTCCTTAGTGATTTTTCCTTTCTCATTTCTGATTCTGTTTATGTGTGTACACTCTCTTTTTTTCTTGAGACATCTGGGTAAGGGCTTATCTAATTTGTTTTCTCGAAGAACCAGCTCTTGCATTTATTGATTCTTTCTATTGTTTTATTCCTCTCAATTTTATTTATTTCTGCTTTAATCTTTATTGTGTCCATCCTTCTACTGACTTTGGGCCTCATTTGTTCTTCCTTTTCTAGTTTCATTAATTGTGGTTTTAGACTGTTCATTTGGGATTGATCTTCTTTACTGAGGTAGGCCTGTATTGCAATATATTTCCCTCTTAGCACGGCCTTTGCTGCATCCCACAGATTTTGTGGTGTTGAATTATTGTTGCCATATGTCTCCATATATTGCTTGATCTCTGTTTTTATTTGGTCATTGATCTATTGATTATTTAGGAGCATGTTATTAAGCCTCCATGTGTTTCTGGGCTTTTTCGTTTCCTTTGTGTAATTTGTTTCTAGTTTCATACCTTTGTGATCTGAGAAGCTGATTGGTACAATTTCAATCTTTTTTAATTTACTGAGGTTCTCTTTGTGGCCTAGTATATGATCTATTCTTGAAAATGTTCCATGCGCACTTGAGAAGAATGTGTATCCTGTTGCTTTTGAATGGAGTGTTCTGTAGGTGTCGGGTATGTCCATCTGTTCTAATATGTTGTTTAGTGCCTCTGTCTCTTTGTTCATTTTCTGTCTGGTTGATATGTCCTTTGGAGTGAGTGGCGTGTTGAAGTCTCCTACAATGAATTCATTGCATTCTATTTCCCCCTTTAATTCTGTTAGTATTTGTTTCACATGTGTGGGTAATCCTGTGTTAGGTGCATAGATGTTTATAATAGTTATATCTTCTTGTTGGACTGACCCCTTTATCATTATGTAATGTCCTTCTTTGTCTCTTGTGACTTTCTTTGTTTTGAAGTCTATTTTGTCTGATACAAGTACTGCAACTCCTGCTTTTTTCTCCCTGTTTGTTGCATGAAATATCTTTTTCCATCCCTTTACTTTCAGTCTGTGTATGTCTTTGGGTTTGAAGTGAGTCTTCTGTAGGTGGCATAAAGATGGGTCTTGCTGTTTTTTCCATTCAGTAACTCTATATCTTTTGATTGCTACATTCAGACCATTTTCATTTAGGGTGATTATCAATAGGTATGTACTTATTGGCATTGCAGGCTTTAGATTCGTGGATACCAAAGGTTCAAGGGTAATTCCCTTACTATCTAACAATCTAATTTAGCTCATTTCACATGCTATTACAAATACAACCTAAAGATTTTTTTTCCTCCTTTTTCTTCCTCCTCCATTCTTTGTATGTTATGAATCATATTCTGTATTCTTTGTCTAGCCCTTTGGTGACATCTATTTAGTCTTAGGAATACTTCCATCTATAGGAGTCCCTCCAAAATGCACTGTAGAAGTGGTTTGTGGAAGGTAAATTCTCTCAGCTTTTGCTTATCTGAACATTGTTTAATCCCTCTTTCAAATTTAAATTGTAACCTTGCTGGGCAGAGTATTCTTAATTCAAGGTCCTCTGCTTCGTTGCATTAAATATATCATGCCACTCCCTCAACGTTTCTGTTGAGAAATCTGATGATAGCCTGGTGGGTTTTCCTTTGTATGTGATCTTTTTTCTCTCTCTAGCTGCTTTTAAAAGTTTATCTTTATCCTTGATCTTTGCCATTTTAATTATTATATGTCTTGATATTGACTTCCTGGGGTCCCTTTTGTTGGGAGATCTGTGTACCTCCTTGGCTTGAAAGACCATCTCCTTCCCCAGATTGAAGAAGTTTTCGGCAATTACCTCCTCAATAACACTTTTTATCCCTTTTTCTTTCTTCTTCTTCTGGTACCCCTGTTGTGCGAATGTTGTTGGTTTTGAATTGGTCACACAGTTCTCTCAATATTCTTTCATTCTTATAGATTCTTCTTTCTCTCTGTGCCTCAGCTTCTTTGTATTCCTCTTCTCTAATTTCCGTTCCATTTACTGTCTCTTCTACTACATCTAATCTGTTTTTAAGTCTCTCCATTGTATGTTTCATTTCAGGTATGGAATTTCTTAATGATTGAATCTCCATCTTAAATTTCTTCCTGAGTTCTTGAATATTTTTCTTTACCTCCATAAGAATGTTTCTGATTTTTATTTTGAACTCTCAGGATGATTGGTGAGTTCAGTTTCTTTTGGCCCTTTTTCTGGAGTTTGTGGTATTTTGGTCTGAACCATGTTCTTTTGACCTTTCATATTTCTGTGTGGTGCACACTATTGCCCAGAAACTCCAGTCTCTGGAGCTGCTCAGCCACTAGAGCGAAGTTTTGGGTCATAGGGGAGCAGAGCTGGTGCCTTTGGGGAGGAAAGATCTGTTTCCTGATTCCCATCTGCTCTGCCTGTCTCCAGTGTCAGAGCCAGTGAGTCAACACACATGGGTAAGCCTCAGCGCTTTGCATCTCTAGCTGTTGTAGGTGAGGCTTCCTTCTGGCTGGCCTGACGCCAGAGCAGTGACTGCAGGTTTGTGAGCAGGTGCCTCCAGGCCAGTAGGAAGGCTCGGCAGGCTGTGTGTCACAGTGGGGGACTTCAGAGCTGAGTAGGCAACCAGGGATATGGAGCACCTGAAGCTCCTCAAAGTTCCCAACCTGCTGGGCAGAACGTGCCCAGACAACCATGTCCAGCTCTCCCTTCTCTTGTGCAGCAAGCTCTGTGCAAACCCCTCACCTTTCCCATCCCTCTCACTGCTAGGCAGCCACTCAGACCACCTGCCCTTCCTTCCTTTGACACAGAGCTGCCAGGTATGGATCCCATCCTCCACAAACTTCCAGAATGTCAGTCTCCCAGGCCCTCTGCCTGTCCAAGTTCCCCAATGTCCTGAGCACCACACAATATAGGCTTCTGCTCACAAAACAGATCTCCAGGGCTAGGTGTTCAGCTATCCCAGGCTTCCACCCTCTCCTAGCTCCATTTCTCTTCCTCCCGCCAGTGAGTTGGAGTGGGGGAAGGACTCGTGTCCCACCAGATCAAGGCTTTCATACGTTACCCTGTTTCGTGAGGTCTGCTCTGTTCGTGAGATCTGTATGCAGTCTGGTTCAGCCTTCTTTCTTCTTGCTGTTTTAGGGTTAGTTGTATTAATTTACTATATTTTTGTACTGTTTGTGGTTTTGGGAGGAGTTCTCTGTGTCACCTCTCACACCACCATCTTGAATCTCCCCCTTGTTAAGTATTTTTGCATCCATGTTCATCAGGGATATTGTTCTATAATTTTCTTTTTTTATATTGTCTTTGGTTTTGGTAAAGTTATGCTGACCTAATAGAATGAGTTTGGAAATATTCCCTCCCCTTCTATTTTTTGGAAAACTTTAAGAAGGATGGGTATTAGCTCTTCTTCAAATGTTTGGTAGAATTCAGCTGTGAAGCCATCTGGTACTATTTATTTGTTTTTGAGGAGTTTTTTGATTATCAGTTCAATTACATTGCTGGTAATTGGTCTGTTCAGGTTTTCAGTTTTTTCTGGGGTCATTCTTGGAGGTCTGTACTTTTCTAGGAATGTTTCTATTTCTTCTAGGTTGTCTAGTTTATTGGGATACAATTTTTCATAGTATTCTTTAATAATTCATTTTATTTCTGTGGTATCTATTGTTGACTATTCCTTCTTCATTTCTGATTTTGTTTATATGTGTACTCTCTTTTTTTCTTGATAAGGCTGGCTAAGGGTTTACCTGTTTGTTTATTTTCTCAAAGAATAAGCTATTTTTCACTGTTTTTTTCTATTGTTTTATTCTTAATACTATTTCTGTTCTGATATTTATTGTGTCCCTCTTTCTACTAACTTTGGGTTTCATTTTTTCCTCTTTTTCTAGTTTCTTTAATTGTTTAATTAATTATTTAATTAGACTTTATTTGGTATTGTTCTTGTTTCTTGAGGTAGGACTGTATTGCTATTTACTTCCTTCTTAGAATGGTCTTTGCAGTGTCCCACGAATATTGGACTGTTGTATTTTTGTTGTCATTTGTCTCCGTATATTGCTTGATTTTTGTTCTAATTTGTTCACTGATCCATTTATTATTTAGAAGCATGTTGTTTAGCTTCCATGTTTTTGTAGGCTTTTTGTTTTCTTTGTGTAATTTATTTCTAGTTTCATACCATTTCCTTCTAAGAAGTGGCTTGATACAATTCCAATCTCTTTGAATATATCAGGGCTCTTATTGTGACCTAGCATATGACTTATTCTGGAGACTATTCCATGTACACTGGAGAAACATATGTATCCTGCTGCTTTGGAGTGGAGTGTTTCATAGATATCTGTTAAGTCCATCTGATCTAATGTATTGTTCAGTGCCTCTATTTTCTTACTTATTTTCTCTCTGGTTGATCTGTATATTGATGTAAGTTGTGTGTTAAAGTCTCCTATAATGAATATGTTGTAACCTATTTCCCCCTTTAATTCTGTTAGTATTTGTTTTACATATTTAGGTGCTCCTATCTTAGATGCATCGATATTTATAATGGCTATATCCTCTTGTTAGAATGACCCCTTTATTGTTATGTAATATCCTCCTTTATCTTGTTACTTTCTCTGTTTTGAAATCTGTTTTGTCTCACACAAGTACCCAAACTCCTGCATTTTCCTCCCTATTATTTGCTTGAACTATCTTTTTCCATTCCTTCACTTTTAGTCCATGTATGTCTTTGGATCTGAAATGAGTCTTGTAGGCAGCACATATATAGGTCTTGTTTCTTTATCCATTCTGCCACCCTTATGTCTTTTGATTGGTACATTCAGTCCATTTACATTTAAGGTAATTATTGATAGGTGTACTTATTGCCGTTTTGTTCATTGTTTTCTGGTTGTTTTCATAGCTCCTCTCTGTTCCTTTTTTTCCTCTATTACACTCTTCTCTTGTTATTTGATGGTTTTATTCAGTGTTGTAATTGGATTTCTCTTTTTTAATTCTTTTTGTGTATGTATTATAGGCTTTAGTTTTGTGGATACCAAAGGCTGAAGGACAGCTTCTTTACTATATAATGGTCTAGCTTAAATTGCTGATTACTCTGTTTCCAACACAATCTAATGGTACTTTTTTCTTCTTCTTCCTCCTCCATACTTTAGGTATTAAATGTCAGAGTCTGCACTTTTTGTGTATCCCTTGACTGGTTTTGTGTATAGTTGATTTTCCTTCTTTTGTTTTGTTTTAATTTCATACTTTCTTGGTAATTCATTGGTCTACTACCTTTTCTGTGGGTTTGTTTTCACTGGTGAAAACTATTTAGCCTTAGGAACATTTCCATCTACATAAGCCCCTTTAACACATCTTGTAATGCTGGTTTAGTTGTTAAGAATTCTTTGACCCTTCATTTATATGGAAGTTGTTTAATCCCTGCTTCAAATTGGAATGATAATCTTTCTGTATAGAGGATTCTTAGCTGAAAGGTCTTTTGTTTCAGTACATTAAATATTTAATGCCACTCCCTTCCGACCTGTAAAGTTACTGCTGAGAAGTCTGCTGATAGCCTGATGGGGTTTCCCTTCTAAGTTATCTTTTTTGTCTCTCTGATTGCTTTCAATACACTCTCCTTATCCTTTATCTTTGCCATTTTAATTAGTATATGTCTTGATGTTGTCTTCCTGGGATTCCTATTGTTAGGGGCTCTCTGTGCTTCCATGACCTGAGTGTCTATTTCCTTCACCATATTGGGGAAGTTTTCAACCATTTTTTTCCTCAAGGAGACTTTCTATCCCTTTATCTTTCCCTTCCCTTTCTGTTACCCTATTATGCGAATATTGTTTCATTTGGATTGGTCACACAGCTCTCTTATCATTCTTTCATTCCTAGAGGTCCTTTTTTCTCTCTGTTCCTCAGCTTTGTTGTGTTCCTGTTCTCTAATTTCCATCTCATTGATTATCTCCTCTACTTGCAGCAATCTGTTATTCATTCCCTCCATTGTATGTTTCATTTCAGTAACTGTAGTCTTCAGCTCTTAGTGGCTCTTTTTCAGCTTTTTGATCTCTCTTTGTTGAAGTCCTCCCAGAGATCTTCAACACTTTTCTGCAGATCAGTGAGTATATTTGTGACTGTTACTTTGAAATCTTTATGAAGAAAATTGGTGATCTCCATTTCATTTAACCCTCTTTCTGGTGTCTTCCCATGTAGTTTTGTTTGGGACATATTCCTCTGTGTACTCATTTTGTCAGGTTTTCTGTTTTTTCCTTTGTATTAGATGGATCTGCTATGCGTCCTCATCTAGTGAGTAATGGCTGCATGAAGAAGGCATCCTGTGACACCCAGAAGCTTTCCTCTCCAGTGCCTTGTTCTCCTTTGCTGTGGATACCCAGTTGCTTTTGGTGGGCAATGGGCAGGGTCGCGTTTCTGTCTCTTTGCCAGTGGTTTATCTCTGTCTCCTGAGGCTGGCAGTTTGCCTCAGCAGGCCCTTCATGATCAGATCAGTGTCTTTCCCTGGATCATTGTGGGTGGGAATGCCCTCACCTGCCCTGCAGTGATGGCCATCTTACTGGGCTAATGGTCTAATGTGGTATGTGGGGCACTTGCAGGGCTGATGCACAGTGGCAGGGTGTACAGGATTCCAGCTGTGGCGGGCCGTCTGGTTGTGGAGCACACAGGCACTAGGCAGTGGCCATGAGCCATGCGGTGGGAGGGCACGAGGGCTAGGGAGTGATAGGATGTGTGTGATGGGAGGGCATGTGGGTGAGCAGGCAAGTCACAGTAGTGAGTTGCATTAGGAGGCTGCACTGGCAGTGGAAGCAGTGAGTCACACACCAGCAGTGTTCGTTGCAACGAGTCTTGTAGATTCCCGCTAGCAGCAGCAAGGCCCTTAGCATTTGGCCACCTGTCTGGAGGAAGGAGCTCTAAGAACTGGCTCCTGTAGGCACCTCCCCATTTGGGCAGAAACAGGGTCAAGAAATCTTGGAAAGTCTCCCTCTGCCTGCCAGGAAACAAAGTCTGATGCTGCAGGGCCCAGAGGGCTGGCAAGCCAATAGTACACAGGGAAGTACCCCAGGGCTGAGCCACCAGCAAGGGGGATGGGGCATCTGGGGTTCCAGAGAGTTTCCAACCTGTTGTACAAAGGAAGGTTTTGGGAGGTATTGTCCACCTGCCCTTTCTCCTGCAGAGATAGCTCCATCCAACCCTCACCCCTCTGGATCCCCTCCCACTGTTGGCAAGTCTTTCAAACTGCTGACTTTGTGTTGGGTCTCAGAGGGACCATAGGAGCATGCCTGTCCTCCACAAGTGGCTGGAGTCTCAGCCTCCAAGAGTGTTCTAGCTGTCTCTGGTGTCCAGTCCCACTAATCACTAGAACTCAATGCAAATGGAGCAGATCTCCAGGGCCAGGTGTGCAGAGTTCCTGGGTGCCTCTTTCTTCACTGCTCCATTCCTCTTCCTCCTGCCTGTAGGCTGTGATGGGGAAGCGCTAGTGTCCTGCTGATTCATGGCTATGCCACTTTACTCTTTTCTGTATGGTCTTCTCTTCTTCCCCAGGTGTAGGTAGCCTGTACTGCAGTCTTCAGTTCATTTTCAGGTTTAGTTGTATTTGCTGTAGTTGCTTCCTTGGCATGTGTGTGGGAAGAGATTTCTGCCTTGCTTTCCTCCTCTACCATCTTGAGCCCACTCCTCACCTCTTTTGTGAGAACATTTAAGTTTTACTCACTTAGCAAATTTAAATTATACAGTAGAGTGTTAGCAGCTCGAGTTGCCATGTCATACATTAGGCCCTCAGACCTTATTTATCTTGCAGTGAAAAGTTTGTGCTCTTTTACTACTCTCTCATTATTTCCCTTACCCCTTTGCCCCTGGCAACTACTTTCTATTCTGTTTCAATGAGTCTGAACTTTTCATTTATTTATTTGTTTGTTTGTTTATTAGATTTGACATAAAAATGACATCAGGTAGTATTTGTCTTTCTCACTTATTTCACCTAGCATACTGCCTTCCAGTTTCATTCACATTGTAGCAAATGGCAGGATTTCCTTCTTTTGTATGGGTGTATAATATTCCACGGTGTACATATACCCTTTTTTCTTTATCCATTCATCTGTCAATAGACACAGCTTGTTTCCATATCTTTTTTTTATAATTTATTTTAGTATCATTAATCAACAATTACATGTGCAATATTATGGTGATTAAACTACCCCTTCATCAGGTCCCCCCCCAACCCCATTACAGTCACTGTCCATCAGTGTAGTGAGATGCTATAGAATCACTACTTGTCTTCTCTGAGTTGTACAGCCCTCACCGTGCCACCCCAACATTACATCTTCTAATCATAATGCCCCTTTTCCCCCTTGTCCCTCCCTTCCCACCCATCCTCCCCAGTCCCTTTCCCTTTGGTAACAATTAGTCCGTTTTGGGGTTCTGTGAGTCTGTGGCTGTTTTGTTCCATCAGTTTTTTTTACTTTGTTTTTATACTCCACATATGAGTGAAATCATTTGATACTTGTCTTTTTCTGCTTGCCTTATTTCACTGAGCATAATATGCTCTAGCTCCATCCATGTTGCTGCAAACGGTAGGATTTGTTTTCTTCTTACGGCTGAATAATATTCCATTGTGTATACATAATACATTTTCTTTATCCATTCATCTACTGATGGACACTTAGGTTGCTTCCATTTCTTGGCTATTGTAAATAGTGCTGTGATAAACAGGGGTGCATCTGTCTTTTTCAAATTGGGCTGCTGCATTCTTAGAGCAAATTCCTAGGAGTGGGATTCCTGGGTGAAATCATAGAACCTCCATACTGCTTTTCACAATGGTTGAACTAATTTGCATTCCCACCAGCAGTGCAGGAGGGTTCCCTTTTCTCCACATCCTCACCAACATTTGTTGTTGTTTCTGTTTTGGATGTTGACCATCCTCACTGGTGTAAGGTGATATCTCATTGTGGTTTTAATCTGCATTTCTCTGATGATTAGTGATGTGGAGCATCTTTTCATGTGCCTGTTGGCCATCTGAATTTCTTCTTTGGAGAAGTATCTATTCATGTCCTCTGTCCATTTCTTAACTGGATTATTTGCTTTTTGTTTGTTGAGGTGCATGAGTTCTTTATATATGTTGGATGTCAATCCCCTATCGGATATGTCATTTATGAATATATTCTCCCATAATATAGGATGTCTTATTGTTCTACTGATGGTGTCCTTTGCTGTACAGAAGCTTTTCAGCTTGATATGGTCCCACTTGTTCATTTTTGCTTTTGTTTCCCTTCCCCGGGGAGATATGTTCATGAAGAAGCTGCTCGTGTTTATGTGCAAGAGATTTTTGCATATGGTTTTTTCTAAGAGTTTTATGGTTTCATGACTTACATTCAGGTCTTTGATCCACCTTGAGTTTACCTTTGTGTATGGGGTTAGACAGTAGTCCAGTTTCATTATCTTACATGTAGCTGTCCCGTTTTTCCAACACCAGCTGCTGAAGAGGCTGTCATCTCCCCATTGTATATCCAAGGCTCCTTTATCAAATATTAATTGACTGTATATGTTTTGGTTAATGTTTGGATTTTCTATTCTGTTCCACTGGCCTGTGGGTCTGTTTTTGTGCCAATACCAAATTATCTTGATTACTGTAGCTTTGTAACAGAGCTTGAAGTCAGGGAGTGTAATTCCCCCTGTTTTATTCCTCCTTCTCCGGATTGCTTTGGTTCATGAACATAGTATTTAGGTTTTTGCTAATTTCTGTCAAACAAGTTTTATAGTTTTCAGTATAGGTATCATGCACATCATTTGTTAATACTTTTAAATTTAGTAATATCTTAAATTATTTGATGTTTTTGATGCTGTTGTAAAATGATCAAAAATTTCATTTTCAAATGGTTTTGTTTTTCATTTTTGAATAGTGAATTTATGTTCCTCCACACTGTTAATTTTGATTATTACTCATACTTTTCTTAGTGTTTTCTGCATACACAATCATATCTGAAAATACAATTTATATCTTTTGAATCTCTCTGCCTGTTTCTGTTTCTTTTCTTATTGCACTGACTGGGACCTCTAGTTCAATATTGAATAGAAGTCGTGAGAATAGAGATCCTTGTCTTGTTTTTTATGTAAGGAGAAGAATTGATTATTTCACTGTTAGTGTAATATTATGTGTTTTACATAAATGGTTTTTACAAAGTTGATTAAATTTTCTTCTTTTCCCAGTTTTCTAGGAGTTTGTATCATAAATTAATGCATTGTTTGTCAAATGCCTCTTTCTGCAGTTACTGAAATTATTCTGTATTTCTTTCTTTGTTAATCTGTTGAGTTCTTAGTAGTGAGTTACATTGATTGATTTTGAATTAAACCAAGCTTTAATTCCTTGGAAAAACACAAATTGATTATGCTACAACTTTTATACATTGATGAACTTAACGTAGTAATATTTTGTTAAGAATTTTTGCATCGTGTTCATGAGGAATAATGGTTGAAATTTTTCTTTTCTTACATTGTCTTTTTCTCCTTTACGATCAGGGTTTTAATGGTTTCATGAGGTGAGATCACAAATGTTCCATCTCCTCTGTTTTGAATGGTATTCCTTTTTTATGTATTTTATAGAATTCACCTAGTAGCCATCTGAATCTAGAGTTTTGTTAGAAATTTTAAAATTATGAATGAAATTTGTTTAACAGATAAAACTATTTAGATTTACTACTTCTTTGATTTGGTGATTAATATTTTTCAAAACTTTTCCAATTTCACCTAAGTTCTAAACCTCATTCTATAATTTTCATAATATCCCCTTGTTTTACTTATGTCTGTAGAATAATAAGAGAAGTGCCCACTTGTACCCTCTTTCATTCTTGATAATGGTTTTTGTGTTCTCTCTCTTTTTTTCTTAATCAGTGTTGCTAAGGGTTTATCAATTTTGTTAATTTTCTCAAAGAACCAAATTCCATCTTTGTGGATTTTCTCTATTGATATTCCACTTATTTTTACTCTTCTTTTCATCTTATTTTATTTCATCTTTTGTTCATTTTCTTTTTCTAGCTTTTTAAAGCCAGAAGATAGATTTTGTAATTTTAATCTTTTTACAATGTAGACAGTTAAAGCCATAAACTTCCGTCTAAGCTGTGGTTTTGGTTTATACCACCCATTTTAATATGTGTATTTTTATTATTATTCAGTTCAAAGTATTTTCTAATTTATTTTGTGTTTTCTTCTTTCAGACATGAGTTATTTAGTAGTGGGATTTCAATTTCCAAATATATGGGGTTGGGAGGTTTCTAGGTTTCTTATTCTTATTGATTTCTAAATTAATACCACGTGATCAGAGAATATATTCCATAGAATTTCAATCTCCTTAAATTTACTGAAGCCTGTTTTATGGCCCAGCACATGGTCTCTTTGGTGAATGTTTCATTTTTATTCTGTTGCTATAGAATACAATGTTCCATAAATATTAGTTAAGTCAAGTTGATTGATAGCAGTGTTCTGATATTTTATATCCTTACCATTTTTTCTCCCACTAGTTCCTTCTATTACTGAGAGCGAAATATTAAAATTTCCAACTATGACTGAAGACTTGTCTATAGTTCCCTGTGCTTTTTTCTTTTTTTTTTTAACCTTATGTTTTGGGGATCTTTGATATTAAATACATACACATTTTGTACTTTGGGGGATCTTTGATATTAAATACATACACATTTTGTACTTTTGGGGATCTTTGATATTAAATACATACACATTATTTTGATTAATTAACCCTTTTATCATCATGACAGTCTCCTTTGTATCTCTGATAATTCTTTTTATCTTGAATAGGCCATCTGGGTCCTTACCTGTCATAAGTATGGCCACTCCAGATTTATTATGCATGGCAATGGAAGGGCATAAATTGTTTTGTACCTTCTAAAATTTCAACCTGTATGTATTTGTAATTTTAAAATGTGCTTATTATAAGTAACATAATTGAGTCTCATTTTTATCTAGTCTGACAATCTGTGTCTTTTAATTGGAGTGTTTAGTCCATTTACAATTAATGTAGTTGTTGACAAGTTTGATTTCTATTTGTCCCATCTGCTCTTTATTCTCTTCTTCCTCTTCTGCCATTTTTTGTGTGACTCAGTTTTTTTTTTAATGTTTCATTTTATTTATGCTTCTTTGTGTTATCTTAGTGGTCTTGCAAAGAATTCTCAAAAATACTGCAAATATTATGTTCAATTTCTTCTGAGGTTCCTGCTTTATTTCTAGGGCTGCCACTCTCCTTCTCTTTCTCTTTGTACCTCAAGCTTTAGACCACAGAAAGCATTGTCTATAACATAAACTCCCACACAGTTCTATTTATACCCCCAGATGTTCTGTCTTCCCAGTTTTTGAAATATACGTTCCCACTAAAGAAAGAAAAAAAGAGGTCATTGTAAGGTGGGAATATGGATGTAGAGGCAGGACAACAATAGATGGAAATCAGAGAATTCATTATTTTTTTCAGAATTATTTCCTGAGATTACTTAACCTTGTTAGCAACTTTATATAATGGATTAAGGACATAATGACTTCAGAAAGCTCTACTCAAATATAGAATTTTCTGCTTGCTAACTAGATAACTTTAGGCAGGTTATTTCAGCTTTTTGATCGTTAGCTTTTCACCAGTAAACAAACATTTATGATTTATTGAGTCAGAGTTGAAATATGCCTTTAAAATAAGAAGAGCCTAACTTGATTCACCTGTATTATTAAAACAAAAAAAATTAATGATATATATCTGTAAAAACCTACTAAGGTGTAATTAAACTCCATTTTCATTTTTTCTCAAAGTATCAAGCTGAAAATTTGACAGGGAGTCAGAGACTCATCATAAATTTTTAATGTTTGAATATCAGTTCTCACATTTATAAGTTTGTAAACTACTTGTGCTCTATGTTAACAAAAAAAATTATTAACAAAGAAAAATACAATGATTTCTATTATGATATTTGTCTCATGTATTTCTAATGACAGTTTGAATGTCTTCACACTAAATAAGTCATGGCCTATTATTTTGTTGTTGTTGTTATTGGCAAAGGTATTCAATGACCCTTAAGCCTTTTACAAGTATGTCAAAGCACATTTTTAAAATGTCAGTCCCAGAGGGCATCCTCTTGGCTCTCTCAGCAGAAGCCACTGCTTTGTAACATGTGCTATAGAGGAATGCCTTTTGATGGGACCCAGAGGTACCACCTTATATCAATTCTGCCTTAGATACTAATGTTCTGATGAGATTATATATTGATTTCTTTAAAATTTTAAATTCTGGTTTTAGATCTTCCTTTTATTCTTGAAAGAGTACAATTTCTTTTTAGGTCAACAGCAGCACAGGCCACTGTGGGGAAAAAACCTGTGTCCCATGAATGGTGTGGGAAGCCTTGTCATATATGTCAGAGATTCATAATGTCTGTGTATTTCCTGACAGCTTTGTGCAGCCATCAAGACAAATGACTGGTTTGTCTGGTTAGACGGGCAGCAAATGACTGGTTTTCCATCTTTACTCTATCTAGTGTTACCTCTTCTTTCTCATTTTATACGTATAAACAAAAAGTGAAAATAATTTTCTGTTTAGTGGTATATCAATGCTTTTTTTCTACAAAAAAATCAAAGTTTTGTATGTGAGGGTCTTTCCAGTTCCATATAATTTCTAAGCTGTTCCTTCATTGGAAGCCTTCAAAATTAACCCACTTCTGTCACTGGCTCTGGAAATTGTCATCCCAGATACTAATAAGGGGCAGTACAACCTTTGAAAATTTGCTCTCTTAGAACCTGTTTCTTCATCTCTCTAGAAAACAAATAACAATAGAATACTTTTGTTTAGTCACAATATTATAGAAATAAATATATAGTTAGTGCTTCAATGGAGAACAAAGGAAGATGTGGTGAAGTATCAGCTTCTGGTATTATTTGATCACATTCAGCACCTACATCAGAAAGATTAAATAATGGTTTGCATGACAACTATTCTGCTTTATCGCAGTAAGTGACCTGTGTTGAGTACTATGTTCTTAATATGTATGAATTTGCCTATTAATTGTTCTATATATTGCTGCAATAGCTCTTTATAAAGCTAAGTATGCACAGGCATAACTTGAAAGGATTGTTATAAACCCCTTTTAAGTTCTGTCCCCCAAACACATTCTTAGTTCACAGTAATGGTATATTTATTTGCATCTTTATACTACTCCTACTCTAAGTAAAAAGTAGGCTTAATCCTTTGCCTATTTTTGTTTCTAGTATTTTCAAATTTAGTCTGGACATTAAAGTATTTGAACTTTCAAAAGTAAAGCAAATTAATTTTAGAAAAATATCATGACTATTTCCAAGTCTCAATCTTCTAAGTAAAGTACTTGCTACTAAATGTCATCGAGTAGTATGAGTAAGATTGGAGAATTTCCACGAAGAAGACTGAGCAAAAAGCTCATGGTGCCTGATCACTAAACTTTAAGAGAATTTTAGAGTATTAAACTTATAATTTTTCAAAAAAAAAACTCTATACAACTCTATTAATAAAGTTTTTATTTTAAATTTGCTTATTTGATTTAGTTTTAAAATATAGAAGTAATGAGTGTCATATACAAATATTGCAGAAGTGTAGAGTAAAAGATTAACATTTCCCCATCCTACATATTAATAATGTCACATGGTAAATATCTTTGAATGTGCGTGTTGGCACTTGATATGGGTAATTCTGTAGGCAGCTAGCTGTTCCCAATATTTCTTTCCCTTCTGCTGTTTGAGGACTTTTAGTAGGGCATATAGTTGTCCAGAATAAAGACTTCATTTCCTAGTATGCTTCACATCTTGATATGATAACATAGCTGGATAGTGGGCAGAAGGTTGTAAATAGAAGTGTTTTGTGGCAACTTTAGGGAACTTTCCTGAGACAAATGGTATGTGCCTCTGCCCTCTGTCCCCCTTTTCTTCATCCCTTCCTCTGTCATGCTGCCTGAAACATGGATAGTTCCTTGGTCCATAAGGATGAGGGTCATAGCTTAGGAGGAGAGCTCCTAAGGACTAGTTTGTCAGGACACCATGGGACAGAGTCGCTTTGGCAGTCTTGAATTGCTTACCTCCAGACCAAAGTATGAGAAAGAAAGAAACTTGAGTATTTGTTTAAATCACATATTCTGGTTTTTTTTATCTCTCTCTCTTTTGCAGCTGATTCTAATCTTCACCAATAAACATTTCTGGAAGTTTTGGGTCTAAGTGAATGTAATTGAAATTTTTGACAGGTACTCCCAAAAATTTTGATAAAAGTTATCTCAAATCAGCTTTATCAACAGGTACTTGAAAATGCCCCCCCATAATCTATTACTGTTATTTTTAATATTTTCTTAATAGACTATTAATTTACTTTCTTTTCAATTTCTGCCTCTTTAGTTCTTACTTTGTCCTCCATTTCTCTTTTTGTTGTTGTTTTTGGTTTTTTTTTAGGATTCTCTGATTTGTCTCTGCCTCTGTTGGAGCTTCTTTGGCCTCCCCCATCTCTAGCCCCTCTCTTGGCCTTCTCTTTTCTCCAAAGGGCAGGCTGGAATATTACTTTTCCTTTCCCACTAGAAGGAAACTTTTGGCTGCTTCCTTTCCCCACTCTTCCTAAGCAGTGTGACCATGTTAGTGTTTACCTTCTCCAGAACACCAAGTTGTCTCGCCCACAGCTCTATCTTAAAGAACAGTCCGTGTTCATTTTCTTACGCACAGGCCATCTTCATTTGTCCATTTATCCCTGCTGCCCTGGCTACAGCCGGTTTCTCCAAGCTTTCCACTTGACTCTCAGACAGCCATCTATGGACTTGCCACGGTCTGAGGTAAGCTGGTTCAGGCGCTTGCTGGAAGAGGCCCGTATGGATTGCTCAACTGCATTTTCTTCTTGGAAGCCTGAATGGCATGTGTGTACACGTACACACACTATCAAGGCGGGTGGGTAAAGGCAGCTCACAGAGGGAAAAGAATAGGATGCCTCATGAGTTAGCAGAGAGGAGACCAGCGAGAACGCTGACTGTGGCAGGGAAGCAGACCTGGCTGCAGAGGAGTCAGGGGTGAGATAAGCTGCCACAGGTATCCCAGTGTGGAAATACTGAGCAGGGAGCGATAGGGATCTGAATAAATCATCAGACTTTCTGTCACTCTGAGAAACATTCCATTTTTCACAAGTGTGGCTATACATTCTTTTGAAAATGCTTTCTGTCTCTCTCATCTTCCTCCCTTGCCCTTACCATAAATCCTACCAAATTGGCATGTGTTTCTCATTGTAATCTGAGCCGGCATAACTTACTTTCTGTATCCCAGTGGCATCTGATTATGCTTGTTGCAGTATATATTTCTAGTGCTTTCTGTAGGACCAGCTCTATTGATGTATCAGCAACTGGTTTCATGGGCAATGATCCTGTAGCCCTCAAATCTTTATTTTCCCAGAAGATTATAACTAGGAAAGAAGGAAGCAAGCAGTAGACACTAAGTTGAACTAATTCTTGGAGTTATTTGTTTATCGTGTCCCTGCCTTGATTTATTCAACTGTCCCAGATAGTCTACTTTCTCTCTCCTATAGAACTTTTATTTTTCTCCCTATAGATCATTCTCACTAGCTTATAAACATGTTATTCGTGCTATCTGAAAAAAACTCTCCTCTTGACTCCATGTCCCATGCTAACCACCATTCCAATTCTCTGCTTTTCCGGGCAAGTTGAAAGTGTCTGTATTTATTGTTTTCAGTACTCCTTCCATTTTCCCTTGAATTCACTCCAATCTGAGTTTTCTTGTCTCTGCCACTTCATTGACACTGTTCTTAATAAGGGCATCAATAACTTCTGCATTGCTAAATCCAGTGATTATTTTTCAATCTTTATCTAATTTAATTTAGCAGCAACACATGACATACACGTAGACCTTCCCTTTGAAACATTTCACAGGCCTGACTTCTGCAAGCACTTGATTTCCTGACTCCATTGCCTGCATGGGGCTGCTTTCTCTCCTTCAGAATCTTGTATTCTTGGGAAAATTCTTCTCTTTTTCCATCAAAGAGAAGACGGGGATTGTTGCATTGTGACAACACATCAAAAAATTCAGTTCCCATCAGATTATTTTTTAATCCAAACAGTACATAAGCATGTGCAATACAAAGTGAATCCTCAATCCAGAACTTAGTCCCACTCTCCTTAGTCTTAAACTGTATTGATTACATCAAGTGCTCTATCAGGAATTTGCCATGAATTGATAGATACATAAACATAGATAACCTTTTCAAAATTTTCAAAAAACAGTTAATACAATAGAACTACATACTTAATATATAAGAGAACTACAAAAACATCCCATTCTTTTGTATGGGTCTAGCATAATTTACATAACCAGTGAATTTTTAGATTGTTTCCATTTTCATTAAAATTTTGCTATGATTAGCCTTATAAAGGCAGTTTAGGCATATGTCTGAACATATCGGAAGGACACATTTTTACAGGTGAAAGTGTTAGCTGACAGAGCACATACACAGTCAGTCCTCGTTATTTGCCCGTTCTGTATTTGTGAATTCACCTACTTGCTAATATTTATTTATAACTCCAAAATCACTACTTGCTGCATTCTCACAGTGATTTGTGGACATGCTCAGAGCAGCAAAACACTTGAGTTGCCTGACATGCATATTCTCAGCAGTGGCTGAACGAGGTGATACTCTGCCTTCTTGTTTCAACTCTTATGGTGGAAACAAGTGTCCTTTTTGAGGTTTATTTAGTCCTTTTTTTTTTTTTTTTTATGCTTTTTGTTTGCTGTTTAAAATGACCCCCACAAGGGGGACCTGATGAAAGGGGTAGTTTAATCACCATAATATTGCACATGTAATTGTAGATTAATGATACCAAAATAAACTTAAAAATAAAAAAATAAAATGACCCCCACACATAGGGATGAAGTGCTCTGTCTGGTGTCCCTAAGCACACAAAGGCTGAGCTGTGCCTGAGGGAGGAAACACGTGTTGGATAAATAAGCTTCTTTCAGGCATCAGTTACAGTGCTATTGGCAATGGGCTCAATGTTAATGAGTCAACAGTATATATTAAACAAGGTGTCATTAAAGAGAAACACACATAAAAGATTATGCATTGACCAGATGAAAATACTGTGATCAGAGGCTTGCAAAAACTTAATTCTGTATCTCCCCTCGGAGCAGTGATTCAGTATTTGCTAATTCAACATTTGCGGCAACTTTATAGGCCACAACTACCACAGATAATGAGAACTGTCTATATTTTAACAGTAATGAAGCTTCTAAGATGTTGGTAATGAAGGCAATTCTGGCGTGCTAAGGTGCCCACCATCTTGGGATCAGGAGCCACCATCTTGGGATCAGGAGTGGCCGTTTTATTTCCCTCAGCCTCCAATCACCAATGACCAGATGATCACACCACCCCCCTAAGACCCAATCACCAATGTCCCCATAGCAGGACACACCCAACCCCAACTTCTCAAAAATGCACTTCCTCACCCATCAGCTGCTCCTCTCTACTCATAGACAGCCATTTTCATTTTCTCTTCCAGCCATTAAAATCTCTTGTGTGGGTTCATGCTTCCCTGAGTTGTTTTGGAGAAGGGAGGGTCACGGCAAGGCACCCTTTCAATGGTGCCGTGACTCGGATTGAGGCACTCCCGTTGACCTTCCTCTTCTTCCAGGAATTTAAGCTGCCTTGGGAGCCCTCACTCCCTGATCGATCCTTTTCCATTAATCCACCTTCCATCTCCCTGGTTGCTTGATCTCCCACCCAACACTGGCCTCCGATTTGGTAAGTTTCCCTTCAGGGTCAACTTAAATGCCCCTGTGGAACCCAGGAAGTGATTGTTGAGCATCCGGCACCCCCATGGTCTCTGTGGCAGGGGAACCCCCAGCCACGGCCTTCACAACTACGGTTGATCCCCATAGTTGACCCTTCTCTGCCTCCGCATGGTGAGAATCTTCATTAACTGAGGTCCTGTCTCCCTTTGTCTACTCGTAAACTCCTAGCACCAGGTACCAAACCTCCTTGGCGTTTTTCACCTTGACTGCCCGGTTAGAAGTGGTGACGACCCCCTAGCCATGTTCAGTGTTCTCCTCAACCTTTCCTTATCACTCTGGGACGCCTTTGCAATCTGTGAACAGTTCATTCTCACCATGGGAACTGGCCCTTCCATCGCTGTAGACTCGCCATTGGGATATTTACTCGATAACCTCAAACCCCTCCGCCTTTCTCCCAACCTCAAACCTTTTCAACTTATTCATTACTGTAATGAGGTCTGGCCACAATATTCCTTAGATAATCAGTCCAAGTGGCCACCCAATGGCTCTTTAGATCCTAACATTCTCCAAGATTTATATAACTTCTGTGAGTATATGGGCAAGTGGAAAGAGATTCCTTATGTCCAGGTTTTCTCCTACATCCGAACCAAGCCCTCTCTCTGTCTCCCCTGCAACCCTAAACACCTACTACTCACCCTAAAGTCCTCACCCTCCAACAAACCAGATCCCACTACATCCTCTGACTTTGACCCTGCTGATAAACCCCCATCCTACTGACCCCAAATCCCTATGGCACATCCTCCTCCTTCTCAACCACCTGTACCACCCAGTGCCACCATGGAACCTGCACAGCCTCTTCCACCTCAGCCCCCCCAGGTCTCTCACCACAAGCTCCCATCGGCAGCGGTGCAGCAACACCACCTCCTCAACTGCAACCAGTTCCCCTTCCATCCCAAGACCCCCTACCAAGTACCCCAGTTACTCTCTTACCCAAGTCATAGCCCCACTACTAGAGGTAACAGGCACAGAAGGTGTTGTTTGGGTCCATGTCCCTTTCTCCCTCTCTGACCTGTCTCAAATAGAAAAGAGATTGGGCTCCTTCATCTCCAACCCGGCCACTTACATAAAGTTCCAGTACCTGACCCAGTCATATGATCTAACCTTTAATGAGGTACACATGATCCTCTCCAATACCCTTCTACCCAAGGAATGCAGGTGAGTCTGGGAACAGGCTAAAACTTATGCGGATGAAGTCCACCAAACCACACCCACTCACTCTATTGGTGCTGAGGCAGTTCTCAATCAAGACCCCAGTTGGGATTACAACACCCCTGGGGGAGTCATTAGCCGAGATCAATTTATCACTTGTCTCATGGTGGGTCTCAAGAAGTCAGCCAGTAAAGCTATCAATTATGAGAAACTCCAAGAAATTATCCAAGATAAAAATGAAAACCCCTCCATATTCCTAGACTTTCTTACTAAAGCCCTTCTACAGTATGCCAATTTAGACCCTAAAACCCCAGACAGGAGACAACTACTTATGACTTACTTTTTCTCCCAAAGTTTCCCCAATATAAAGGCAAACTTAAATGTCTAGACAGGGGACCCTTGACTCCCCAGGCAGAATTCCTGGCAGTAGCCTTCAAGGTGTACAATGGAAGAGATGAAAAAGCCCATAAACAAAAATACCAAATGATGGCTAAGGCCTTCCAGCCTGCCTCAACCACTGGTACCCAGGTAACCCAGCTTCTCAAGGAACAACCAGGAGGACCTCCTGGTCCATGTTTTAAATGTGGCTTATTGGGACATTGGGCTAGAGCTTGCCCAAATCCCTGGAAGCCCCCCGGTCCATGTCCTAAATGCCATCAGGAGGGACACTAGGCTGTCGACTGTCCTCACACACCAAGAGGTGCCAGACCATCCAGTTCCAAAAACCCACCTATAGACCTTTTGGGCCTGGGTACCAATGACTGAGGGGGCCTGGGACTCCCACACCCAGCTACTAACATCACTTTGTGGGAGCCCAGGATGATCGTTCTGGTAGTGGGTAAGCCCATCTCCTTCCTATTAGACACCAGAGCTACCTACTCAGTCATGAAGAAATTCTGGGGGCCCACCTCCCTTTCACGGTCCTCTATAGTTAGGGTAGAGGGCATACCCTATCAACCCTTACAAACTCCCATGCTTCACTGCCTCTTTAAGGGTGTTGCTCTCTCTCATTCCTTTTTAGTGATTCCCCTTCATCTGATTCCCTTATGGGAAGAGACCTTTTATCCAAGCTAGGAGCCACTATCACCTTTACCTTTGGCCCATGCCTCAACCCCAACTCACCTTCAATACCTTTTCTACTTGCTCTCCAAACCATCCCAGACCCACCTCTCTCTCCTTTTCCCTTACCCCCTTGTCAAGTTAACCCCATAGTCTGGGATACCTCTACCTCCTCCATCGCCACCTGCCCACCCATGACAATCAAACCCAAAGACCCTACCTCCTTCCCCTCACAATCTCAATACCACTTACCTCTCAAAAGCCTCTTGGGTTTACAACCCATCATCCAGGAACTCCTATGAAAAGGCCTTTTGAGACCAGCCAATTCCCCTTACAACACTCCGATACTGACTGTCAAAAAACCTAAAGTCTTTTATAGGCTAGTTTGGGATTTAAGGATTAGCAATGCAGCTGTTATTCCAATCTATCCAGTAGTCCCTAATCCCTATACTTTATTATCCACTATCCCCAGCCTCTTCTACTCACTTCTCCATCCTTGATCTCAAAGATGCATTCTTCACGATCCCCCTCCATCCCAACTCCCAAGACATTTTTGCATTTACATGGACTGATCCCATCACCCAAACCTCTACTCAGTTAACTGGGACAGTCCTTCCTCAGGGCCTCAGGGATAGTCCCCACCTCTTTGGACAAGCCTTGGCATGAGCCCTCACTCCCCCAGGCTCTACTCTTCTTCAATATGTTGATAATCTTCTCTTATGCAGCCCCTCCTTACAAACCTCTCAGCAAAATACTATTCTCCTTTTCAACTTTCTCTCAAAACATGGGTATGAGGTCTCGCCTTCCAAAGTCCAACTTTCCACCTCTGAAGTGACCTACTTAGGAGTTCTACTTACCCCCGGCCATAAAGCCATTAACTTAGACAGAAAGAAACTCATTCAAAAGATACCCATTCCCCATACTAAAGATGAAATCCTCTCCTGTCTAGGACTCACTGGGTTCCTCAGCTCATGGATTCCCAATTTCTCCCGCCTAGCTTCTCCCCTCCGTTCAGCATCCCGACGATCCACTTTGGAACCTCTCCTAACACCTGTAACCAAGCCCTTTCATATATTTCAAGCAGCTCTTTTACAAGTCCCTATTATCTTTAATATTATTATTCTCCTTTTCCTTCCCTGCTTCGTTACCCTATTCCAAAAATTCATTCAAAATCAAATGTTGAAAATTTCTAACCATACTGTCAACCAGTTGCTCCCCCAGGACTATCAAGGCCTTCTCACAAAGAATAACAAAACCAGTTATGATGACATCGTGAATCATCTCAAGATGCCCACCCTTCTCCAACTCTACAGCAATGGCCTGGCCAACCCCAGAATCTGCGCCCCCCTTCCAGCAGGAAGTAGCTAGAAAATGAGACTCTATGCCCAGCTCCCCAGAGGCCCCTATTAAGAAAAGAAAAAGATGGGAATGAAGGCAATTCCAGTGCACTAAGGCACCCACCATCTTGGGATCAGGAGCGCCATTTTGTTCACCCGCCATTTTGTTTCCCGCAGCCTCCAATCACCAATGTCCAGATGATCACACACACACCCCCCCCCACAAGACCCGATCACCAACATTCCCATGGCAGGACACACCCAACCCCAACTCCTCAAAATTCCGCTTCCTCACCCATGAGCTGCTGCTGTCTACGCTGAGACAGCCATTTTCATTTTCTCTTTCAGCCATTAAAATCTCTTGTGTGGGTTTGTGCTTCCCTCAGTTACTTTGGGGAAGGGAGCGTCACAGCGAGACACCCTTTCAGGTAACAATTTACACTCTGACCAACAATATATATAAGTGGTTATTTACTCCCACATTCACCAACAATGTGTACAAGGAAACTTTTAGATCTTTGATAAATAGCTTTGAAAGGTATCTTACCTTGTTATTGTAACTTTTTATCTTTAATTATGTATATTTGTATTTGTGTGTGTATGTGTGTATATGAAGGGTTTGCTCATATAGTTTCCCCATGTTAAAAATTGCATTTGTTGGTGTTTTTCTTATAGATTTCTAAGGGCATTTTATATATTGAGGAAAATTAGCCTTTGTCATATTGGTTAAAGATAATTTTTCTCAATATATCTTTGCCTTTTAACTTTGATTAACTTGTTTTTGTTTGTTCATTTAACCACTAAAGACTCTAAGTTTTTACATAGTGAAATTTATCAGTCTTTTTCTTCCTGATTTTTGTGCTGCACTTAGAAAGACCTTCCCTAATGTGGAAATAAATTTTTTAAAAGTCCTGTGTATTTTCTTCTAGTCCTTTTAAATTTCATTGTTTAATATTAAATATTTGATTCATCTGGAATTTGTTGAGTGGTAGGTCCAGCTTTATCTTTTTTTTCTTTTTGTAAATGCCTAGATGGTTAAAACAGCCACTTTAAGAAGGCAAATCCATTTTCTCCATTAGTTTGAAGTGCTATTTTGATGTCATATATTAAATTCCCATATTTATTTAAATCTGTTGTTTTTGTAGAGCCTATTTCTAAGGTTGTAAGATAAATTTGCATCGAAATGAAGAGACCAAGAGAAAAATACATCAACATAGTTATACTAAATAAATGAAGTGGAGCCGAAATAGTGAGCCTGATTGGGTTAGCCTGTGTTGTTTTTGAAATATTTTAACCTTTTGTTTCTGTGGGAGATTCTGAAAACAGTAGAAATGTGATACCAGATGGTGTTTCAGTGCCTGGGGCTCTTGGTTGAAAATAAAACAAAAATGTCTTCAACTTGCTGACACAAATTTTGTGAATTCTCTGCATGTTGTTACTTCCAACAGGTCAGTATATAGTGAAACAGCTCAGGACTACCATCCTAGCATAACATTCAGGTCAGCTGAAATGCATTCACTTTCCCTAGTTAAATCTCATAGTGTTCAGAAATGTTAGTTTATTACTCAAAAACCCACACTAACCTACAAGGCAAATGATAGGCTACTAAATATAACAGACCCCACACATCCCTATAATTCTACAAATTAATGGTTTCATAAAGAGAGAACCCCTACTATAGTCAAGAAATCCAAATTACTTATCCCTGCCTGCCTTTTTTAAAGCTGCGTCCTTGAGGAGGTGACAGAGATTAGTGATATCGAACACTAATAGAGCTGATGTGGCCGACAACCTTCCATTTAAAAAAATAATTGGGTGCTTTTTATTCAGTTTTCCATGTGGCACTAAAGGTTCAAAGCTCCTTAAATAGCTCCTTAAATATGACACCATTCTTGGGGGACATTGAAAAGTTACTGTCCATACTCTTGAAACCCCAGAACCAAACTACAGAGGAATTTGTAACAGAAGTAAGAACAGATGGAGGGTTTTACAAAGAGGCTTCCTTAGAATTGAGGTTAGCAATATTCTAATTCATTTTTGCTGAGCAGCTAGAGTTTTTGAGTTAACTCAAATTTTCCATCGACTTAATTATCTCTGTTTTCTCCAACAAATATGACAGGACCAAAAGCAGTTCATCAGCCCAAGTGGTTTCTCCAATAATTAACTGGTTCTCTTCACATACAAAACAACTCATTTTGGAGAGGTTAAGTTGCTTAGCAAAATCCGTGTTGATTTTTGGCCCAGATTCAATGGACCTGAGCTCTACTAATGCACCACTACTTCTCAGTTGGAGCATCTCAGCATCTTCACTTGCCATATTATCATACATATCAAAAGGAACTTACAGACTCTTTTACTCATCAAATTATTTTGGGTCTTCAGTTGGGCCAGTTGATAATCTGTCAGTTACTGCTGGAGGTACAGGGCACCGACTGAATCGATGTAATGACTGATGTGTTGTCTTTCAAATTCTCTGAACAATGGGTAAGAAATGTTCCATACAAATATTTTCAAGTGCCTTTCTTGAAATTCTATATTTCATGATTTTTGGTGAAGAATAATTAGATGGGTTTGCAGGCTACACACATTCTTCTCCCAAGGATGGAGTAGATATCATGTTTCAAGTATCTACTGCTGTGTAAAAAAGTGTCCCAAAATCTGTTCTTTAAAACAGATTATTATTATCTCATGGTTTTGCCAACTCACTGGCTGTGCTGGGCAACAGACACTTGACAATCTGCACAGTTTTTCTTTTTCTTTTCTTTTTATTTTTTGGTATCATTAATCTTCAATTACATGTGCAACAATATGGTTACTAAACTCCTCACTTCATCAGGTCCCCCCCCCAACTACCCCATTACAGTCACTGTACCTCAGCATAGTGAGATGCTATAGAATCACTACTTGTCTTCTCTGAGTTGTACAGCCCTCCCTCTGCACCCCCCCAACATTATGTCTGCTAATCATAATGTCCCTTCTTCCCCCTTGTCAATCACTTCCCACCCATCATCCCCAGTCCCTTTCCCTTTGGTAACTGTTAGTCCATTCTTGTGTTCTGTGAGTCTGTTGCTGTTTTGTCCTTTCAGTTTTCTTCTTTGCTCTTATGCTCCACATATGAGTGAAATCATTTGATACTTGTCTTTTTCCACATGGCTTATTTCACTAAGCATAATACCCTCTAGTTCCATCCATGTTTTTGCAAATGGTAGGATTTCCTTTCTTCTTATGGCTGAATAATATTCCATTGTGTATGTGTACCACTTCTTCTTTATCCATTCATCTACTGATGGACACTTAGGTTGCTTCCATTTCTTGGCTATTGTAAATAGTGCTGCGATAAACATAGGGGTGCATATGTCTTTTTCAAACTGGGCTGCTGAATTCTTAAGGTAAATTCCTAGGAATGGGATTCCTGGGTCAAATGGTATTTCTATTTTGAGTTTTTTGAGGAACCTCCATACTGCTTTCCACAATGGTTGAACTAATTTGCATTCCCACCAGCAGTGTACGAGGGTTCCCCTTTCTCCACATCATCGCCAACATTTGTTGTTTGTGTTTTGGATGTTGGCCGTCCTTACTGGTGTGAGGTGATATCTCATTATGGTTTTAATTTGCATTTCTCTGATGATTAGCAATGTAGAGCATCTTTTCATGTGCCTGTTGACCATATGAATTTCTTCTTTGGAGAAGTGTCTATTCATGTCCTCTGCCCATTTTTTAATTGGATTATTTGCTTTTTGTTTGTTAAGGTGCATGAGTTCTTTGTATATTTTGGATGTCAACCCCCTATCAGATATGTCTTTTATGAATATATTCTACCATACTGTAGGATGTCTTTTTGTTCTACTGATGATGTCCTTTGCTGTACAGAAGCTTCTCAGCTTGATATAGTCCCACTTGATCATTTTTGCTTTTGTTTCCCTTGCCTTGGGACATATGTTCATGAAGAAGTTGCTCATCTTTATGTCCAAGAGATTTTTGCATATGGTTTTTTCTAAGAGTTTTATGGTTTCATGACTTACATTCAGGTCTTTGATCCACTTTGAGTTGACTTTTGTGTATGGGGCTAGACAGTAGTCCAGGTTCATTCTCTTACATGTAGCTGTCCAGTTTTTCCAACACCAGCTGCTGAAGAGGCTGTCATCTCCCCAGTGTATATCCAAGGTTCCTTTGCCATATACTAATTGACTGTATATGTTTGGGTTAATGTTTGGATTTTCTATTCTGTTCCAGTGGTCTATGGGACTGTTCTTCTGCCAATACCAAATTGTCTTGATTACTGTAGCTTTGTAGTAGAGCTTGAAGTCTGGGAATGTAATTCCCCATTTTATTCTTCCTTCTCAGCATTGCTTTGTCTATTCGGGGTCTTCTGTGGTTCCATATGAATTTTAGAACTATTTGTTCCAGATCATTGAAGAATGCTGTTGGTATTTTGATAGGGATTGCATTGAATCTGTAGATTGCTTTAGGTAGTATAGCCATTTTGACAATATTTATTCTTCCTAGCCAAGAGCATGGGATGAATTTCCATTTGTTAGTGTTCTCTTTAATTTCTCTTAGGAGAGTCTTGTAGTTTTCGGGATATAGGTCTTTCACTTCCTTCATTAGGTTTATTCCTAGGTATTTTATTCTTTTGGATGCAATAGTGAATGGAATTGTTTTCCTGATTTCTCTTTCTGTTAGCTCGTCATTAATGGAAAGCAACAGATTTCTGTGTGTAATTTTGTATCCTGCAACTTTGCTGAATTCAGATATTAGTTCTAGTAGTTTTGGAGTGGAGTCTTTAGGGATTTTTATGTACAGTATCATGTCATCTGCAAATAGTGACAATTTTTCTTCTTTACCAATCTGGATGCCTTGTATTTCTTTGTTTTGTCTGATTGCTGTGGCTAGGACCTCCAGTATTATGTTGAATAACAGTGGGGAGAGTGGGCCTCCATGTCTTGTTCCCAATCTCAGATGAAAAGCTTTCAGCTTCTCGCTGTTAAGTGTGAAGTTAGCTGTGGGTTTGTCATATATGGCCTTTATTATGTTGAGGTACTTGCCCTCTATACCCATTTTGTTGAGAGTTTTAATCACAAATGGATGCTAAATTTTGTCAAATGCTTTTTCAGCATCTATGGAGATGATCATGTGGTTTTTATTTCTTCTTTTTGTTGATGTGATGGATGATGTTGATGGATTTTCGAATGTTGTACCATCCTTGCATCCCTGAGATGAATCCCCCTTGATCATGGTGTATGATCCTCTTGATGTATTTTTGAATTCAGTTTGCTAATATTTTGTTGAGTATTTTTGCATCTATGTTGATCAGGGATATTGGTCTGTAATTTTCTTTTTTGGTGAGGTCTTTGCCCAGTTTTGGTATTAGAGTGATGCTGGCTTCATAGAATGAGTTTGGAAGTATTCCCTCCTCTTCTATTTTTTGGAAAACGTTAAGAGAATGGGTATTATTTCTTCTCTATATGTCTGGTAAAATTCAGAGATGAATCCGTCTGGCCCAGGGGTTTTGTTCTTGGGTAGTTTTTTGATTACTGGTTCAATTTCTTTCCTGATAATTGGTCTGTTTAGGTTTTCTGTTTCTTGCTTGGTCAGTCTTGGAAGGTTGTATTTTTCTAAGAAGTCCATTTCTTTGAGGTTTTCTAGCTTGTTAGAATGTAGATTTTCATAGTATTCTCTTATAATTATTTATATTGCTTTGGGGTCCGTCATGATTTCTCCTTTCTCATTTCTGATTCTGTTTATGTGTGTAGATTCTCTTTTTCTCTTTATAAGTCTGGCTAGGGGTTTATCTATTTTGTTTATTTTTTCAAAGAACCAGCTCTTGGTTTTATTGATTTTTTCTATTGTTTTATTCCTCTCAATTTTATTTATTTCTTCTCTGATCTTTATTAAGTCCCTCCTTCTGGTGACTTTGGGCCTCATTTGTTCTTCTTTTTCCAAGTTCAGTAATTGTGTCTTTAGACTATTCATTTGGGATTTTTATTCCTTCTTTAAATAGGCCTGGATTGCAATATACTTTCCTCTTAGAACTGCCTTTGCTGCATGCCACAGAAGTTGCGGCTTTGTGTTGTTGTCATTTGTCTCCCTATATTGTTTGATCTCTGTTTTAATTTGGTCGTTGATCCATTGATTATTTAGGAGAATGTTGTTAAGTCTCCATGTATTTTTGAGCCTTCTTGGTTTTTTTGTACAATTTATTTCTAGTTTTATACCTTTGTGATCTGAGAAGTTGGTTGGTAGAGTTTCAATATTTTTTAATTTACTGAGGTTCCTTTTGTGGCCTAGTATGTGGTCTATTCTGTAAAATGTTCCATGTGCAATTGAGAAGAATGTGTATCCTGCTGCTTTGGGGTGTAGAGTTCTGTAGATGTCTGTTAGGTCCTTCTGTTCTAGTGTGTTGTTCAGTGCCTCTGTGTCTTTACTTATTTTTTGTGTGGTTGATCTGTCCTTTGGAGTGAGTGGTGTGTTGAAGTCTCCTAAAATGAATGCATTGCTTTCTATTTCCTCCTTTAATTCTGTTAATATTTGTTTCACATATGTCGGTGCTCCTGTGTTGGGTGCATATATATTTATAATGGTTATATCTTCTTGTTGGACTGACCCCTTTATCATTATGTAATGTCCTTCTTTATCTCTTGCTGCTTTCTTCATTTTGAAGTCTATTTTGTCTGATACAAGTACTGCAACACCTGCTTTTTTCTCCTTGTTGTTTGCATGAAATATCTTTTTCCATCCCTTCACTTTTAGTCTGTGTATTTCTGTGGGTTTGAGGTGAGTCTCTTGTAAATAGCATATAGGTGGGTCTTGCTTTTTTATCCATTCTGTTACTCTGTGTCTTTTGATTGGTGCATTCAGTCCATTTACATTTAGGGTGATTATCGATAGATATGTACTTATTGCCATTGCTTGCTTTAGATTTGTGGTTACCAAAGGTTCAAGGTTTGCTTTTTTACTATCTAAAATCTAACTTAACTTTCTTGTTAAGTTATTGTAAACACAGTCTGGTGTTTCTTTATTTGTCTGCCTTCTTATTCTTCCTCCTCCATTCTTTATATACTAGGTGTTTTATTCTGTACCTTTTACGTTTCCTTTGACTGTTTTTGTGGATAGTTGATTTTACTTTTTGCCTTTAGTTAGTATTTGGATGGTCTGCTTTCTTTGCTATGATTTTGTTTTCTCTGGTGACATCTTTTTAGCCTTAGGAGTGCTTCCATCTAGAGCAGTCCCTTTAAGATATCCTGTAGAGGTGGTTTGTGGGAGGCAAATTCCCTCAGCTTTTGCTTGTCTGGAAATTGTTTAATCCCTCCATCAAATTTAAATGATAATCATGCTGGATACAGTATTCTTGGTTCAAGGCCCTTCTGTTTCATTACATTAAATATACCATGCCATTCTCTTCTGGCCTGTAAGGTTTCTGTGGAGAAGTCTGATGATAGCCTGATGGGTTTTCCTTTGTAGGTGATCTTTTTCCTCTCTCTTGCTGCCTTTAATACTCTCTCCTTGTCTTAGATCTTTGCCATTTTAATTATTATGTGTCTTGGTGTTGGATTCCTTGGGTCCCTTGTGTTGGGACATCTGTAGGCTTCCATGGTCTAAGGAACTATTTCATTCCCCAGCTGGGGAAGTTTTCAGCAATTATTTCTTCAAAGATACTTTCTATCCCTTTTTCTCTCTGTTCTTCTTCTGGCACTACTATAATGCGAATATTGTTCCATTTGGATTGGTCACACAGTTCTCTTAATATTCTTTCATTTCTAGAGATCCTTTTATCTCTCTCTGTCTCAGCTTCTCTGTATTCCTGGTCTCTGATTTCTATTCCATTAACAGTCTCTTGCCCCTCATCCAGTCTGTTCTTCAACCCGTCAATCGACTGTTTCATTTCTGTAATATCTCTCCTCACTTCCTCCCTTAGCTCTTGCATATTTCTCTGTAGATCCATCAGCCTGGTTATGACTTTTACTCTTAGTCTTTTTCAGAAAGATTGTTTAAATATATCCCATCATGCCCTCTCTCTGGGGTTGTCTGTGTGATCCTTGTCTGGACCATATTCCTCTGTCTTTTCATAGCGATAGACGTGGTCGCTGGTAGGTGCCGCGTGTGTCAGATGGGAGAACAAAGTCCCTTCCTGTTTGTTGTTCTCCTTGTCCTTCTCTGGGGCCTGAGCTGTTTTCCCACACACTGGGAGGCCATCTCTGGGATAATCCCCTGAGCTGCCCGTGTGTGGGGCCGCCTCAGCCTAGTCTATAGCACTGTGGGGGTTCGTAGTTTCGCTGCATGTGTTCTGGTCCCCTTGGTGCCTTCCAGGCCTTGTTATGGGTTCTGGAGCTCTTCCCACTTAGCTGTGCACCAGCCAGAAGTAGATTCTGTGAGGTTGCTGTGGGCGGGGCCGCTCTCCTGCTGTTCCACAGCAGTGGCGGATCTGCTGAACCCTTTGCAGCACCAGCTCGGGGGGAAAGAATGGCAGGCTGTTGATCTCTGTGGGATGCCTTGCTGCTTTGCCCGGCCACCAGCCACGGGGTCCAAAATTCCCCCAAGACTCCCAGCCTGCTGGGCTGAGTGCCCTGGGACGATTTTGTTCCGCTGTTGGGCCCTTGTCTCTTAAAGACTTTAAAAAAAAAAAAAGAAAAAAGATTCTTTTGTCCCAAGGAGCCGGCTGAGGGGACCTGCTTGCAGTCTCCATCTCAGATCCTGCCCTTCTGTTTCTCTAATCTCTGATACACCATGCGATATGTGTCTGTGCTCCCAGTGCAGATCACCAGGGCTGGTTATTTAGCGGGCCTGTGCTTCCACTCCCTCCCCACTCTGATTCTTTTCCTCCCGCCGGTGTGCTGGGGTGGGGGAGTGCTCGGGTCCTGCTGGGTTGTGGCTTTGTATCTTACCCACTTCGTGAGGCGCTGAGTTCTCGCAGGTGTAGCTGTAGCCTGGCTATTATACTGTATCTTCTGTTCTTTCTTTTAGGAATAATTGTATTTGTTGTATTTTCACAAATATATATGGTTTGGGGAGGAGATTTCCACCACCCTGCTCATGCCACCATCTTCCCAGAAGTCCCAATCTGGGCAGTTTTTACTTGCAGTCTCCCATGCAGGTACAGGCAGATGGTGAGTGGGACTGATGTCATTTGAAGGTCCTACTAGGCTGGACATTTAAAACTGTTCCTTCCTCACATACCTAGCACCTCATGAGGAATGGCTGAACAGCTGGGCAGACCTCTGACTGAGCAAATTTATGGAATCAGGAGAGGTGATTTAACCCATCTTTAGGAAATTTCTTCTTATCTACATGTTATTTCAACTCTGCTTCCCTGCCACCCCTCAGTTGTGTGCATTTAAAAGCCAAAGCTTACTCTCTAAGTCTGGGATGCCTTTTAAACAGATTGGAAGACAGGCACTCTGGAAGAACAATGCACAGTGATTTTTCTTTGTTTCAAATGGCATGTGCAAATTTTTACAAATACTGGAAACTCAGGCCTTTGGCATAGCATTTTGAAGTGTTTAGAGGTTTCTATTCTGTTTAATAAAGAAGTATAGAATTTTCTCATGGGCTCCAGATGGGCCTACCCTTTAAATTTTTTTCTAAAAATAAAAATGTACTAACTTTTCCTTTGGTACACTGTTGGAAATTAGATTGTAGGTATGTTGAAGCTAATTTTTTCATATTCCATTTTTTTCTTAATTGTCTCAAGTTTGCCTGCACAGACTGTATGTGCACAAATCTTTTTTTCTTGATCTTGAAATATTGGTTATTTCTATTCTTTGAGAATTATTTAGTTTGTTTTTGAAGTATTACTGAAAAGTACCTTTAATTTCCCTGTAAATTTTTCTTTATGACACAAAAACAACTGCTTTCTGGAGGAATTAAAAAATTAGATGTATATATGTGCTGCATGATAAGGCAGTGTACGTTCAGTGTCATTACTGGGTTTTGAATCATCTGGCAGAAAGGATTTTTGTATGAATTAAGCTTCATGTTTTACCTTGAAGCTGATCACGTCACCTTTGCTTTCATTTGGTTTGATATGACATCAGCATATCTAATTTCAACATCTGAACGTTTAAGGCACTTAACTAAAAAGAAAAATGATACTCATCTTCATCTATGGGCATTGTCAGATGGGGAAGTACATGTGATTAAGAAATGTTTATCAAAGAAAGAGTAAAAAATTCCAAGACACTGAGTCCTAAATTAGTTCTAATGATCACTTTCCTTTTCTAGTTCATCAGATTTGAGCATGTTCATTAAAAATTTTTAAGTGGTTTTTTGTTTTAGACACCTGTGTTGTGCCAAACTTGCTAGCTATTCTGTTCTGTGGCCAACATTTCCTCGGCCACTGTGTCAGTGCAAGCCTGATCTAAGTTAGGTAAAATAGTAATATTTATAAAAACTGTCTCTCAGTGATAACATTGCTTGTTTAACAATGATTTTGAACATAGGCTCTGGACAGAGCTGGATGCTGTATGACTGCTTCATTGAATAACCATCTCACCTTGAACTGGATACCTATTGTCTCTAGGCCTCAATTTCCTCATACACAAAATGTGAATAATAATGGTTCTATGCAAATTAAACGAGATAGGCATATGCATGTGCACTAGCTATCTTCACTTGCCCTCCAGACCCACTCTCCACCCCTTTCCTCCCTGCTGTCCTTCCCAGGACGCTGGCCTGCATGGACCATTGGAGGTTCCCTTGTTCCTTGTCCCATTTGGTTTGGGTGATAGGGAGCCCAGGCAGATCAGAGGGAAGGCTGGGAGGAAGGTGAGACATTTATTCTGAACTCTTACCCTGTAGTGTAGCCTTAGTCTGTCTCTTTCTCTCCCAGAAACTTACTACGAGACACTCTCCTTCTGTGTTCTGGGAAACCCCTCCCTCCCCTCTCCCCTTTAGACCTAAGGTCAGGTAATAGCAGAGCTCTTACTAGCCCCAGGGTACAGCACTGTCCCTCTACCCTGTCACATCTTTGCAAATAATCAAGTCCTTTATTAAACTTCTTTAAGACAATCCTAATTTGACTGCATCTTCTGTTCTTTCTGGAATGCTAAGTGATATAGCATAGCGTTTGCTTCATACAATGTCTTGCACATAGTAAAATATTCAACAAAGTGACATTTATCATTAAAAAGGCTTAAAGGCATGTAAATCAATGTTATATACACACAGCCAATATATTGAACAAGCAGGGTATTTGAATTATGGTAAAAACAGAGCTTTATTTTTATGTACCACGGTGTGTTTAAACTTTATTTAGTGGGATATGTTCCTCTGTCCCTGAAGGAAAACTCCAGCAATCCCATGATTTCTCTGCTCACTCTGAAGTGACAGTCTTTAGTGGCAAACACGTGAGGACACAGACACACTCACAGTTCGGTGACCAGAATGTCCTGGCCATGGACCAATAAAGATGTGACCTTGGTGAACTCTCCTATTTCCCAGGTAGTACCTGCCCTGGGCTGGTGCCTGCTGTGGATACAGGGTGAGGCCCTCATTCTCTCCCATCTCACTGCCTACCTCTCTCTCTAGCTACTGGTTTTGTACTGCCACAGTGTTAAGGGTGAGAGAGAGAAGAGGTAGGAGAAGTACCACATTCTGAAAGGGCTCTTCCTTGGTAAATCCAGACAAAAGGGTTATTTAGTACATGACAGTAATCATACCAGCATCACTACAGAACACAACATTAGCCAAAGTTGCTTTTTTTTTTTTTAGAACATATTTTAATTGGGATCTGGCTAAAAGAAGAGAGTTTTCTTCCTGGTAGTTTAATGATTATATTTCTATTTTTTGTCCTCTGCCTGTGTTGGAGGCTCTCTCTCTGCATGCTGTGAAGACACGGAGCCAGGGCAAGTGCAGAGCGGGAGGGTCACCGGAGGTCACTGGGTCAGCGTCTCGTGCTGCGTCCTGTGGGCAGACACGACGCAGTCCTGCTCTCTGGAATCTATAATGCGAAGGGAAAGATGAGGAGGTATGAAGTAGAGAGGAGTCAGTGTCATGAGAAGTAGGGAAAAGTGTCTGGGAACTCGGAGGAAAGAGCTCGTTCGGTCGGGGGCATCTGGGGCCAGAGCACACCACTGTTGTGCAAGTGTCTAGGTCACAGAAGATAAAAAGCACTTGGTGGTTCCTTGATACAAAACCTGAGTCTTTTTGTGAGGTCCGTGTTTGGCTGAGCTGATTAAAGAGTCTCCACTCGAACCACTTCAGTCCAGCAAGCATCATCTCTGGATTTTTTTCTTCTGTGGCTGAACAAGGACGGACCTTTCCTAGAAGCTGGATATGGGAAGCACCCATTTCACATGGTGGACTGATAAAAAGTTGAGCTGGGACCGCGATCCTGGCGATTGCGAGGCTGTTCGCCATCCCCAGCTTCCGTCAGCAGGTTTGTTCCGGGGCTGAGGCAGTAACTCGTGGGAGGAGCGGATCAGAACTCGCCCATGATTTCCAGGCGATGCTCAAATGTTCCAGGAAAGCAAATGCTCTTTGAGAGGGTTTGAAGGCTGCGTCTCTTAAAAATTAAAGTGGAGGGACAACTCATCCCTGTCTTACAAGAAGAGGGTATCTTCTTTTAAAAAAACTTTTTTGGAGTAAATTTTCAAGCATATTCAAAGTAGAGAGAATAGACTAATGAATCCCCATGTGGCCATCACCCCGAGAAGAGGGCTCCATAATCATTTATATAACTACACTTTGTCTTCCTTTCTACTCTGCAAAAATACGTATTCTAAATGAAAAGCTTAATGACACTAGAACAGAAATGTACTGTTCAGTATTCAGGCAAAGATGCCCATTTTAATTTCAAGGATTAATTTTTGATATCACCTGCACAGAATTTCTTCAGATATTCAATATGAAGGCATGATGTCTTTGATAAATATTATAGAATGGCTAACATTATTCTTCATCTATATATTAAATAGCTTTGAACACTTGGAAGTAAATATATGTCATTCTTAATTTCTACAACATGTATGTTGATTTGTCATTAGACCACCAGCTTAATTTCATCAAAGGACAAACAAATGGTGTGGTCAGACTTCCCATTTTATCAGCAGTGATATCTTTTCTTAATTATTTTGCAGTTGGTTACCCAGAGTCCCACATTCTTCTCTCCTCTTTCTTCCCCACGGCTTTTAAATTCACAGTCACTCATTCATCAAAGAAGAGCTTTGTCAAGATAAGGGATTTAATTCACAACATTCCTGATCAAATATCTGAAAGAGCTAGTAATGCGGTCTCCAAAAGACACTGATTTTTTGGCAGTTTTACCTCTTGCCCAAAGTGGGATTTTGGAGTTTTCCATGAGAATTTATCCTGTGTAGCCAGATTGATGCAGAGTGCAGTGTAACGGGCAACCCCAGGCATCAGGGATGCAGAAGCAAGGGCATTTGGCCCGTTGCAAACAGGACCCAGGGGACGAAGGGAGAAGGAGAGCAGTCTGCCACTCCCAAGCAGGGTTCCGGTGGGGAAGTCAAGACTAGAGCATGGTCTTACAGTCTGGGTCAACACAGGAGGAGTTCTTAATAGTAGACTCAGACCTCAAACTGCAAGAGCAGATTATTCCCTGATGTCACGTGTGTGGCCTTTTCCTCAGTCCTCAGAAGGACGGCAGGGTTGAACCTGATTTTCTGTGTCCAGCTAACAGGGTCTAGGGAAGGGCAGGGGTTGCTCACTCTCTTAAAAGAATTTCAGGCTACGTTAATGTGATGAGACACATTTTGAATCTGTTTGGCCACTTCAGAAACCCTCTGTCAGTTGCTCTGATCAGGTAAGAAACATCTGTATATGAAAAAGCTATAAACAAAATTTGCAGTTTCCCTAGCCTCAGTGTGGCAAGGTGAAGTCTCTGGGAAATGCTGCAAGTGCCTGAAAAGAAGTCTGTTTGTAGGGCGGCTGCTGATTTCAGAGCCCTACAATAAGGTAATGAGATAGTATTTGAATAGGGCTGCCTACAGGGTAATGCCCTTTGGATCCTCATTGCAAAATAGAAACAAGGAGAAACAAGCTGACAGCAGCTTTTGTATGTTCCTGGGAGTGCCATCTTTTTATTCTTCCTTTTAGAGTTTTGGGGGAAAGGGGAGAAGTCTTCTTTACAACAGCTCCATGAAATGTTATCCAAGGCTGCTGACAGCCCAGAGAAATCCTTGTTTTCCCAGAGGAGTTCATCACAGGATTCACAGTTGCTACTGTGTGGCTCGCACAGACCAGTCACATCCTCCTGAAGTAGAGGTAAAACCTGTCTGGAAGTTGGGGCCCCCTTGGAGAGGTCTTCCTTGTTTTGGTGGCTAGAAATGAATCTGAGAATAATTCTGCAACTCTAGAATTGGCCGACAGAAATCCACTTTTTTTTCCCCCCAGCATCTCTTTATTTGTGGGTTTTCAGAGTGGTATAATTTAGAGACTCCAAGGTGAAGCCTTGATTCTTCTACCAAAGAAAAGAAAAGAGTCATGTGGCTGGCTCTGTCAAGTGAGATTCTCTTTCAGATGAGATTTCTGGTTTGGGGATAAGTCAGAATCTCTTTCTCCTTCCCAGACTTCAGTTTCTTGAATATCTAATATTTGTAGGGCTTGAAAAAAAATAACAACGTCTTCTCTTTCCTGAAGCAGTTTTTGTAGTGGAAGATTTTTTTCCTGCAGTATTTTATAAGTGTGGGCTTGGAATAGAGAAAAAGCAGGTGCAGAAGGGAAACCATATAAATAATTGCTCAGAATGTATCACCTATTATTATTTTCAAATAGAGTCTCTGTCCTTGGAGTCATTCTCTTGTTCCATTGATTTCCTAGAGAAATACAGACAGAAGGATGAGCCTGCTTGTGAAGTTTAAAATGGAATTTATTTCACTCTTTGCATCCTATTGGAGACCATACCCAGCATTTCTGGGACAGTATGGTGGCCTTTGAAATACGTCCCAGGTCCCAGACATGGTCCACTGTCCTTGTTGGTAAGAAAGAGGTCCCTGTGTTTGCCTCACCCGGCTGACACAGAGCAGGTTCCCGGCGTCACACCAGCACACACAGGACACTGGGTCTCCTTTTCTGAAATCCCTCATGGCTGGAGCAGGAAAAGACTTTCTTTTATAGGCAAGGGAACTGGTGTCCAGAGAAGGGAGGGCGTGACTACTTCAGAGCTTCATGGCCGGTTAGTAGTATAGCTACAGCACTGAAACTGCCCCCCAGATCCGGACGCTTTGCTCAGGGCTGAGGTCCCTGTTATGTACCCACAGTCTGGTCGGCACACTATTTGCTCTCGCTCTACCTCGGACCTGGGCTTTCTAACCTCAAGGACCTGATTCCTGTATTTGCAGAACACCTGCCCTCATTTACTCTCCTGTCGAAGCTTCTTTGCCATCTCCTGGCCTTGGGGCTACAGGCAGCATCTTCTCTGGACATCTCTGGATGCCCAAAGAGCCTCTAGCTGTGGCTGTATTTGTAGCCCCTCTTCAAACTACCTATTTCCCAAGTCATTGCTTTGCTTGACCTTTGACTTGGGGAAAGGTGAGGAGGGGACCTTTTCCTCTTCCTTTTGTTTCTAGGAATCTTCTTGTCAAGCTTTCCCCTCCTGGAAGTGGGAAGCATTGGGGAGGAGACTTACTGCTCCACTCTTACTCATTTCTCCCCAGAGAGGACTTGTGGAGAAGCTCGTTGATCGACCTGTTTCACTGCACGTCACCTCAGTAGGCCTCCTGGTAGGGAAACTGGCTCACTCTCTCTTTGACCTCAGGCTCTGTCTCCCCGTCACTCTGCCCCCTCTATTTCTGACCTCTTAGTTCAACTCCTCTAAGCACTGTGTCCTGCAGGCACTCAGCTTTGGGCAGGGGGCTGCCTTCCTGGAAGCTGGCCGAGTAAGTGGACCCGGGGGGCACTCTACAGGCTGCTCTCCCCTCAGGCCGGCTCAGCACTGGGGAAGGGGAAGGGTCGGGAGCATCTCTGTGTGCTGAGGCTTCAGCCTGATTCCCCCTCAAGGCCCACAGCCGAGGAGCTGACAACAGGGGCTGCATGCTGGGGGTCAGGAGGTGCCAGCCTGGCCGCTAGTGAGGCCGGTGCTGGGGTTCCTGCTCTTTGTGTGATTCTCCATTCCTTAGAACTCCCGTGGAAGGAAGAGTGGACTTCAGTCTCCCACGCGTCAGGCATGTGCGATATTGGGGCCCTTCCTTCTGGCTCCCCAGGGTTGTCAGAGGGTGACTGCCACTGTCCTAGATTAGTTTAGTTCTGTCTTTAGCTCCAGTTTATTTGTTCAGTGCACATTACATTTAATAGAAATGTCATTCTGAAAAAACTGATTTAACCAGGGAAAGAAATTGATATTTCCTTAATATTTTTATATACTCATCACCATATTAGCCATTTTATAACATATTATCTGGTTACTACCGATAACAGCATGGTGATGGGGATTTAGATATACTGGTCCTAAAGCTAAGAGAACTTATGCACAGACAAGGAAAGAAACCCACAGAAGGTCATTCAGGACCATAAAAGCCATTTCCATTTGTTCAGCATCTATTCTGTGCCTGGCATGGACCGAAGTGCTTTGCAGGCAGTATTTTATTCAATATTTACCACAGTCTTGCCATGGAGACCTTATTAAGGTCTCGGAGTAATGAACAATTTGCCAGAGAACACATATCTCAGGAAGGATGGAGCCAGAATTTGAATCCACATCTTTTTTACTCTCAAGCTACAAGTTTTAATATTTCATGCTGCTTTCCCTTTACAAGTACTCATCTTTCAATTAATTTTTGATCTGTTAGGGGATCACATAAAATTACACAGTCCTTAAAGGAAAAGATAGCACCTCCACCTCTCAGATTTCTGCCCAGTGGCAAGATCTCTGCCCACCTATAAGCTCCTACCCAGACGTGGGCTGGCTCTCAGGTCCCCACACACAGCCCTGGCTTCAACACTTCCTTAGCTCTGGTCCCATTTGCTGGTTCCTCTGCCACTTATATTTCCCCAAACACTGAGTGACTGTGCAAGAAACAAATTATTTGATTAAGCAAATATTTATGTAAAATTTGCTACAAACACATTTATAAAAAGCTCAAATGTCTACCAGCTGCACAAATTTTGCTCTTTGTTCTTGCATTTTGTAATGTGTCAAGCTTGAGGGAAATCAAATAGGCATTTGCAACATTTCCATTTGAACAGATTTCTGAAGAACTTATATACAAGGAGATGAATTTGAGGGACAAGATGTTCCTTAGTTTGTTAGGAGGCAACATCTGAAGGTGCCACGAGTTAGCATATATTGGGGAAAGCAAAGGTAAGAGTTTGGAGAGTGACAAGATGAGAGAGCTGGGGTGGGAGTGGGCTGGCGAGAAGAGGTATGAGAAGTACAGTTTGAACTACAGGAGGTCCACAGTGAAACAACAAATTTCACTTCCAGGAAGTAAAAATGGAGAAAACAGCAGCAGAGCTATAGGTGAGGAGCAATTTATTTGTTTATTTGTTACATTCTGTCACAAGTCAATGGAATAAATACTGAAAGAGGAAGCATCCTACATGGCAATCGTGGGGTGATAATGCTAATACACCAGTGTTCCTCAAATAAGTAGGTGTCACCTTTTAGATTTGTAAACTGGCTTACTGAACAGTCTGGACTTGGATGGGTGGGAGGCAGCTGCAGTAGTTTTTATTTTTCTCATTCCTGCCCTGATAGATATTCTTTCTGGTCTCCCTTTCCTGACCCATTACAACACTGCAGGCAGATTCACAGCATCCTGATTACTTTCAGCATTTGACAAATCTGGTGCACATCAGTATAGTCCACTTAAAACTTTAAGCTTATCCTATGTAGCATTTCCATGGCCCTGGTGACTGGGAACTGGTCAGTGCTCTTTGACAACCTTTTCTCATTTAGGTTCCAGCCCTTTTGGTGTGTATGGGTTGAGGGATGGGTTAGTCAATGGGGGCAAAAGTCTTTCCCTAAGTGGTCCTATTGTAAATCTTTTTGTGGCAGACAGCAGTATGCTAGTAAGTGTTTAACAACTAACACTCTGAAAAACACTGTGTGTATATGTTAAAAACAATGTAATTACATGACAATATAGATATATTAGTATATGCTAACATGTATACTTATTACACATTTTACACTAAAAAGGATTTTACTGTTGCAAAGCATTAGTAACAATAAAATACAGAATACCTTTATCATAACTTCCATATAGCTAATTGATTCTCACAGAATGCTTTAGCTGGCTTTTGCCAAACCCATATCTGTAGCTGATCTATACTTAAAATTGAAGAATTAATATAGTTCTGAGATGAATGTTGGTTGACATTTTTACTTGTGTTAACAAGTAAGACAGAAGTGACGCAATGAAGAAAGATATTAGAGCCTTACTCATTTATCAATGACAAGGATGAATTCTTTGCTGAATTGTGTCGGTCCCCTCCCTGCTTCTGACCCACAGGCAAGGGGGGAGACACGATAAAATATAGAAGATCTGAAAGGACCAGCCAGGGGACTCAAGGCTTCACTGCACAAGAGTAATGCCAAAAAGGCACTTCTCATATTTATTGAACAAATGAACTTAAAATGAACTTAAACATCATTATCAGCCTTGAGTCTAGCCCAAGGACGCGATGCTTCTCAGGGATACCGAAACCATGTGAAGGTGGCCCCAAGCTGTGGGAACTGCTTTGGCTCTCATCATTCTGTTTTTGATCACACATCAAGAGTTGTGGGAAAAACTATCAAGTTATGTGTATTTGTACATTTGATTTCTATATTACTTGATTTGTGTATTAATCCCATTAATCCCACATTTCCCCTTTTCTTTTAAATAGTGCATATAGTAATATAACAAGTAGACGGTTTCTAACAGAAGGCTTTTTAACACAGCTTACTTC
The DNA here is from genome assembly GCA_032199065.1 of Smutsia gigantea. Taxonomy (NCBI): domain Eukaryota; kingdom Metazoa; phylum Chordata; class Mammalia; order Pholidota; family Manidae; genus Smutsia; species Smutsia gigantea. Next base: position 202,542 of record JAVSCE010012658.1, read on the forward strand.
TCCACATTCTGAAGTATAAAATAAAAGTCTATTTCTTGAATTTACCTAAAGTAGAATAAAGATAGAAAATAAATTTAGTGCAATTAGAATGTAACTGCAAGTGAGCAGGTCTATGCCTATACACTGGGTTTTGATCTGAGCTGGGCAAGGGCAACAAAACTTCCACGGGTGCAGATTTTTCTCAAAACTGGGGGGGTGAGGTTCTAAGCCTCACCTCTGTTGGCCCCTGATTTCTCACCTGATGCCCCCCCTGCAACTGTGCCTGTCTTAGGTTGTTCCTCCCTTGAGGAATCTTACCCATCTCTGGCTAACCAGCCATCTTCCAGGGCCATACAGGGAGATATAAAGTTGGTAAGTGAGAGAGAAATAATATCCTTTGAGAAGGTTAGTTTTCCACTTCTTTGCAGATTTATGCCCTGTGTCCTCTGTATTATTTTCTAGGGCCTCAGAGGCTGGCCCGGCTGAAGGTATAAAGGCTGAGACCCATTAATAGGATTACTGTCTTTATCAAATTTTGAATGACATTCATTAAACCAATGTCTCCCTTTTTTACATTTTGGGCAAACAGAAAGTGGTTTATTTTTGAAATTTGGCTCTTTTGTCAACAACTCTTTTGTAATCCACAGTCCTTTTTCATATGTCCTTGTTTGTCACAACCAAAACATTTCAAATTTTTTGAATTCCCCCTCAACTTTCCCCTCATAGAGGTTGCTAGTAAATTAGCTTGATATATAGGGGAACCTACATTTGCACAGGCCTTGATATAATCTTCCATTCTAGCTCCTGCGGCTTTTAAAGGTCTAAGAACTCTTTGACACTCTGTATTTACATTATCATAGGCTAACATCTGTAACAACAGGTCTCTCAGATCTGGATGTGCTACTGTTCTTCTCAGATTATCTTGCAATCTCACAACAAAGTCGACATATGGTTCATTAAGTCCTTGTTTAAGCCTGCTAAACAGTAAGGCAGGCTTTCCAGCTGCCTGTATTTTTTCGGCTTTTAGGCAACACAGCCATACTTGTGTTACTGCCATGTCATCGTACCCAGCTTGTCTTTCTAACGGCAGCCAATCTCCTTGTCCTGCTAGTTGTTCAGCAGTTATGAGAATTGGAGGATTGGCATGCTGATTTCTCAAAGCCTGTGCTTTGGCTTCCTCATACCACCACATCTTAAACTGTAAAAAATCAGAAGAATCTAGACAAGTACGAGCCAATAAATCCCAATCATGAGGGACCATCCTTTCCTGTTCTGCCAACCCCCTTAAGAGGCCCACAACATATGGAGAGTTAGTACCATAAGAGGAAATAGCCTGTTTAAAGTATTTTAATGTCTTGTAAGGAATAGGTGTATAAAGTGCTTTGACCCCTCCTTGTGGAAAATCAGGATCCTCATTTGGCCCAAAAGGAGCTAAATTAACTGGTGCCACTAGGGGTGTCAGATAAGCATCTGTATCACCCTCCCTCTGCGCTTTGCATATTCCTGCCACGAAGGCAGGTGCAGCAGGAAAAGGAGCTGAGGAGAAGAAGGAGAGGAGGATGGAGAGGAGTCAGACGGATGTGGGGATGAGGATGTCTACTTGATTTCACCACATCCTCTAAAAGTTCCCTCTCTCGCTCCTGTGTATCTGATTTGGTTTCAGACAATGGGGGAGTTTGCAAAGACTGCAAGGCGAGAGTGATCAAATTACATAAAGACCAAACAGGCACAGGGATAACATTTCCCTGTCTATGAGCCTTTTTAAAAATCTCTTAATACATTATTCCAATCATCTTGTTTCAGCCCCTGTGGAGGCAACCAGTAACAATACTTATTAATCTATTTGTGAAGCTGAGCAAAGTCCTTCTTAGAGGTTTTCACTCCTGATGTTTTCAGGAGAGCACAGAGTAATTTCAAAGAATCCTCCGGTTTAACTGCTTTAGCTTCATTTTGGCCCATTATAGTGTCCCTGACGCCTCGACCCTATCCTTATGTACGCTTTCCCGGGAGTCTTACCCCATCGACGGATCTTCGGAGTTTCCCACTCTGGGTTTCAAGGTCCCTGTTTGGGCGCCGTTTGTCAGTCCCCTCCCTGCTTCTGACCCGCAGGCAAGGGGGGCGACACCATGAGATATCGAAGATCTGAAAGGACCAGCCAGGGGACTCAAGGCTTCACTGCGCAAGAGGCACGCCAAAAAGGCACTTCTCATATTTATTGAACAAATGAACTTAAAATGAACTTAAACATCATTATCTGGCCTTGAGTCTAGCCCAAGGACGCAACGCTTCTCAAGGATACCGAAACCATGTGGAGTCGGCCCCGAGCCATGGGAACTGCTTTGGCTCTCATCACTCTGTTTTTGATCACACATCAAGAGTTGTGGGAAAAACTATCAAGTCATGAGTATTTGTACATTTGATTTCTATATTACTTGATTTATGTATTAATCCCATTAATCCCACAGAATTGGATAATAGTACTGAACATTATAAGACTATTTCCTCAGTTTTTGGTGGTGTTCACAATGTAGTAACTATATACACTTTTAAATTAAATCTGCATAATTGATATTTTCTCCATCATTCTCTTAAGTGTAGACCAGAAGGTAACAAATATTTTCTGTAGGGGACCAGAGAGTACATAGACCAGTAGGTTTTGTGGGCTGTATAGTCTATTTCAAGTACTGAATACTGTTTTATCACGAAATCAGCTATAAATGGATGGGCAAGGCTGTGTTCCAGCAAAACTTTATTTTGTAAAACTATGCAGGCTGTAGTTTGCTGACCCCTGGCATAGACAATCAACAAAACAATAAAAGAAACCCTGATTTGTAATATATGCCAATTTCTTGGTGGAAATACTCCCTCCATAGCTAATTTCAAGCTACCCATGTGAGGTCACTGATCATGGTGTTGGAAATGGCTACCGTTCCATAATATTTCCACCAAATAGAAGAAAGGAGCCTGAGAGAATAGATAATAGTAAATGTATAATAATTAGTAAATGATGAGTTTGGGATATTTATTACCTTTGTTATTAATATAATTTATTTAATTGGAAGTTTACATAACTTAATTTTCAGTAATGCCCATCTCTAACAACCGGCTCACACAATTCTAGTAAACTTTACGGTTAGCTCTCTTGAGCTAGTATGGACTAACTCCAGCATGCTACTGGTAGCAGACATCCAAAAACTTTTTCTCATTGAGAAAAATACAATGATCCTCTTTGTATTCCATTAAACTAACTCAGTGAGTGCTCTAAAATGTAAACTGAAGATTGGAAGGAATGGATAAAGGGCATTAGTGGCGACAAATAAATGAATTTTCACTGTGCACCATTTTATAGTGACCCAGGCACACACATCATTCTCAGATACTTATAACGATGAGGAAATGGTTCAATATAAAACAAAAAAAACAGATATTCATCAGAATAAATATAAATTCTGTCTTAACCCTTGTTCTTCCGATGCTCACCATCAGCTTTGGTGTGAAGAAGGAAGCCTTATAGTCACAGCACACTGGCCTAGGTTGGGTAATGGACTCAGTGGCTATCAATCCACAGAATGGCATTTACTTATAATGTACATTATAAAAATCATGAGCTGGGGCAAATCTGATTCTCCTCTTAGAAATCTGGAATGGGAAACTGAGAGAAGGGCAGGTGTGATAGAGGCTGGGCTGAGATGCCATGAGATGGAAATAGCACAGAAGAGATCTCATCAAGCCTCAAGTCACACAGACTAAAGCATTAATACAAAATGATTGTACTAATTGTACTGATAATGAGAGTAGACAAGTGTTGAGCTTTTAGTGTACTCTGAACAATATGCTATATTCTTCATTTGCCTTAACTCATTGAATTTTTGAAACTACAACCTTGGGTAAGTCATGGATACTGTATTATGGCTCAGTTTTTGTGATTCCCAGGTCTTTTTCTCACCTTTATTCTTCTATTTGATTCCAAATTTCTAGGACATTCCTCATGAAATACACCTAGCCTTGGCCCCTGCAGTCCATACACCATCTAGTTGTAAGACTACCTCTCTGTGACTTTCATGTGATGGTCCGACTTGAGCAGAGCAAGCCAGTGGGGTTGGTAGTTGCAGGTCTGCCAGGATGAGTTCAGACCCAGGACCTTCCACCCAGTAGCAGTGTGAACTTGGATAAATTGGGTTTTTTTGTCTCAGTTTTTCCATATGTAAAAGGCTAATAATAGTTTCGAGTTTATAGGACAGTGTTAAGAATTAAATCAATCAATCCATGTTGAATGTTAGACACAATTCCAGGCATATAGTAAATGCTCATTAAATTAGTAATTATTTCAATCCACAAAGGCTCAGGCTGTGCTGGTGCCTCCTCTTCGGGTCACCCTCTGACCTTGTCTTCCTTTCTTTTTCCTTGGTCATATCCCTTCAGAGCTTAAATATCTCAGTCACAGCTTTCCTAGAGGATAGCGTGTGGGCTCTATATGGCTTTTAAAAAATTGGCTTATTACCTGGGATTGACTCCTCCCCCCAAAACAACAAAATTTTCAAAACAAAACCCTGAGCATCTCATACAGGATATGACATTAACTCCCATTCACACACTTTTCTGTGGGTCTTTTTAACTGGAAAGCAACAGTGGAATGTCCCTGTCTCAGGCTGTGGTGTCAGGCTGCGATCTGCCATGCAGGCATGTCTTCTCTTTACAACTGTTTTCAATCGTCATTTTAGTAACTGCTTTCACCTCTGTAATGTTTAGGGTCTGTGTTAGTCAACAGAATGTAGTTTACCATTTAATTGACCTTTTCAGGTTGAGGGTGGGAGGGTAATCATGATGGTAAGATTGGCATCTTTAATTTTCCACCTCAGAAAATTTTATTTTAAGGGTCCACAATTTGCACCCCCTCAGCCGAGGTTGTGGTTATTTAGTATTGAAGACGATGCTTACTATGTAATAAAAGTTCAAGAAAGGATAACATCAAGTTCAGTTTAATTGATAAAAAAGCACATGTATCCAGATAATAACATGGAATATAAGCAATCTAGAGAATAGGGATAGGTTTCTATATATGGTCTTATTGTTTGTTTAAACATTATTGCTTTGGATTGATACCAGGTTGATTCACTTCATTGCTTTAGATGTTTGAAAAACCTTATATAATTATTTAAACTATTTTGATGCAATTAATTTTTAGATAAAGAATATTAACAACTAAATGGTTATTGAACACTATTATGGGTGAATAAAGGACATCAGAGAAATGACAAATTCTCAGTGTTGGCTAGATGAGGTCATGTGATTTATTCATATAGACAGGTGGAAGGGAATGCTTACGGCTGGGATACACTGTGTGGACAAAGAAGCCTATTATGCTTTAGAGGACTGTGAACACAATGTAAGTGAGTTTGCAAAGATTAATCATACAGCAGATGAAAATATTGTGATACCTCTGACCAAATGAATTCAACATTTAGAATATAATTTTAATTAGGATTCTGGGTAACTTGTATTTATGTCCTTCATGTGAACATCTTTTCCATGGACATAAAAAGTTAATCATTGCTTCATAAAGCTCTATGCACATTTCGTTGCTGGACTGAACTTCCCCTCTCTGGAATGCTTCCGTCTCCATTAGAATTAGGCAGAATCATTCCTCTGATGCATCTTAAGTAGTGACAGTTAGATGAATGCTTCCCAGATATCCATGGTTTCCTCTGCGCCCCATGCATCAGTATGGGGTCACATGATTTATTCTCTTCAATGGGAAGTGGGCAGAAATGATGTGTTACTTCTGGTTAAGACAGCTAAGAGTGTTACACGTGTTCCCCTTGCTCATTCAGGCAGCTGGAAAAGAAAGAGTCAAAGAAGACAGGCTTGCATGACGGAGACATAACTGGTCCCTGAGTCAGTGTTAATGGAGCCTAGTACGGGGCTACCTTACCTACGTATGTCTGTGATATGATTAAGGAAGAAATTGTTATTATATTGACTTGGTGAGATTTCGGTATTTATTTATTACTGTTACTTGAATAATATACAGGTTCACTATTACATTACCAAGAAGAGGGTAAAGTGGAGTTACCTGGTTTAAAAGCTATTATTTGATCCCCCATTTCTTCACATGTTCATTTTTTTCTAGCTTGAAAATCTATTCCTATCACTGTATCCCAAGAAGGTATATAGGGATGCATGTACTGCTTTCACTCATCAAAAGGATATCTACTACATGATTCGAATTTTATTTTTAAAAACCCACTGCACATCTATGCCCACATTTACATTTGCAAGTATATACTACAAAAGTTGAGTAGAAATATACCAAATTATTCATTGTGGTTTTGTTACTGAGACAGAAGATGGTAATAAAAATTACAGGATTTTTTTCTAATTAAAAAAGAGCTGTATTTTTCAAATTCCATTTAAAAACATTATTTTTATAATTAGGAAATAAAACCAAGAATGTGATAAGAGAAAAATTTTTTAAGGTAAAATGTAGTCCAAAAAGGATATATAGATAGTAAACACATGCAAAGATGTTCAACTTCATTACCCTTTAAGGAAATGCAAATTAAAGCCACTGTAAAACCATAAATTAAAATATATAATACCACTTATACACCTATAAAATAGCTAAATTTAAAAATATACAGTAGTAAGTGCTGACTTTGGTGGGAATGTAAAATGGTACAGCCAATTTTGAAACCTGTTCAGCAATTTCTTTTGAAGTTCACGCTGGGTTAACTATACTGTGTGACACAGTAATCCCACTCCTAAATATTTGCCCTGGAGAAATGAAAATTTAAGTTCACACAAAAACCTCTGCACACATTTTTTATAGCAACTGCATACTGTATTCACACTACCCAAAACCTGAAGGGACCCAGTGGGCGTCACTGGGTGAAGGAATAAATAGTGGTATAGCCACAGAAATGCAATACTCATCAGCAATAAAAAGGAATGGTGTGTTGGTACACACAACAGCATGGGTTTATCAAAGGCATTACGCTGAGTGGCAAAAGCCAGTCTCAGAAGGTTACATACTGTACGATTCCATTTATATGACATTTTTGAAAAGCTCCTGACAAAGAACTTAACAGTGGCTACTGGGGGTTGGAGGTGGCAAGGTGTAAAAGCAAGAGCATTGCAGTCAGTGGGTTTTTGGGGTGATGACAATGTTCAGTGTCCTGATTGTGGTGGTGGTTGTACACATGTATACATGAGTTAAAATTCATTGAACCATGTACCGAACACATTAATTTTATTACATGTTAATTAAAGATAAAATTAAATTTAAGAAAATCAGAATTAAAATAAATAATGGCCATCCTTCTAGCTCTTTCTTTCCCTACTTTTGTAATTCGGTCCAGTCCACATTGAGTTACCCTCTTCCTCCTCTGAAAGGGTATTACAGAGAACATCATTTATCATGTGGTCCTTATCAACAGCAGAACTCTCCTCCAAGGTCAATTACAGTACTTAGGATAATGGTATTTTCTGCCTACACCATTTATCATGGGGCGCTTGTAACTAATTGCTTTTGCACTGTTGCATACCTCTCTCAGGTGGGCACATCTTGTTCCTCGAGGATGAATGGGGCCAGCCTTTGTTGTTTTATATAATATTGTTTTTCCTACATAGATACACTATTTCATCTTTGATTCATAAAAAGCCAATAAAGTATAATTAACATTTCCATTTCAGGGGATGAGGATTTTGAAATGAAATGAAATCCTGGAAAATTACAGAAAGTGCCTAGAGTCACAGATAGTAAGAGGCAGAGCTCTGGATGAAGAGCAGGCCTGTGGTCTTTCCACCGTGCTGCTCCACAGCCGGTCGCCACACTATCAAAGGTAGATTCTTATGCTTTAGAATCCCCATCAGTCTTCAAGGACTTCTTGACATTTGAAAGAAACAAAGATGTATTTCGTTCTGTTTTGTAAGGCAGTTTTAACATGCTTGGACATTCTAGCTGGGCTTCACACTTGTCCCTCGGACTCTGTGTTAGACTCTGATGGTGCCAGGTGTGCGGTGGTTAGGTTGTGTGAAGAGCTGGGAAAATGATGTATAGACTGCAGAGGCTGAGGCTAGGTTTGTTTCTTGATAACTGTGCTGGAAATTGGGACTCACATAAAGAAAAAAAAATGAAGTCCAGAGAACCAGGAGAACTGAGCTCTGAGGCCCTACGTTATTCATTTTATGTAATAAATTCTCTCCTATGCTTCTGGAATGTTCCTAGTTGGCACTGTCCTTGGGAGAACTGAGAAAATAATCGCATTTTTCTGTGTTCTGTGGTGTCCATGAGGATGGCCAGTTGAGAAAGGCTGGAGATCGGGAATGGGGGTTAGTAGGCGTGAGGATCTTTCCTGCCTTTTGCACATGGAAAGGGAATTCAGAGTCATTAGAGGGGACGGTTCCATGCATGAGAGGGGAGGCCAGGGCCACCTCAGACCCACACGCTGGTGAAAGATGGTGGACAGCGATTCCGTCTTGCTCTTCCTACTGGCTGGTCTGTCATTACTAGGCCAGAAAAACCTAGGTTGGATCAAGAATGTACTGGATTCAGAATCCCAGGTTTGAATTTCTTTTTCGTGAGCTCTGGGCAAAGCGCTTAGGTCTCAAATGTGTCTGCTTTCTTTGTGGGAGTCTTCGCTAAGCAAGGATAAAACAAAACAAAACTGCCCAGAAAGTTGGGCTTCTACTAATAAACCTCTGCCGAAGTGTAGAGTCAGGGTTTTCTCTGAAATCCCTCCTAATTATTTTGCTGCTATTCCTCAAATATTCCAAAGTCCAAAATCATAGTGCTTGTGTTTTGGTGTTTATGTACATCACAGTGGCTCTCTTGCAGGCTTTCTGTCCCTGCCCATCACCCCCACTTTGGTGCTATTTCGTGCACATTGCAAGTGGCTCTGCTTTCTTGCCACTTTTCCCTTTTCCTCAGCACCTGCCTTTATACTAAGCTTTCCCTGATTCCACTATACAGTGTCTTTATGTTTTATACAATGTGGTGGTTTGTTTATCTTGGTCCCAAAGCCCATATTTCATTTTCAACTTAGAACCTTGGCATCTTTTTCTGTCTTTATGCCACTGGTAACACATCTCAATCTTGTATCGTGGGCACATGATATAAACAGCAAAACTTGCTGTTGACATTTTTTGGTTCATTAACCAAATGGTTCAAATGTACCATATGTTAGAATTTATTCTATAACTTTCCGTATTTATTCTTTTTTGACTCTTCTTGACATTCTCTCTAATGGAACCATTCACTCTTAAGCACTCCTGACCTTCATACTAGTGGGATGTATGGGGCTGGCCTTATATGGGAGGTAGATTCCCAACTGTGTTATTTATGGAATAGGAGGGCAATCTCTGGCCTCAAAGTGGCATTCCATTTAGTATTATCCTTACGTTTAAAAGCCACCCAAAATTCTATCAACTGGGCAGCTGGATATATGCAGAAAATACACTCTTTATATGTACAGTACTCTCTGAGCACTAATATGGTGAATGACCTTCATGATTAACAAAGGTGGACAACAACTTGAAGTTTCAAGAAGACCTGTGGAGAAAATAGAGTTTTGACAGGAGAGGGAGAAATGGAAATTACTTCTAGAAGCTGGGCTGGGTGCTACTATGAGGGGGAGGCAGCCCAGGGACCTGGGTGCTTGGAAAGGGGAGGGAACTGGGGAGAGACAGGAGAAAGAAAGGAAGACACCAGGAGATGGGAAAGTGGAAATCAGAGGGTGCTGAAGATTTACATTCTGGCAACTTCTTCTAGGGCTCACAGTACAGGCACGGCCAGGCATAGAGGAGGAGAAAAGTTTTGTTTCCCACAGCTCAGAGATCAAAAGGCTTCTGCCTCAGCCTACAAGGTAAAAATCCAATGAAGGGGAGCTTCCATTTCCATCAGTATTGTAGATAGCTTGTAGACAGTTTATGAACACCAAAAATACTTTATGCTTACACACACACACTCTCTCACACAGGCACATCCATCTCTCTCTGTGCACAGCTGGGTTGGCAAGGATGTAAAAATATAAGAACTCTGACTTCGAAATGGTAAGTATAAATCCTCACAGTCAGCCAGCACTGAAGCCAGCAACTGCCCTGGACAGATCTACAGATTACTGGTGGCTTCAAGCTTTAATAGGTCAGGGACAGGGACACAGAGCTATCTGTGGATTTATCAGAGACTCCAGGAGAAAATCAAAATCTCTGAAAAGTGACCCTTGGCAAAGGAGAACCAGAAAAAAAAATTCTACAAAGAGAGATGATAAGGAATCTTGCCTGTCTTGACTGTTTTGCTGATGTAGAGAAAAACTAATTCCGTGAAAATTTGGAACTGCAAGCTGGCTCTCACAATGATTTGGGGGCCAGAATTTAGTTTACCTATGTGACACAGAGAAACCCCAAGCCAAGTATTCTGTTTAACCTGGTTATGCAAACACAAATCCTCTCTAAAGTATTCTACCCTCAATTCAGGCTTCAAAGAAATCTAATAGGAAAAGTCTCAAAAAACATGATCAATCTCTCTCTCTCTCTCTCTCTCTCTCTCTTTCACACACACACACACACACACACACACCAATCATAAAACACATCGAGAAGTTACTAGAAGTGAGAGTTAACTAGAAACAACCAATTGCAGAATTAGAACATAGGATGCTGGAATTGCTATTAGACTATTAGGATTAGAGTTAGTAATTGGAATTACTGGAAATAGATTATAAAATAAGTATGTACGGTAAATGTAAAGAAACAAAAGATGTTAGTGACAATCTAACCAACTATTATCCTTGATCCAGCAAATATGAAAAAGAATAAAACTACTAGAACACTATTACGAGTAAAAGTAGATACTCATGGCCTTCTACTTTTTGTTGAATGAGAAGAGAATGTTATCACAAGCAGATAAATCAGAAATTTGTTATTTACATGTAAAAGGAAGAAAAAGAGCAGAGGTTTTCACAGGAAGGGTGGGCCCTAAAAGCCAAATTAGCTAGGATCGTATTTTTCAGTTTTGCACCATCAAAAGGATCACCTTAGCCATTGTTTAAATAATAGGTTCTTGGGGGTCAAAGCAGACTTCTTAATCAGAATTTTCACAGGATTTCAATGTGTAGGGGCTTGGAATGAATCATATCACATGAGTTATTATCACAAGTTAAGAAACACATGCTAGAACAGTGTTTTCCAAGTGTGATCTCTTCACTAACAGTATTAGTACCATCTACGAATTGTTAGAAATGCAGATTCTCAGACCCCATTCCAATGTACTGGATCAAAAACTCTGGGAGGCGAGCAGTCCAAGGTCTAATATGATCTAGAGGGATTCTAGCACACGTAAAATTTGAGAACCATTGCGCTGGATCACTCTCTGGCCCTAAAAAGAATGAGAGGTTAATGATGGTCTGCACATGCCAAATACAAGAAATGAAAGAAAGAATAGACAATTTTCTTGATCTTTGCAGTCAAAAGTAATTTCTTAACCCTCTAATAGCCCATGGAATTTTTAATATCTCTTTTATACCTTCTTTTTCTGCTCCTCACTCACTCTTTGCCAGTCAACTCCTGTACCTCCTCCAAGTTTCAGTGTAACACCCCTGCTCTTTTTTGGTTATTCTTTTCATAGAATATCTTTTTCCATCCTTTACTTTCAATCTATTTGAGTCTTTGGATCTAAAGTGTGTCCTTTGTAGACAGCATATAGTTGAATCTTTTTTTTTTTAATTCTGCTGATCTCTGTCTTTCGTTTGGAGAATCTGATATATTTACATTTAAAATATTTACTGATAAGGAGGAACTGATCTGTCCCTTTGCTGTTTGTTTTCTGAATTCCATATAGCTTTCATCCCTCATTTCCTGTATGACTGTCTTATGAGTTTAGTTGATTTTTGGAGTGAAACGTTTCAGCTCCTTTATCATTTCCTTTAATATATTTCTTTGTGATTACCATGGGGGGTATATTTAACAACAATGGCCAGTGACCTCTTTGCACTTCTGTGATCAGACGCAGCTATTGGCAATCAGAACACAGATTCAAACTACCTGGAGGATAAGGTTGTTTGCTCATGTGGCTTCCACAAGCTGTGTGCAAGCTGCTACAGGAACTCATTGACAACTTTCTGCCATGGGGTTTGGGCTGAAGTAGCTGCTACTGTTTTAAAAGGTGAAATCGACTGAAATTAACCATGATTACCATCTAGGTCTTCTCCTGGAAGTTCCAAGCATTCAGTTAACTCCAGAGTTTCCCAGTTACATCAGGTTCTCCTAGTAATTGTTGTCTAGGTGGAAAGACAGATTTCTTGTGCTTCCACCTCTGTCATCTTCCCTGAGCAATGTCTGATACAAATCTTTAAAGAAATAAATCATGTCCACACTTAAAAGTGATTCATATTGCCATGCATTCCTAGACAGAGACATTTAATTTTTTCTTAGTCATCTGTCCAACCCCTGCTAACTTCCACTATAGATAATTTATATTTGTGATAGCTGGGGCAACACTGAGAATATGATAGGACATTTAATAAACTTAGAGTACTTAAAGGAGAGGCAGGGAGGGAGAAAGAGAGCAAATCACAAATGTATGGAGTATTTCGAGGATAGTCTACACAGCTTTATACCATATGACCTCTATTTGCTCATGGTGATTTCTTGCCAATGATATTTTTGTTAGCTATTGAATATCTTTTGGAGTAATTGTCCTCGTTGCTCTCAAAATATCCAACTTCTTGCATTTAAATAAACAAACACACTTTATTTTTTTCGTGTCTTCCTATTTTATGGATTTTTTATTCCCTATGCCTGTAATGTTCCTCTTCTGCATGACCACTCAGCAAATTTTTGCACATCCTTCAAGACTTAGCATAAACACCATTTTAAAAATGAGCCTACATCTCCTTCCTTCTTCATGCAAGAAGACTTAGTAATTCTTTCTTCTGCTTTTATTTTCCAGTATCTGTTCATACTTCCCTTAATTATCATCCTGCAAAGGTGATTATTATTTGCCCATCTGTCTTCCATTCATACTGAGAGAGTATCCTTGAGGAAAAGCTTCTCTCCTATTCACATCATTTCCCTGATCAGAAAGAGGCAGGTCCTATAAATGGTGATAAAAACAGAATGCGTAAGTAATTCCATTTTCCTTATTACAAAGGAAGCAGGACCTTCGGAAAATATAAACATCATAACGATACAACAAAAAGATAGACTTGTGAAGAGAAGCAATTAAAAATTAAGCACATTTGGAAAAGATTTTTCAATTATAGGAGTTAAGAAATAAAATGATTCCCTATGTAACTCCAAATTAATGAAAATACAAAATATATCAGACTTCCCTTGCCCAAATAATCCAGAGACTAGGATTATAATACTTACTTTGTCATTAACTAGCTGTGTGATTTTAACAGAAATATTCATTCTTAGGCTCTATTTTCATCACTCATAAAATTAGAGAGACAAATTAAGACCTTGGCTAGATGAAGATCCTGTTAACTGGACCGTTTCCCAAGCTTCTGGGAAACTGAGCTATACTCTGCTGTCCTTCGAGATAGCATTTGACAGCAGAGGTTCATAAATGCAATTGTAATTCCCTAATGGTCTAAGGGAACAGTACACTGGATGTTGCCCGGCTGAGCAAAACAAATTGTTTTTGTTATTACGGGACAGGACCTTAGAGAGGGAGAATGCTCTCTGGAGGATCTCTGGACTGTTCATGTAAAATAGGGAGTTTATGAAGTCAATTTATTATCTTTTTTTTAGATGCAACTCTCATGGAATAACAATGGATGATAAGTTAACTTACTGTGGGTAAAAGCCAAGCGCCAACAGAGATCGATTTAATAAATGTGACAGGCATGAAAGGATACCTGTTCAGTGATTTATATTGATACCTCCATATTTTGAGAGAGCAGATGGTGGTAAAAAATCTGGAAAAAGACTTGGGATTGGAGAGGAGAAATTCCTGTAAGTGTGGAGATAATAAAAGTGAGACAAAAAATATATGTATATTTTCAGTTGATCAGGCACTTTCGAGATGGAAAGTTCTGTCTTTTTCATTGTGAGTAGGAGCATGTGATGGTAAGAAGTCCGAAGCCTCAGGTTATAGGACAGAGCAGAAACGCACTGCGTTTATCATTGGGGTTTCCTTGAAGTTTGTGGTTATAAAGACCATGGGGTAAGTGATTTGCCCTTAATATTTTATGACATGATAGTTTAGTAAAGTTTGATTTTGCCTTTTGACTGCAAGAATGATTTCATTGTCAGGGAAGACCTTCTGGTGAGAAGTATTTTTCTTATTTCTTAAAAGTGAAATCTTAATAAGAGGTGAGATAATCAAGCGACTTAAAAAGGCTGATGGTGCGAATTATCTAACACTGTAAAAGGATGCAAGTAAAGGTTTTCATGGCCTATAGTCTGTCAGCAATAAATACAGTACCATTTCTCCTGATCAAGTGAATATACTCTAGAGACAGATTTTCTTGCTTGAAAGTCTTTTGCCCAAGGCAAAAGAGTGGAGTTCTGGTGTACCTATCTCAGTAATAATACTAATTGATAATGAATGTTCTTGGCAATAGAAAATACACTTCTGGAGGTCCCAGGCCAGGGTCTTGAAGGGATAAAGGAGCAGAAGCCCAACGATGACTGATGTTCAAGTAGTTTAAGAAAATCAGTAGAGGGAAGATTACAGGGAAATGAGAGGTAAGGGGTAACAAGGACCCACTTTGCTTTAAGTAATTATGGCAACTCTAGAAGGCAACCCAGCAGGTTAGAATTTAATAGTTCCCTTTAGGTTCCATAAAACCTTGTGCACCCTCCATCATCCATCCCAATCAGGAAGATCAAGTAGGTTTATCTGTAGTACTGAGCTTTATCCCACCATTTTTCCAAGTTCATCCTGAAATTGCAAACTGAAATTCCTTTGGGTATAAGGTCTTAACTTCTGTAAAACTGCAGAAAAGACTACACACCTCACCACTTAGAGAAAACGTAAACTGAATTTTTTTTCTAAGGTTTTGTTTGTTAATGTATGTACAGAAAAAATTGGTATTTTTCCTGATGACCTCCCTAATCTATCAGTCATATTGCTACTGAAATTTCTTTGATTGGTGATAATATATATTCAGAGTTTAAGATTTCTAGGACTCACTCGTGTTAAGACAATCAGAAAAGAAGATTCTTCAGCAAACTCTGAAGGATTCTTATTGTGGGATGTGTGTGTGTGTGTGTTTGTTAATTCTCTGCTAGAAATACAACTTACTATGTTGATATTATATATAATTATTCAAGGTTGTCAAGCTATGTGATCTGCTTGGGATGACGGTCCATAAACATCATCATTAGCAGTCATTAAGCATATTTTCCTTAGGAGGCATTCAAATATCTTTTCACTGAGGTGCAAAATTTATTGATTTTACCATTCATTCTATGAGCCCCAATTTCTAGGGTGAGGTAAAGAGGGCCAGGTGACACCTGCACATGCAGCAGGGTTGTGGTACAGAGAGGAATCCTGAGTTTATAACCAAGTCTTTTATAATGGCCAGTGAGCCTTCCTGCCCTTTGCTTTGGAGAGGTACAGAGGTAGGTACAGAGATTGTAAGCTGTGCAGAAACATGAGAGACTGTGGAGATTCCCAGTATCAGTATCTTAAACTTTCTATTCTTAATTCTAATATTTCCAATGCTATAAAATGCTTACCAAGGAAGGAAATAATTATTTTACTTCAAGCAACTGGAGATACCTTCTCACCTGAGTTTGCACAACAATCGGGGATTTCAGTAGCTGAGCTGCTATTGACAACCCTGACTGACACAGTGACAAAATTATAGACTCTCACATGGGGTGATGTCACCGCTCATGTGCCCTAAATTCAGGTAACATGGTATGCAATTCTTGGGTCTGATTAAGATAGTATTTGACTCCCACTAGGTGGTGGTATCACTGGTTTGGATTTTACATTCTTCTGACTTGGAAGAAATATAATTATCTTCTTATATGTATTGAAAAAGCCTTGGAACTTGATGGAATCTTACGTCTTCCCTCTCCTATACTTACTATTTCATTGAGGCAGTAATTCTGGGTAATAAATAATACCTGAAATTTGGAGGTTCATCAATCGGTCCAACATCCTGTCACACCTTCTAAGGCTGTTTGGCACTAATAAAACATTTTTATTTTCAGAAGCCCTGGAACTAGAAACTTCAGGAAATAATTTCTTCTTAAGACTCTAGTAGTGAAAAACTTCCATGCTCAGGGGATTAAAGATGGCAGCATGAGAGGTGAGACACAGGCTTCCTCCTAAAACCACAAATAATATGAAAATATAATTGATACAACTAATCCTGAAAGAGCAACAGGAAAGAGGACTGCGCCAGACTGCATACACCTGGAGAAAAGAGCAGACCTCACAGAACAGGGTAACGTACCAAAGCTGTGGCCCAGCAGGACCCAAGCCCCTCCCCAACCCGAGTTCACTGGAGGGAGGAAGAGAAATGGAGCAGGGAGGGAGTGGAGGCCTGGGACTGCTGAATACCTAACTCTGGAGATCTGCTCTGGGAGCACAAACCTACATTTCATGGTGTTTGTATGATACTCTCACAATTGCACAGTAGAAAAGCTAAGACGGGCAGAATTCCTGGAGACACTGAGATTCCAGCCACTTCTGGAAAGCAGGAATCCATATCCTGCTGCTCTGGAACAAAAGAAAGACAGGCAGTCTGAGAGACTTCCTAACAAGGAAGCCCTTAGCAAGAGGGCTGCTAAAGGGGCAAGGATTACATAGAGCTACTGCTCAGGACAGAGGACAGGTACACAAAATTGTCCAGGTGCACTCTGCCCAGCAGGTTGGGAGCTTTGCCATATAGACTCTCATATTTAAGGAGGAAAAAGAAATCTTCCTCCTTAGATGATCTTCAGGTGCTCCAGCTCCATGGCTGGCTACACAGCTCCAAGCACCCATCTGCAATACGCAGCCCACTGTACCTTTCTCCCGGCCATCCCCACCTGGCTCACAAACTGGCAAACTGTACCCTGGCGTTAGCCCTGCCAGAGGGAAGATCTGTCTACAGCAACTACAAATGCAAAGCATAGAGGCTTATACCTGTGTGCTTGGCCCACTGGTTCTGGCAGTGGAGGCAGGCATAGCAGCCGGAAGCAGTAAACAGCTCTTTCCTCCCCAGAGGCACCAATACCACTCCCCTGCAACCCCTGCCATTGCTTCAGGGGCTGAGCAGCTCCAGGGAGTAGAGATTATGAGCACTAGGGGGCACCATATACAAATATGAAACACCAAAGGAACCTGGTTCAGAGAAAATTATTAATACAACTCCTGAGAAAGATTTAAATGACATCGGCCTCATGACTCTCCCTGAAAGGGAGTTCAAAATAAAAATCATTAACATGCTCATGGAGGTACGGAAAGATATTCAAAAACTCAGGAATGAATTTGGGTCAGAGAGCCAATCAGCGAGGAGCACAATGGAGGGTATTAAAAGCAGATTGAATAAAGTGGAGGAGATGATAAATGAAATAGAAACTAGAGAAGACGAATACAAAGAAGCTGAGGCACAGAGAGAAAAAAGGATCTCTAAGAATGAAAGAATATTGAGAGAACAGTGTGACCAATCCAAATGCAACAATATTCACATTATAGGGGTACCAGAAGAGAGGAAAAAGGGATAGAAAGTGTCATTGAGGAGATAATTGCTGAAAACTTCCCCAATCTAGGGAAGGAGATAGTCTTTCAGGCCATGGGGATGCACAGATCTCCCAACACAAGGTTCCCAAGGAAGACAACACCAAGACATACAGTAATTAAAATGGCAAAGATCAAGGATAAGGACAGACTATTAAAAGCAGCCAGATAGAGAAATAAGATCACATACAAAGGAAAGGCCATCAGGCTATCAGACTTCTCAACAGAAACCTTACAGGCCAGAAGGGAGTGGCATGATGTATTTAATGCAATGAAGCAGAAGGGCCTTGAACCAAGAATACGTTATCTGGCAAGATTATCATTTAAATTTTAAGGAGCGATTAAACAATTTCCAGATAAGCAAAAGCTGACAGAATTTACCTCCCACAAACCATCTCTACAGTGTATTTTGGAATGACTGCTATAGATGGAAGTGTTCCTATGGTTTAACAGCTGTCACCAGAGGTTATAAAACCACAGTAAAGAAAGTAGAACAGCTAATTTTAAGCAAATGCAAATTTTAAATAACTATCCCCAAAGTCAATCAAGGGATAGACAAAGAGTACAGAATATGTACCTAATATATAAAGAATGAAGGAGGAGGAAAAAAAAAAGAGAACCTTTAGATTGTGTTTGTAATAACATATTAAGTGAGTTAAGTTAGACTCTTAGATAGTAAGGAAGTTAACCTTGAACCTTTGGGAACCACGAATCTAAAGCCTGCAATGCCAATAAGTACATACCTATCAATACTCACCCTAAATGTAAATGGTCTGAATGCACCAATCAAAAGACATAGAGTCATTGAATGGATAAAAAAAAAAAGACCCATCTATATGCTGCCTACAAGAGATTCACTTTAAACCCAAAGACATACACAGACTAAAAGTAAAGGGATAGAAAAAGATATTTCATGAAACTAGCAGGGAGAAAAAAGCAAGAGTTGCAGTACTTGTGTCAGACAAAATAGACTTCAAAACAAAGAAAGTCACAAGAGACAAAGAAGGACATTACATAATGATAAAAGGGCGAATCCAACAAGAAGATATAACCATTATAAATATCTATGTGCACAACACAGGAAAACCTACATATGTGAAACAAATACTAATAGAATTAAAAGGAGAAATACAATGCAATGCATTCATACTAGGAGACTTCAACACTCCACTCACTCTGAAGGACAGATCAACCAGACAGAATATAGGTAAGGAGACAGAGGCATGGAACAACACAATAGAACAGATAGACCTAACAGATACCTACAGAACTCTACACCCAAAAGCAACAGAATACATATTCTTTCAAGTGCACATTGAACATTTTCAAGAATAGGTCATATACTAGGCCACAAAAAGAGCCTCAGTAAATTCAAAAAGATTGAAATTGTACCAACCAGTTTCTCAGACCACAAAGGTATGAAACTAGAAATAAATTATGCAAAGAAAATGAAAAATCCCACAAACACATGGAGGCTTCACAACATGCTCCTAAATAACCAATTGATCAATGACCAAATAAAAAAAGAGATCAAGCAATATATAGAGACAAATGACGACAATAATTCAATACTGAAAAATCTGTGGGATGCAGCGAAGGCCGTGTTAAGAGAAAAGTATATTGCTATACAGGCCTACCTCAGGAAAGGAGAACAATCCCATGTGAGCAGTCAAAACTCACAATTAATGAAACTAGAAAAAGAGGCGCAAAGTCAGTAGAAGGAGGGATATAATAAAGATTCAAGCAGAATTAAATAAAATTGAGAAGAATAAAACAATAGAAAGAATCAATGAAAGCAGGAGCTGGTTCTTTGAGAAAATAAAAAATAGATAAACCCCTAGCCAAACTTATCAAGAAAAAAAGAAAGTCAACTCACATAAACAGAATCAGAAATGAGAAAGGAAAAATCACTACGGATACTACAGAAATGCAGAGAATTATAGAGAATACTATGAAAAATTATATGTAACAAACTGGATAACCTAGAAGAAATGGACAACTTTCTAGAAAAATACAACCTTCCAAGGCTGACCCAGAAATAAACAGAAAATCTGAACAGACCAATTACCAGCAATGATATTAAACTGGTAATCAAAAACCTACCTAAGAAGAAAACTCCTGGAGCAGACGGCTTCACCGCTGAATTTTATCAAACATTTAGTGAAGACCTAATATCCATCCTCCTTAAAGTTTTCCAAAGAGTAGAAGAGGGAATACTTCCAAACTCATTCTATGATGCCAGCATCAATCTAATACCAAAACCAGGCAATGACAAAACAAAAAAATAAAATTACAGACCATATCCCTAATGAACATAGATGCAAAAATACTCAACAAAATATTAGCAAACCGAATTCAAAAATACATCAAAAATATCATCCATCATGATCAGGTAGGATTTATTCCAGGGATGCAAAGATGGTACAATATTCGAAAATCCATCAACATCATCCACCACATCAACAAAAAGAAGGACAAAAACCACATGATCATCTCCATAGATGCTGAAAAAGCATTCAACAAAATTCAACACCCATTCATGATAAAAACTCTCAACAAAATGGGTATAGAGTGCAAGTACCTCAATATAATAAAGGCCATATATGACAAACCCACAGCCAACATTATACTTAACAGCGAGAAACTGAAAGCTTTTCATTTAAGATCAGGAACAAGACAAGGATGCCCACTTTCCCCACTTCTATTCAGTATAGTTCTGGAGGTCCTAGCCATGGCAATCAGACAACACAAAGAAATAAAAGGCATCCAGATTGGCAAGGAAGAAGTCAAACTGTCCCTGTTTGCAGATGACATGATAGTGTACATAAAAAAACGCTAAAGAATCCACTCCAAAACTACTAGATCTAATGTCTGAATTCAGCAAAGTTGCAGGATACAAAATTAATACACACAAATCTGTTGCATTCCTATACACCAACAATGAACTAGCAGAGAGAGAAATCAGGAAAACAATTCCATTCACAATCGCATCAAAAAGAATAAAATACCTAGGAATAAACCTAAACAAGGAAGTGAAATACCTATACTCTGAAAACTACAAGACACTCATGAGAGAAATTAAAGAAGATACCAATAAATGGAAACACATCCCATGCTCATGGATAGGAAGAATTAATATTGTCAAAATGGCCATCCTGCCTAAGGCAATCTACAGATTCAATGCAATTCCTATCAAAATACCAACAGCATTCTTCAACGAACTAGAGAAAATCATTCTAAAATTCATATGGAACCACAAAAGACCCCCAGTAGCCAAAGCAATCCTGAGAAGGAAGGATAAAGCTGGGGGTTTATGCTCCCCAACTTCAAACTCTGTTACAAAGCCACAGTAATCAAGACAATTTGGTACAGGCACAAGAACAGACCCATAGACCAATGAAAGAGACTAGAGAGCCCTGATATAAACCCAATCATGTATGGTCAATTAATATATGATGAAGAAGCCATGGACATACAATGGGGAAATGACAGCCTCTTCAACAGCTAGTATTGGCAAAACTAGACAGCTACATGCAAGAGAATTAAACTTGTTTATTGTTTTACCAATACACAAACATAAACTCGAAATGGATCAAAGACCTGAATGTAAGTCATGAAACCATAAAACTCTTTGAAGAAAACATAGGCAAAAATCTCCTGAATATAAGCACGAGCAACTTCTTCCTGAACGCATCTCCTCAAGCAAGGGAAACAAAAGCGAAAATGAACTTATGGAACTACATCAAACTAAAAATTTTCTGTATAGCAAAGAACACCATCAACAGAACAAAAAGGCATCCTATGGTATAGGAGAATATATTTGTAAATGACATATCTGACAAGGGGTTAACATCCAAAATATATAAAGAACTTACACCTCAACACCCAAAAAGCAAATAACCTGATTAAAAAATGGGCAGAGGATATGAAGAGACAGTTCTCCAAAGAAGAAATTCAGACAGCCAACAGACGCATGAAAAGATGCTCCACATCACTAATCATCTGGAAATGCAAATTAAAACCACAATGAGATATCACCTCACACCAGTAAGGATGGCCACCAACCAAAAGACTAAGAACAACAAATGCTGGCAAGAATGCGGAGAAAGGGGAACCCTCCTACACTGCTGGTGGGAATGTAAGCTAGTTCAACCACTGTGGAAAGCAATATGGAGGTTCCTCAAAAAACTAAAAATAGAAATACCATTTGACCCGGGAATCCCACTCCTTGGAATTCACCCAAAGAATACAACTTCTCAGATTCAAAAAGACATATGCACCCCTATGTTTATTGCAGCACTTTTTACAATAGCCAAGAAATGGAAGCAACCTAAGTGTCCATCAGTAGATGAATGGATAAAGAAGAGGTGGTACATATACATAATGGAATACCTTTCAGCCATAAGAAAAAAACAAATCCTACCATTTGCCACAACATGGATGGAGCTGGTGGATATTATGCTCAGTGAAATAAGCCAGGTGGAGAAAGAGAAGTGCCAAATGATTTCCCTCATTTGTGGAGTATAACAACAAAGCAAACCTGAGGGAACAGAATAGCAGAAGACTCAGAGTCTCCAAGAAGGAACTAGTGGTTACCAAAGGGGAGGGAGGGGTGTGGGAAGGCAGGTGGGGAGGGAGGGAGAAGGGGATTGAGGGATATTATGTTTACACATGGTGTGGGGGATCATGCGGAAAACAGTGTAGCACAGAGAAGGCAAATAGTGAATCTGTGGCATCTTACTACACTGATGGACAGTGACTGCATTGAGGTATGGGTGGGGACTTGATAATATGGGTAAATGTAGTAACCACATTGTTTTTTCATGTGAAACTTTCATAAGAGTGTATATCAATAATACCTTAATAAAAAAATGAAAAAAGAAAAAATAGACTCTAGTAACTTAGTAAGTTATACATGAAAAGGAATAATATTCATTGAGTTTGTTTTCTTTACCTGAGTGACAGCTTTTCTCGCTCATCTTTCATGAGAATATCAATCTAAAGTATAGTCAATAACTTTATTGAAGGCTGAGTTTGTATTTTCCATTTCATCTTTTCCCAGTTTTTTTGGTGGATTGCATATAAGATTTGTTTAATATGGTTTCACAAATGCCTTGCTTTCACTGATGGGTGTCTGTAAATCACCTACTGCTCCTTGAAGTTACAATAAATCTAAACAGATTTTTTTAAAGTTCAGCTGTATTTTTTAGTCGCAGAGCTGTCATCTGTTGCTATGAAATACAGTTTCAGGTTGAAAGCATTTGTTGTCATACACACAGTAAAACATTTAAACAGAACAAAAGGAATAAAGTGAAGCAACTTTCCCTCTCACAGGGGATCCTTTGCTTTCTTTTTTATCAGCAACCACTGAGATTACAAAGAATTCTTTGTATTCTTCCAGAAATTTCACACACATACACACAGATATCTTTTATACTAACATTGTGAAAATTCTAAATGTGTATTTTGCTTTTTATATTTTCATCTAGTGATTTTTTCTCTCATTTACATACAATAAAATGCACAGATCTTGAGTGTACACTTGACGTTTAAGAAGGATTTTTGATAATTAATATATACCTGTGTCATCACCACCCAAACCAATATAAAAACATTTCCATAACTGGAAATTTTTTTTTATGCTCCTTTCACATAAATTCCTCTGAACCCCCAATCACTTTCTAATTTCTGTCAGTATAATATTGCCTGCTCTTGGACTTAATAGAATCGTACCCATCTGGAGATACTCATTTTTTTGAACTTTGCTGCTTTAAGCTTCTGAATTTTAGCTTTGTGCACAATATGTGGTAGGGATCTGTTAACATTTTCTGAACATTTACTAAATAGATATTATTGAATAGTCTATCCTTTTCCCACTAATTTATCTAGACATGCAATTCTTGTTTCATTCTAAGTTTTCTTAACAGTTTTTTTCTGGTTTCCCATTGTAATCATCTATCACTGCAACCATGACACAATGTATGAGATATATATAAAACCTTTCCACTAAGCGTTTCTTGTTTGTTTGTTTTTTAAGTCCACCTAATAGTTAACTTTATTGTTTCAACAACATTCTAAGATAGGACATTGTTGGTAAAGCAAGTAAAACACATTTTTTTTCTTTTCCTATCTTTTGGACCACAAGGCTTTTAAACAAACATTGTTGAAATGTGGTAACCGGTTTAGCTGTTGAGAAGGAAGAAGACCAGTTGGCATTTTCCACTGGGTATTTTTATTTCTTTTCTTTTTTTCTTTTTTGGTTTTAGTTTCAGCTGTACAACATAGTGATTCAAAATTTATATACATTATGAAGTGGTCTCCATTATGAAGTAAGTCTAGTTCCATCTGTCACCATAAAAAGTTGTTGCATTATTGATTACATTCACTATGCTATATATTACATCCCCATGTCTTATTTATTTTTATTTTATAAATGGAAACCTGTAAATCTCCTTCACCTATTTCATCCATCCCCCTAACACTCCCTTATGGCAACCATCAGTTTGTTTTCTGTGTCTATGAGTGTCTTTCCTTTTGTTTTGTTTGTTTTGTTTTTGTTAGATCCCGCATATAAGTGATGTTATATGGCTTTTGTCTTTTTCTGTGTGACTTACTTCACTTAACATAATACCCCTATGTCCATTCATGTTATAGCAAATGGCAAGATTGCATTCTTTTCTATGGCTGAGTAATATTCCATCATGTGTGTATCTGTCTATCTCTCTCTGTATCACCTATTCTTTCTCCATTCATCTATCAAAGGACACCCAGGTTGTTTCCATATCTTGGCTATTGTAAATAATGCTACAGTGAACATAGGAGTGCATATGTCTTTCAGAATTAGTGTTTCCGTTTTCTTTGGATAAGTGTCTAGAAGTGGAATTGCTAGATCACATGTGAGTTCTATTTTTAATTTCTTGAGGAACCTCCCTATTGTTTTCTGTAGTGGCTGCACCAGTTTACCCTACCAACAGTGCACAACGGTTCCCTTTTCTCCATATCCTCACCAACACTTGTTATTTCTTTTCGTTGTTGTTAGTAGCCATTCCAACAGGTGTGAGGTGATAACTCACTGTGGTTCTGATTTGCATTTCCCTGATAGTGTTTTTGAGCATCTTTTCAATTGCCTGTTGACTATCTGTATGTCTTCTTTTGAAATGTCTATTCAGGTCCTCTGCCCATTTTGTTATCAGATTGTTTTTGATACTGAATTTTGTGAGTTCTTTATATATCTAGGATGTTAGCCCCTTATCAGATATATAATTTAAAAATATCTTCTGTCATTCATTAAGTTGCCTTTTCATTTTTTTGATGTTTTCCTTCATTGTGCAAAAGGCTTTTTAGTTTAATATAGTCCCATAGTCCCATTTGTTTACACTTGCTTTTGTTATCCTTGCCTAAAGAGACATCAAAAAAAAAATCACTGAAACCAGTGCCTCACAGCTTACTGCCCATGTTTTCTTCTAGGAGTTTTATGGCTTCAGATATTATATTTAAGTATTTAATCCAATATGAGCTTATTTTTTATATGGTTTAAGGAAGTGGACCAATTTCATTCTTTCATACGTAGCTTTGCAATTTTCCCAACACTATTCATTAAACAGATTGTCTTTTTCCCATTGATATTCTTACTTCCTTTGTCATAGATTAATTGACCAAATAAACATAAATTTCTGGCATCTCCGTTTGATTCCACTGACCTAAGGGTTTGTTCTTGTGCCTCTGGCATACTGTTTTGATTACTATACCTTTGTAGGGTAGTTTGAAATCAGGGAGCATGATACTGGCATCTTTGCTCTTCTTTCTAAAAATTGCTTTGGCTATTTGGGGTGTTTTGTGATTCCATACAAATTTTAGGATTATTTGTTCTAGTTCTGTGAAAAATGCCATTGGTATTTTGATAGGCACTGCATTGAATATGTAGATTGCTTTAGGTATTATGGACATTTTAACCATATTAATTCTTCCAATCCAGGAACACAATATATCTTTCGATTTTTGTGTGTGTGTTATCTTCAGTTTTTCATCAAGATCTGATAGTTTTAGAGTGCAGGTCTTTCACTTTGGTTAAATTTATTTGTAGGTATTTTATTCTTTTTGATGATATTGTAAATGGGATAGTTTTCTTAATTTATATTCTGATGGTTTGTTATTAGTGTGTAGAAGTGCAACAGATTTCTGTGTACTGATTTTGTGTCCTTCAATATTACTGAATTCAGTGATTAGTTCTAATAGTTTCTGGATGGATCATTTAAGGTTTTCAATATGTAGTATCATGTCAACTTGGAATAGTGAGCACTTCACTTCCTCCCTTCCAATTTGGGTGCCTTTTGTCTTTTTCTTGTCTGAATGCCGTGGCTTGAGAAGAATGTGAATTCTGTTGTTTTTGATGAAATATTCTGTGCATGTCTATTAAGTCCGTCTGGTCTAATGTGTCTTTCAAGGCCAATGATTTCTTATTAATTTTCTATCTAAATGATCTAGTCATTGATGTAAGTGGGCTGTTAAAGTAGCCTACTACTTCTGTCAATTTCTCCCTCTGCATTTGTTGATATTGGTTTATATACTTAGGTGATCCTATTTGGGGTGCATGAATATTTATGCTTTATCTCCTTGTGGAATTGACCCTTTATCATTATATAATGCTCTTTTTTGTTTCTTGTTACAGCCTTTGTTCTAAAGTCTCCATCTATGGTCTATACACTTTTTGATCTGTTGTTTTGCATTTGTTTCCAGTCAAGTGAGTCTGTGCTCAAACCTTTTAAGACTAGATTTTCCTGTACCCACTGTTATGTAGTTTTCCTGGACACATTCACTATTGACTTTCAGAGCCAGGTGTTTCAGGGGATTGTCCCTTCTGGGCAGGGTCTAAGGACTGTGGATCTAAGCTCAAACCCCTCACACCACAGGGAAAAGTTCTAAACCTTTGAGATCCTTCCCCACTGGGGAGCGCTGCACCTGGGTTGTGCTCTTATTCACTTGGCAAAATCGTATCTCTGCCTCTTTTACCTAGCTCGTTATGGAGGCTCTGTTCAGTTTCTAAGTCCCCTTCAGAGGGAATTGTTCCAAATGTAGTTGTAGTTTCCATGTGTACAAGGGAGGGGGGTGGGCTCAGGATCTTCCTGTGCCACCATTTGAGCCCCCAGTTTTTGTTTCTTGTTTCTTAAAATATGCCTGATCTTGCCCTTTGATCATGGTTTATGCCTGATCTTGCCCTTTGATAGGTTTTTTTTCCTATTTCTTCTATAATTTGTCAGCTAAGAACTTATTTTAAGGCTCTGTTATTAAATTGTAAAAACTATGACAGTTGCTGAATAGGAGCTCACAAAAGAAATCAACACATTTCAAAGAATCAATATTATAAACTCTGTCTTCCATAACTAAAATGCAATACTTGACATCATACTTGACAGTGGTTGTAATTAGGGAATATGTTGAACTGAAGGACAAGAAATTATTACTAGATGTCAAAATCTGTATGATGCAGATAGGCCATACTTAGAGGAGAATTAATAGCATTGAGTACTACTTCTGAGTTACATTGGTTAGGCTAAAGTCTAAACTGTTATAAAAGAGAGCCCCAAATATTTTTGTTTACATCAAGTAGATCTCTCTTCCACAAAACAGGACAGAGGTGAGTGGTCTGAAGCTGGTAAGGCAGCTCAGGTCATCACTACTTCCCAGAAGGTGGGAGAAGAAAAAAGGAAAGTCCAAGAAAGGTGGAATTATCTTAGAAGGGTTGACACAAAAGTTGCATGCTTCACTTTCTGATTCAGAGTTAAACAAAAGGCCACATAAAATGCAAAGGGGGAAAAAGGGGAGGATAGATTCCTCGGGACAGTGGTTACAGCCACATGGGACTGGTGTGAGTTTGATACTGACGGAGAAAAGGAAAAGGTAAGTTGCATTTTAACAAAAATAGCTTTAGGAGTTAGAAGAACAATAGTAAACCTAAATAAAGCAGAAGAAAGAAATAATGAAAATCAATGTGAAAAGTAGTTAAAACCAAAGGAAAAATAGGAAAAAGGTAGGAAAGAATTAACAAGATTCGATGGAGTTCTTTGACAAAATTAAAGACATTGACAATCCTCTGATGGAACTGATATTGAAAAAAAAGGTACACAGCCCAAATAAGTTAGGAGTGAAGAAGAGGACATTTTTACAGATACAATCTATATTACACAAATGTATGAGATGACAATAACCTATTTTATGCCAATGATTTTCAATATTTATATGGAATAATTTTACAAATAAATATTTGTACAGAATTAAGTCAAGAAAAAAAATTTTTTTAACACATTAAGTAAACTGATATGAGATTCAGAAAGTCTCATATTTAAAAGACACCAGGCTGAGAATATTTCACAGGTGAGTTTTACTCCTCAATCTCTAAAACATGGATAATTGTTTTCTCACATAAATGATTCCAAATAATAGAAAATGATTGCAAACTACTTATAAAGTCCCCTTATGAAACAGAAGAAATTTCATATCAAGTCCAGACTAGGACAACACAAAAAAATAAAATTACATGCAAGCCTTGCTTATGAATAGAGAGGTGCATTAGAATACAGAAGTAAGAGGGGTGATGACCGGAACCAGAATATTTTTGAGCTAATAGTGGAAGACAGTGATAAAGCTGGCAGAATATTCAGGAAATTAATCAGTGTGGATGGAAATAAAGGGATGAAAAAACTGTATCCTTTTAAGTTTCTTTTGCTCATCTTTTCACTAAACCTTTTATTTTGAGATAACTGTAGATTCAAATACAGTTGTGACAAGTAAAACAGAGGGATCCTGTATATACTTTACTCAGTTTCTCCCAATGGTAACATCTGGCAAAAATGAATTATAATATCATAGTTGGGATAAGGACAGTGAGATAGTCAAATACAGAACATTTCCATCACCACAAGGATCCCTCATGTTATCCTATAAAGCCTTTTTAATCAACTAGCAACCACTCATTTGTTCTCCATTTCTGTAATTCTTCATTTCAAGAATATTATATAAGTGGAGTAATACAGCATGTAAACTTTGGGGTATTTTTCTTTCACTTGGCATAATTTCTCTGGATATTCACCCAGTTGTTCCTTGTATCAGTAAGTAAGACATGTGTCATGGGTCAGTGTCCATGTTCATGTATCAATAGTCCATTTCTTTTTATTTGCTGGGTAGTATTCCGTGGCGTGTATGTACTACAGTTTGTTTAATCATTTTCTCATGAAGAATATTTGGATTGTTTCCAGTTTTTGTATCTTAATAATAATGGCGATATACACGCTCACACACAGGTTTCTGTGTGAACATAGGTTTTTATTTTCCTGGGTAAATGTCCAGGAGTATAATTGCTAGGTAATACTATAGATGCATATTTAGTTTTTAAGAAACTGACAAACTGTTTTTCAGAATGTGGTTGTACCATTTTATATTCTCACCAGCAATGTATGAGTGATCCAGTTTCTCTGCATCCTTGTTAGGATTTAATGGCACTATTTTTTACAGTAGCCATTCTGATAGGTATATAGTGATATCTCTGTGTTTTTACTTTGCATTTTCCTAATGGGTAATGATGTTGAACATCTTTTAATGTGTTTATTTGCCTTCTGTATATCCTCTTCAATGAATGGCTCTTCATGTCTTTTGCTCATTTTCTATTTGGATGGCTCATTTTTATACTGTTGAGTTTTGAGAGTTCCATTTAAATTCCAGGCACTAGTCCATTTTTGGATTTTAGTTAGTGCAGGGGGTGCTTAATTCCTTTCGGGTACCCAGACCTGATTCCAATGCATGCTTCCAGCAGGGTGTCCAAGAACTCAACCCAATTCTGAGGCTCTCTGTCCAGAGATAGCACCAGATTCCCCAGGTTAAGGGCTCCATGTTACAAGACTGCCCTCCACCCCCACTCCAGATCCTGGTCACAAGCCCCAGGCAGTTATGTGTGCTTCTGACCTGTGGGCTACAGACTGGAGCTTTGCCCAACCTCCCCCTTAGGTTTGATTACTTTCCTAGAGCAGCTCACAGAACTCGGGAAAACACTTCCATTTACCAGTTTAATAAAGGATCCATAAAGGATATAAGTTAACAGCCAGATGAAGAGATACATAGGGCAAGGTCCCAAATAAAGGGACTTCTGTCCTCATGGAGCTTGGGGCCTGGCTCGGTGGCACATGGACATACTCTGGTTCCCCAAGCGAAGAAGCTCTCTCGGACTGAGAATCAGGATCCAAGAGACGATACACTCTTCTCAGGAGTTTTTGTGAAGGCTTCATTGCATAGTCATGATTGGCTAAATCACTGACATTCACTGATTCAACCTCCAACCCCTGCCCTTGGGTGGGGGTCCAAAAGTCTCTCATTAACATGACAGAGCACCTGTTTCACCTCTAAGACACTGCAGTGTCTTCAGGAACTGTGGATGAGACCAAATATACCTGGGAAATATATTTTTGGTCATATGAATGACCAAATAATGTATTTCTTATGATTCATGATACCACAGTTAGCAAATACTTTTTTCCTAGTCTGTACCTTGTCTTTTCTTCCTTTTACAGTGCAAAAGTTTTAATTTTAGTAAACTCCAATTTATCAATTTTTTCTTTTATGGATCATGTTTTTGGTGTGAAGTACCAAATAACTCTTTGCCTAGCCCCTAGGTTAAAATTTTTTTAAGTTTTTCTAAGTTTTATAATTTTACATTTAAGTCGGTAATCCATTTTGAGTTCACTTTTTAATAAAAGGTAAGACTTGGATCTTGGTTTTCTATTATGCCTCGTCGGTCTACATGTCTGTCCCTCCTCCAATAGTTTTGGTTAGTAAGTCTTGAAATTTGATAGATTTATTCATCTCACACTATTCTTTTTCAAAATTATTTTAGCTATTTAATTCCTTTGCCTTTTTATATACATTTCAAAATAATCTTGTCTGTATATATATTTAAAAATCTTGCTCACATTTTTATAAGAATTGAGGTAAACCTGTATGTTAATTTCAGGAGAATTTATATCTTTGTTATATTGAGCTTTTCAGTTCATAAACAAGGTATGTTTGTGCATTTATTTAAATCTTCTTTTATTTCCCCTGTCAGAATTGTATAGTTTTCAACAGGCATGTGTATGCTTTGTTAGACTTATGCCTAAGTTGTTCAATTTTGAGCAATTGTTAATACTATATTTTTAATTTTAGTAATCAGTGTTCATTGCTAGGACATAGCAGTGAGTATAATTGATCTTTGTATGTTTATCTTGTATCTTGTAACTAGTTGAGTTCACTTATTACTTCCATGACTGTTTTGTGGATTTCTTGAGATTTTCTATGGAATCATGTCATCTGCAAATAGGAGCAGTTCTATTTTTTCCTTTCTAATATATATGCATTTTATTTCCATTTCTTGCCTTGTTACACTGGCTAGAACTAGCACTACATTAAATAAGAGTGGGGAAATCAGACTCCTTGCCTAGGTCCTGATCATAGAAGAAAACATTCTATCCTCACCATTAAGTATAATAGTAGCTGCAGGTTTTAGTAGATGTTGTTGATTAGGTTGAGGAAGTTGTCCTCTCTTTTTATTTTTATGAGGGTTGAATTTTGTCACATATTTCTTCTGCATCAATTGATATGATCAAATGATTTTCCTTTTTTAGCCTGTTAATATGGTGAATTACATTAACTGATTTTTGTATATTGAATCAGTCTTGCATCCTTGGAATAAACTCCTTTGTCATGGTATATAGTTAATTTTATATATTGCTGAATTCTATTTTCTAATATTAAGAAATTTTTTGTCTTATATGAGGAATATTGGTGTCTAGTTTTCCCGTTTTTCATATTGGGATAATACTGGCTTGTATTAGGAAATGTTCCTTTTCTTCTCTTCTACAAGGTATCATGTATAATTGGTGTTAAGTCTTCTGTAAATATTTGGTAGAGTTCTTCAGTGAAACTATCTGGACCTAGAAATTTCTTTTCGTGGAGTTTCAAATTATGAACTCAATTCCCTCGGTAGCTATAAGGCTTTTCTAATTATCTATATCTCATTGAATGAGTTGTAGTAATTAGTGTTTTCTTAGTTATTGGTACATTTCATCTAAATTGTTGAATTATGTGTAGAGTTATTGGTAGTATCCCTTATTATCTTTTTGAGGTCTGCAGGGTTTGTAGTGATATCCTCTGTTTCATTCTGCTATTGTAATTTTTTACTTTTCTCTTTTTGTCTTTGTCAACAATCATTTTTTTTCCAAAGGACTGGCTTTTTGTTTCATTTGTCTTTTTTTTCTATTTTTCTGTTTTCAATGTCATTGTTCATTTCTGGTTGCAATTTCTTTAGCCCTTGTTTTAGGGTAGGTGACAAATTTTTTTTGTTTAACCTATCTGAGGATGTTTTAATTTTCCTTCATTCTTGAAGTACAATTTCACTGAGTACAATTTGGCATTGACAGATCCTTTCTCAGCACTTGAAAAATGCTGTGTCACTTCCTTCTGTCCTCCATGGTTCCTAAGGGAAATCTGCCATTTTAATTGTTTTTCTGTAAAAGTAAGGTGTCATTTTTCTCATTGCTTTCAATATTTTTCTTCATTTTAAGCTTCTAGAAATTTGACTATGTTATGTGTTGGTGGGTATTTCTTTACGTTTATCCTGCATGGGGTTCACTCATCTTCTTGAATCTGTAGGTTTGTTTTTTGTTTGTTTTTTTTTACTAAATTTGTTGATATTTCAGATGTTATTTCTTTGAGCACTTTTTCAGCCCTGCCCTGTATCTCCTCTCCTTTCAAGCTTCTTACATCAGGAATATAGATCTTTGATTGTAGTCCCATGAGTTCCTGAATTTCTGTTTATTTCTTTCAGTCTAATTTCTCTCTTTGTTCAGATTGGGTAATCTATTTCTCTTTTTCCCCATGCACTGATTCTTTTCACTGTCCTTTCCATTCTGTTTTTTTAGCTCACCCATTCAGTTTTTACTTTACTTATTTTCCAGCGACTTCCCTCTTACTGGGGCCAAAGTGACCCTCAGAGAAGAGACAGTCACATTTGAAGGACTTTGTCACCCTTGGCAGAAATTCTGTGTGCCCTGAGTGAGGAGGGAAGTCCCAAAGAGAAGCATGAAGCTGATGTCTAGGTAGAAGCTGGGATAATGTAGGATAGACAGTACATGTTGTAGCAAGATCCGGCACTGCATGATTCAACAAAGACCTGCCTGATTCCTTTCTAGTAATATTCAGAATGTCTAAGAGTGCAGATGAGGC
Organism: Smutsia gigantea; assembly: GCA_032199065.1. Lineage (NCBI taxonomy): Eukaryota > Metazoa > Chordata > Mammalia > Pholidota > Manidae > Smutsia > Smutsia gigantea. The sequence continues at coordinate 235,450 of JAVSCE010012658.1, forward strand.
AAAGATAAGGCTCTCACATTCCTTTTAGCAGAGAGTAGTTGGACCACAGAATCACTACAATTAAAGCCATAATGATATCAGAGGAGGGCAGTGGTATGAGGATGACTTCTTGATGTCCCCTGGGAGAGACTAATCAAGAAAGGCACCAACTTTATTGGTCATCTTATGTCAGCATAAGACTAAGAAATTTAAAAAATCTCTGGGATCCTCTAGAGAAAATCATCATGGGAATGTATAGAAAAGTCAAAGTTGAAGGTTCCTGGTGACAAACTAATTGCATGCTGCTGCAATTAATAGACTTTATAGGAAAGGGTATTTCCCAGGTGTCAGGTGAGGATTTGAACCAAAGAAATGTAATAATTACACAAGAGAAAACCAAGACCTGTTGTTGTCATAACAACTACAGAGGTAAAATGAGATTACATTGTCTTTGGGCTTTCCCTGTACAGCAATCTGTACAACTGAAAAAAACACTAAAAAACAAAATTTTAGAGGAGAAACTTGGACAGCTTTCTTCCAATGTTCAAAAATGACCTTTTAAGTTCTAATTTGAAAGTTTCTGTCATAAGTGCTTTCTAGCATGCACTAGCATCTTATATTAGAAGGTAAGAAAAAGAGCCACTTTTCAGTACAGCAGTATTTATAGCTCACTTATTCAAGAGCCCCCAGATTGGAAAACACATTTATGGCTCAAAATTCGGTGAATTAAGATATTTCCATTAGAAGAGGAAATTGGATTTTCAAAAGTTTTGGGGGGTTACCTGCTTCATCTAACGATCATTAGAAGCCATTAAAACTTGTCCCCAGACTTTCTTGAAGATCTGAGTGCCAGGGGTGGCATACATGGCTTTTTAACCACCTCAGTTAGATGGATTAAACTTAACAGTGATTTCCATTTCTGACATGTTATTGAAAGTTGAATACAAATTCTAGAGTGATCTTTTTGTAGCCCTTCAGAATGGCACACCAATTTTGATGTATTATTACACACATGCTATGACTCATATAAAAAAGGAACAGGAACACAGCAAAGTTTGCTTGAAAGACGATATCCTTGAATGAGTCACTTTGAGATTCAGTTACATCATTTATGTGCAGGGTTAAAATATCTGGCCATATAGGATGGTGTGAAGAGTAGGAGAGGGTGCTGAATAATGCAGGCTGAGAACAGGTCAGCAATGCATCTTGGATATAGCCTTGAAACTAATGCTTTGTATATATGGTGAACATGTCCCTATTTTTTGAGGCAACTGCATCATTAATATTGCTCTCCTAATATCCATTTCTTTTCCTTGGCTTTGCATTTGACAACAGTAACTAATCTTTGCAAAATTTTCACAGGAGCCATAGTTTTTGGAGAGATTCATTGTTCACCGTCTGTAGAGAAAATAATAATAAAGAGTTTTTCTTTAGCTTTGTGGTTAAACTCTGGCTAACAGAATTAGTAGAAAAACTATTAACTATTCCTCAGTGACCTTTTAAATATTCATTAATCCTAAGCATTTTCCAAGCATTATGTGAGTGATCATGAGCTGGATTAGAGAGACAGCAAAATCGAGAGATTAGGAAGGGAAGAGTGTTGGCATGTAATTATATTGGATTGTAATTAATATACAAACTAGTAAAATAAAGTCAAACAATTTGGAATAGCGGGCTAATAATAATAATAATAATAAAACTTTGGGAAAAGGTAATTTAACTCAATATTACATTTGTTCTTTTTTCTCCCAAGCATGACCAAAGTTATATTTCCTGCCATTCCAGTAAAGTGGAATTACTTGATGCCAAGAGGAATATAAATGTTTGATTTCCAGCACAGCTGAGTTTATGGATCAAGTTCATAGCTGCTGCAATGCACTGAATAGATCCAGTGCGTGGAAAGGTGCTCGCTGGGAGACACACTGCCCCTGAGCTGTGCGTGTCCTTGGAGGTTCTTGCTGGGGATGACAGAATGTGAGTCTCTGGCCACTCTTTACTCAGGTCATTTCTCAGGCTCATATTTGCAGCAAGTAAACTTAAGGGATGATGTAGTATTTCGTCCTAGACAAAAGAGTAGGGCTGCTTCCTCTTACTATAAAAACAGTGAATATCTTAAATTCACTGCTCCTTTCCTCTGATACAACCCAAAGATGGGTGGAGGGTTGAGGGGGAAGAGAAAGATTGAAAATGTATCTATAACAACACAGAACTAAAATTCTAGAGTGCTGGATACTGCTAAGTGATGGAAAATCTGTATGAATGTAGGAGCCCCATGCTCTGCCAGTGGAAGTGTGGAGTCAGCTATCCCAGCCAGTCTCCAGCCATCCTTGAGAGCCATCAGTAGGACCCAGTCATATTAAGTGCTCATCTCCCCACTTACCAATAACTCAGCAACTTTGCTTAAGTGATTTTACAAGAATAAACATTAGCAGATTGATGGTCACCCTTATTCCAGAAGTCTGTAAGGATGTCAATCACTGTGTTGTTTGTGATGGCAGGAAAACTGAGACATTTTGAGTGTCTATTTCTGGGGGTGGGGAGGTCAAATGTGAAGGATGAACATCATGGAGTCCAATGTACTTACAAGAAAAAAACTAAATATGTACAGGACAATATCAACAAATTGTGAAACCTTAATGTTAAATGAAAAAAGTTAAGACTTAATGACAATAACGCAATACCACTTGTGCACATTAGAGGTACATACACACAAAATAACTTTCATTTTAAAAGAAGCCATGTATTCATACATATTAAATATATGAGAAAGGTGGTGGCAAAGAAGGAAGAAAAGAAATAAATATGTTAGAAAGGATTCAAGATGGCAGCATGAGAGGTGTCACAGACAGCTCCTCCCAAAACCACAAATAGTACAAAAACATGGTAAATTAATACAACTAAACCTAAAACAGCAAGAAGAAAGAAGGCTGAACCAGACTGCATACAGACCTCATGAACAGACCAGACCTCACAAAACAGGGTAACGTACTGGAAGTCTTCATCCGGCGGGACCCAAGCCCTTCCCCCACCACAGCTCACTGGTGGGAGGAAGAGAAACAGAGCGGGAGGGGGTGGAAGCCTGGGGCTGCTGAACACCTAGCCCTAGAGATCTTCTTTGTGAGCAGAAGCCTATATTATGTTGTGCTCTAGAAATTCGGGAGCTGGGACAGGTGGAGTGCCTGAGAGACTGCCATTCCGGCCTATTGTGGAGGAGGGGATCCACACCCAGCTGCTCTCTGTCAGAGGAAGGGCGGGCAGTCTGAGAGGCTTCCTAGCAGTGAGAGGGCTACTGAAGGCATGGGGTTTGCACAGAGCTTGCTTCGTGGAAGAAGGGAGAGCAGGACAATGAGTTAAATTAGACTGTTAGATCAGAAGGGAATTACCCCTGAACCTTTGGTTGGGAATCTGGGGGAGCTTCAGGTGCTCCAACCCCCTGGCTGGCTGCTCAGCTCCAAGGCCCCCCACTGTGACACACAGCCTGCTGACCCTTCCTACTGGCCTGCAGGCACCTGCTAGCAAGCCAACAGTCACTGCGCTGGCGTCAGACCAGCCAGAGGGAGGCCCCGCCTACAACAGCTAGAAACGCAAAGCACAGAGGCTTACACATGTGTCCTTGGCCCACTGGCTCTGACACTGGAGACAGGCACCACAGACGTGAAACAGGGAACAGATCTTTCCTCCCCACAGGTACCAGCTCTGCTCCCCTACGACCCCCAACCTCACTCTAGGAGCTGAGCAGTCCAGAGACTGAAGTTTCTGTGCACTAGTGGGCACCACACAGAAATAATGAAACGTCAAAAGAACATGCTTCAGACCAAAATCTCACAAACCCCAGAAAAAGGGCCAAATGAAACTGAACTAATCAATCTTCCTGAAAGAGAGTTCAAAACAAAAATTATAAACATGCTTATGGAAGACAGAAAAATATGCAAGAACTCAGGAACGAATTCAAGTCAGAGATTCAATCATTAAGAAATTCCATATCTGAAATGAAACATACAATAGAGGGAATTAAAAGCAGACTAGATGTAGTAGAAAAGACAGTAAATGGAATAGAAATTAGAGAAGAGGAAAACAAAGAAGCTGAGTCACAGAGAGAAAAAAAAAGAATATCTAAGAATGAAAGAATATTGAGAGAACTGTGTGACAATCCAAATGGAACAATAGTTGCATTATAGAGATACCAGTAGAAGAAGAGAGACAAAAAGGGATAGAAAGTGTTATTGAGGAGGTAATTGCTGAAAACTTCCCCAATCTGGTGAAGGAGATAGTCTCTCAAGCCGTGGAGGTGCACAGATCTCCCAACACAAGGGACCCAAAGAAGACAACATCAAGACATATAATAATTAAAATGGCAAAGATCAAGGATAAAGACAGACTTTTAAAACCAGCTAGAGAGAGAAAAAAGATCACATACAAAGGAAAACCTATCAGGTTATCATCAGACTTCTCAGCAGAAACCTTACAGGCCAGAAGGGCGTGACATGATATATTTAATGCAATGAAGCAGAAGGGCATTGAACCAAGAATACTCTACCGGCAAGGTTATCATTTAAATTTGGAGGAGGGATTAAACAATTTTCAGATAAGCAAAAGCTGAGAGAATTTACCTCCCACAAACCACCTCTACAGTGCATTTTGGAGGACTCCTATAGATGGAAGTATTCCTAAGGCTAAATAGATATCACCCAAGGCTACACAAAGAGTACAGAATATGATTCATAACATACAAAGAATGGAGGAGAAAGAAAAAGGAGGGAACAAAAGAAGCTTAAGGTTGTGTTTGTAATAGCATATGAAGTGAGTTAAATTAGACTGTTAGATCAGAAGGGAATTACCCCTGAACCTTTGGTAACCATGAATCGAAAGCCTGCAATGGCAATAAGTACGTACCTATTGATAATCACCTTAAATGCAAATGATTTGAATGCACCAATCAAAAGACATAGAGTTACTGAATGGATAAAACAAGATGACCCATCTATATGCTGCCTACAAGAGACTCACTTCAAACCCAAAGACATACACAGCCTGAAAGTAAAGGGATGGAAAAAGATATTTAATGCAACTAATAGGGAGAAAAAAGCAGGAGTTCCAGTACTTGTATCACACAAAATAGACTTCAAAACAAAGATAATCACGAGACAAAGGAGGATATTACTTAATGATAAATGGGCCAGTTCAAAAAGAGGATATAACTATTATAAGTATCTATGCACCCAACACAGGATCACCTACATATGTGAAACAAATACTAACAGAATTAAAGGGAGAAATAGAATGCAATGCATTCATTTTGGGAGACTTGAACACACCACTCACCCTAAAGAACAGATCGACCAGACAGAAAATAAATAGACAGAGGCACTAAACAACATATTGGAACAGATGGACCTAACGGACATCTACACAACAATCCATCCAAAAGCAACAGGATACACAATCTTCTCAAGTGCACATGGAACATTTTCAAGAATAGATCATATACTAGGCCAAAAACAGAACCTCAGTAAATTCAAAAAGATTGAAATTGTACCAACCAGTTCTCAGATCACAAAGGTATGAAACTAGAAATAAATTAAACAAAGAAAATGAAAAAGCCCACAAACACATGGAGGCTTAATAACATGCTCCTAAATAATCAATGGATCAATGACCAAATAAAAACAGAGATCAAGCAATATATGGAGACATATGGCAACAATAACACAACACCATAAAATCTGTGGGACGCAGCAAAGGCCATGCTAAGAGGGAAATATATTGCAATACAGGCCTACCTCATGAAAGAAGAACAATCCCAAACAGTCTAAACTCACAATTAATGAAACTAGAAAAGGAAGAACGAATGAGGCCCAAAGTCAGGAGAAGAAGCAACATAATAATGATTAAAGAAGAAATAAATAAAATTGAGAAGAATAAAACAATAGAAAGAATCAATGAAAGCAAGAGCTGGTTCTTTAAGAATATAAACAAAATAGATAAACCCTTAGCCAGATTTATCAATAAAAAAAGAGAGTCTACAAACATAAACAGAATCAGAAATGAGAAAGGAAAAATCACTACAGACACCGCAGAAATACAAAGAATTATGAGAGAATACTATGAAATATTATATGGTAACAAACTAGATAACCTAGAAGAAATGGACAACTTTCTAGAAAAATACAATAATCCAAGGCTTACCCAGGAAGAAACAGAAAATCTGAATAAACCAATTACCAGCAAAGAAATTGAATTGGTGATCAAAAAAAGTACCTAAGAACAAAATACCTGTACCAGATGGTTTTACTGCTGAATTTTGTCAAACATTTAGTGAAGACTTAATACCTATCCTCCTTAACGTTTTGCAAAAAGTAGAAGGGGAAGGAATACTCCCAAACTCATTCTATGAGACCAACATCACTCTAATACCAAAACCAGGCAAAGACACCACAAAAAAAGAAAATTACAGACCAATATCCCTGATGAATGCAGATGCAAAAATACTCAACAAAATATTAGCAAACCGAATTCAAAAATACATCAAGAGGCTCACACACCATGATCAAGTGGGATTCATCCCAGGAATGCAAGGATGGTACAACATTCGAAAATCCACTAACATCATCCACCACATCAACAAAAAGAAGGACAAAAACCACATGATCATCTCCATAGATGCAGAAAAAGCATTTGACAAAATTCAATGTACATTCATGACAAAAACTCTCAACAAAATGGGTATAGAGGGCAAGTACCTCAACATAATAAAGGCCATATATGACAAACCCAAAGCCAAGATTATACTTAACAGTGAGAAGCTGAAAGCTTTTCCTTTAAGATAGGGAACAAGACAAGGATGCTCACTCTCCCCACTTTTATACAACACAGTTCTGGGGGTCCTAGCCACAGCAATCAGACAACGCAAAGAAATAAAAGGCATCCAGATTGGCAAGGAAGAACTCCAACTGTCTCTGTTTTCAGATGACATGATAGTGTACACAAAAAGCCCTAAAGAATGCACTCCAAAACTACTAGATCTAATATCTGAATTCAGCAAAGTTGTGGGATACAAAATTAATACACAGAAATCTATTGCATTCCTATACACTAATGGTGAACTAGCAGAAAGAGAAATCAGGAAAATAATTCCATTCACAATTTCATCAAAAAGAATAAAATACCTAGGAATAAACCTAACCAAGAAAGTGAATCACCTATATCCTTAAAACTACAAGACACTCTTCAGAGAAAATAAAGAGGACACTAATAAATGGAAATTCATCCCATGCTCTTGACAAGGAAGAATTAATACTGTCTAAATGGCCATCCTGCCTAAAGCAATCTACAGATTGAATGCAATTCCTATCAAAATACCAACAGCATTCTTCAATGAACTAGAGCAAATAGTTCTAAAATTCATATGGAATGACAAAAGACCCCCAATAGCCAAAGCTATCCTGAGAAGGAAGAATAAAACAGGGGAAATTACGCTCCCTGACTTCAAGCTCTACTACAAAGCCACAGTAATCAAGACAATTTGGTACTGGCACAAGAACAGACCAATAGACCAGTGGAAGAGAATACAGAGCCCAGATATAAACCCAACCATATATGTATGGTTAATTAATATACGATAAAGGAGCCATGGACATACAATGGGGAAATGACAGCTTCTTCAACAGCTGGTGTTGGCAAAACTGAACAGCTACACATAAGAGAATGAAACTGAATTACTGTCTAACCCCATACACAAAAGTAGACTCAAAATGGATCAAATGTAAGTCATGAAACCATAAAACTCTTAGAAAAAAATATAGGCAAAAATCTCTTGGACATAAAGATGAGCCACTTCTTCATGAACATATCTCCCCGGGCAAGGGAAACAAAAGCAAAAATGAACAAGTGGGACTATTTCAAACTAAAAAGCTTCTGTATAGCAAAGGACACCAGCAGTAGAACAAAAAGACATCCTACTGTATGGGAGAATATATTCATAAATGACATATCCGATAAGGGGTTGACATCCAAATATATAAAGAGTTCACGCACCTCAACAAACAAAAAGCAAATAATCTAATTAAAAATTGGGCCGAGGAGCTGAACAGACACTTCTCCAAAGAAGAAATTCAGATGGCCAACCGGCACATGTAAAGATGCTCCACATTGCTAATCATCAGAGAAATGCAAATTAAAACCACAATGAGATATCACCTCACACCAGTTAGGATGGCCGCCATCCAAAACACAACCAACCACAAATGTTGGTAAGGATGTGGAGGAAGAGAAGCCCTCCTACACTGCTGGTGGGAATGTAAACTAGTTCAGCCATTGTGGAAAGCAGTATGGAGGTTCCTCAAAAAACTCAAAGTAGAAATACCATTTGACCCAGGAATTCCACTCCTAGGGATTTACCCTAAGAATGCAGCAGCACAGTTTGAAAAAGGCATATGCACCCCTATGTTTATCACAGCACCATTTACAATAGCCAAGAAATAGAAGCAACCTAAGTGTCCATCAGTAGATGAATGGATAAAGACGATGTGGTACATATACACAATGAATATTATTCAGCCATAAGAAGAAAACAAATCCTATCAGTTGCAACAACATGGATGAAGCTAGAGGGTATTATGCTCAGTGAAATAAGCCAGGCAGAGAAAGACAAGTATCAAATGATTTCATTCATCTGTGGAGTATAAGAACAAAGAAAAAACTGAAGGAACAAAACAGCAGCAGACTCACAGAACCCAAGAATAGAGTAACAGTTACCAAAGGGAAAGGGACTGGGGAGGATGGGTGGGAAGGGAGGGATAAGGGGGGAAAAGGGGCATTACGATTAGCACACATAATGCAGCAGCAGGGGACATGGGAAAGGCAGTATTTATAGAGAAGACAAGTAATGATTCTATAGCATCTTACTACACTGATGGACAATGACTATAGTGGAATATGTGGGGGGACTTGATAATAGGGGGTCTAGTAACCATAATGTTGTTTAAGTGATTGTACATTAATGATACCAAAATAAAAAAAATTTTTTTAATGAAAAAAAAAACGTTTTACTTATGTAACATAGAATTTGTCTTTGGTCAGTTGTTTGAAAGTGCCAGCTAAAGTAGGGCATCATAAAGATTAGCAAACATGCCTAAAACATTTAATTCTAATTTAAAATATAAGTATACCTTCATTTCCCAATGCTATGGTGTGGGACCCAAGCCATTTTCTTTGAGAAATCCACTGATTAGAGTGCTGTGCCATCTTTGATCCACAAACTATATATATAATGCATCATGTCTAATTTCTAGGTTGTTTATAAGGCAGAAAAATAACTTAATGGAACTTCTAAAGAAGTTTTAGTATGAAATCTTTTATAATAACCCATACATAATTTGATATTTTAATCTACTTTGCTATTTGAAAGCTCTTGGCTTAATTTTCATAGAATAGCACTTTGTGCAATCATATTTAATTAAAATTGTATAATTGTAATAATGAATAAACCTGGCATAAAGGTGTTTGGAAAGAAATATGACTGGCTCTTGATAATCCTATAAACTCAGAAGTAGAAACAGAAAGCATTTTGTCAGTACACTTTAAAGAGAGTAAAGAACATTGGTTAATTTGGCAAGTTAGTTGAGTGGATTTTAGTTAAGACAACTTCCATGTCAGTTCATTGTTAAATTAATTGGCTTCTGATCTTACAAATAGCAATGCTATTTTAAAAGTTACTGTGGATTATTTCATTACTGACATTAATATTGCAAGGGGGTGTTCTGTATTATCTGTAGCTCTTTTCAAGGGTCAATCTTATTCCTTCTATTTTATTACCTTCTTTATGAGATGACTAAGTTGATGTATAGAATAGGCTAACATGTCCAGCTCTTCATCAAACGCACGTGTGGATATTGCTGTGAATGTATGTTTTAGATATGATTGACATTTAAATCAGTAGACATTGAGCAAAGCAGATTCCCCTCCATAGTGTTGTTGATCTTCATCAAATCCATCAGGTGAAGGCCTTAAGTGAAAAGACTCAGGTCCCCCAAGAAAGAAGGAATTCTGCCTGCATTCTGCCTTTGAACTCAAGCTGCAACATGAACTCTTCCCTGGGTTTCCAGGCTGTTGGCCTAGCCTGCAGATTTTGGCATGAGCCCAATGTGTTGATCTATATTCATATGCACAAACATATATCATATTGGTTCTATTTCTCAGGAGATATTTAATATACTTCACATAAATCCCTGTGTAAGCACCTTTTAGAAACTTTAAATGAGTATGAGTAATTTGGAAGCATTGAGAGATCAATTACTATCAAGATTTTAATTAACATAAAGATATTTGGAAAAGGTAAACAATATAAGTAATATTGTTTCATTAGGTTAATAAGCTATTTTTAGGTGCGTTGAATAAGTTGTATGTTTGTGTCTATAGTATCTATAGATGCAATGATGTGATGGTTATGCATTCAATGATACATTTAATTTTTTCAGGCTACATGGTCTGTCATAAATGGGTTATTAATTTAACTTTGAAATATATACTTCCACTTTGCCCTACCAAATAATTTTTTAATGAAGTAAAAAGAAATTAAATAATCAGTTGATTAATTGAACCAGATTTAATATTCCTGGAATAGATTACAATAACAACATTTAATATTTGTTAAAGGGACCATGTTGAATGATGAGAGGGTATATGCAATTCAAGAAATGTTGTAACAAACATCTATTTTCAAAATAAATAATTTTAATTCCAATCTCTTACTATAAAGAAAAATAAATTCCAGGTGTGCCAAGGAGTAAAATGTATAAAATTCAACCATAAAGGAACAGAAGATACTGCAGGTGACTATTTAACTAATCTTAGGACTTTCTAAATTAAAACTATTGCAAAATAATTGAAAAGAAAATATACATATGTTGGATGAGTGTGAAGTGTTACAATTTAAAACTTTACTGTATTAGTTTGAGCTATCTACTTGTGAATTTTTTTTAATAAACAACTTGATTCTGGCCAATAAATAAATAAATAAATATGTTAAAGCAAGAGAGAATTCATGCATGGATTGAAAGCAGTGTGGATAGTTTAGGTTTGGTGGGGGTTATCCAGTCCTTTTGAAGAGTTCTCTCTCTTTAAAAATTTTATTGTGGTTAGTACAAACCAATAAAACATATACTACATAAAAAAAGTTTATTGTGGTAAGAACCCTTAACAAGAGATCTATCCACTGAACAAATTTTCAGTCTACAATACATTGTTGTTGACTGCAGGTACAGTGTTACAGGGCAAATCTCTAGAGGCTACTGTTCATTAACTGAAATCTGATGCCTGTTGACTGTCATAAATGGGTTATTAATTTAACTTTGAAATATATACCTCCACTTTGCTCTACCAAATAATTTTTAATGAAGTAAAAAGAAATTAAATAATCAGCTGATTAATTGAACCAGATTTAATATTCCTGGAATAGATTACAATAACAACATTTAATATTTGTTAAAGGGACCATGTTGAATGATGAGAGGGTATATGCAATTCAAGAAATGTTGTAACAAACATCTATTTTCAAAATAATTCCTCATTTCCCCTTCCTCCTATCCCCTGATAACCACAATTCCAGTCTTTGGTTTTTGTGAATTTGATTATTTTAGATACCTCATATAAGTGGAATCATGCAATATTTGCCTTTCTGTGTCTGTCTTGTTTCACTTAGCATAATGCCCACAAGGTCCAACCCTGTTATTGCATATTGCAGAATTTCCTTCTTTTTAAAAGCTGAGCAGTATTCTATTTGATGTAATACCATATTTTCTTTATCCACTCATTTGTCAATTTACATTTAGATTGTTTCCACATCTTGGCTATTGTGAAAAATGCTACAGTGAACATTAGAGCGCTAATTCTCTTTGAGATCCTGATTTTGGTTTTTTGGATATATACCCAGAAGTAGGATTGCTGATCATATAGTAGTCCTACTTTTAATCTTTTGAGGAACCTCCATACTGCTTTCCATAACAGCTGTACCATCTTGCATTTCCACTAACAGTATGCAAGGGTTCCAGTTGCTCCACATTCTTGACAGTGTTTTTTGGTCTTTTGTTTTTCCAGTAATAGTCATCCTGACAGGTGTGAGGGGATTACTCACTGTGTTTTGATTTGCATTTTTCTGCTGATTAGTGATATTGAACACTTTTTTTCATATACTTGTGGCCATTTGTATGTCTTCTTTGGAGAGATGCCTTTTCAAATACTCAGTGCATTTTTTTAATTGGGTTACTAGGTTTTTTTGTTATTGAGTTGTAGGAGTGCCTTAAATCAACTTCTTATTAGTTACATTGTTTGCAAATATTTTCTCCCATTCTGTAGGTTGACTTTTCACTCTGCTGTTTCCTTTGCTAATGCAGAAATTGTTTAGTTTGATGTAGTAACACTTATTTTTGTTTCTTTTGCCTGTACTTTTGGTGTCATATCCATGAAACAAGACCAACATTATGAAGATTCTCCTCTATGTTTGCCCTTATGTTTTGCCTCTAGGAGTTTTATTGTGTCAGGTGTTACATGTGAGTCTTTATTCCATTTTGTGTTGATTTTTGTGTCAGAGGCAAACTAAGGGTCCATTTTGTTATTTTATAAGTGAATGTCCAGTTTTCCCAATATCCTTTGTTGAAGAGATTATCCTTTCCATATTGTGAATTCTTGGCACTTTTTTTGAAGGTCAATCAACCATACTTGCATGGATTTATATTTGGGCTCTGTATTCTGTTCCATTGGTCTGTGTCTTTTTTCATGCCAGTACCATACTGTTTTGATTACAGTAGCTTCATAATGTATTTTCAAATCAGGAATGGTAGTACCTCCAGCTTTGTTCTTCTTTCTCAAGATTGATTTGGCTATTCACGGTCTTTTGTGGTTCCATATGGATTATAGACTTGCTTTTATTAATGTCTGTAGAAAAAGTCTTTGGGATTTTTATAGGGATTGTATTGACTGTGTAGATTACTTCGGATAGTATGGACATTTAACAACATTCTCCCAATCCATGAACACAGGATGCCTTTCCATTTGTCTGTGTCTTGTTTAATTTTTCAACAATGTTTTATAGTTTTTAGTATATCAATCTTTTATCTCCTTGGTTAAGTTTATTCCTTAGTATTTTATTATTTTTGATGCTATTATAAATGGAATTGTTTTCCTCATTTCTTTTTCAAATAGTTCATTGTTAGTGCAAGTGATTTTTGCATGTCTTATGTCCTGCAATTTTACTGAATTCATTTACTAGTCCAAACAAACTAGTTCAAACTAGTTTTTTATGGACTCTTTGGAGTATATATATATATGTACCCCAAATATATATAAATATATATGTACAGTCTATATATGTTATAGTCTATATATAAAATCATATGATTTGCAAACTGGGATAATTTACTTCTTCCCTTCCAGTTTGAATGAATTTTACTTTTTTCTTATCTAATTGCTGTGACTAGGGTTTCTACTAGTGTTAAATGAAAGTTGCAGAAGTAGGAATACTTGCCTTATTCCTGATTTTAGAAGAAAAGCAGTCAATGTGATATTAGTTGTGGGTTTTTGTATATGGCTTTTTGAGGTATCTCCTTTTGTTATTAGTTTGATGATAGTTTTTATCATGAAAGCATGTTACAAATTATAAAACACCCTATCTGCATTTACTTAAATAATCATGATTTTTATTCTTTGTTCTGTTGACATGGTATATCACATTAATTGATTTTTGTATGTTGAATCATCTGCATTACAGGAATAAATTTCACTTGGTTGTGGTGTATGGTCCTTTTAGTATGGTGTTGTATTTGACTTGCTGGCATTTTGAATTGTTATGCCTTCTTGGAGTATTGACTCCTTTGATCCCTTTATCATTATGTATCACCCTTGCTTATTACTGACAACTTTCCTTATTTTGAAGTTTGCTATGTCTGAAATTGAAATAGCAACTCATGGTTTCTTTTGACTCATGTTAGCCTGGAATTTTTCTCTGTGCATTAATTTTTAATCTATATAAGTATTTATATTTAAAGTATGTTTCTTGTATACAACATAGAGTTGGGTCTTGTTTTTTGAACCACTCTAATGATCAATGTTTTTTAATTGGTGCATATAGACCATTGATGTTCAAAGTGATTATTGATACAGTTCCTGTTTTTGCCTTCCACTCTTTTGCTGACTTTCGTGGTTTTAACTGGGTGTATTATAATTCCATTTTCTCTCCCTTCTTAGCATTATCAGTTATAATTCTTATTTCACTTTTTAAAGTGGTTGCCCTAGACTTTGCATTATACATTTATAGCTAATCCAAATCCACTTTCAAATTACACTATACTACATGAGCAGTGTGAGTGCCTTAAAATAACAAAATAATCATAATTCCTCCCTCCTGTCCCTTGTATCATTGCTGTCACTAACTCAACTTACATGAAATATATATAATGTGTGTGTGTGTGTATATATATATATCTGTATATATATATATCCATGTATATATATATCCGTATATATATATACACACACAATATATATACATAAGATATATACATAAGGATACATAACTGAATATATCATTGCTATTCTTTGAACAAACTTTTATATCACATCAATTAAGAATAAAAAAACGTTTTTATTTTACTTTCACTTATTCTTTCTTTGATGTTCTTCATGCTTTATGTAGATCCAAGTTTCCAACCTATATTATTTTCCTCCTCTCCAAAAATCTTTTAATATTTCTTACAAGGCAGGGCTACTGGCAACATATCCCTCAATTTTTTTTTGATTAAGAAACTCTGTTTCTCCTTCACTCTGAAGGATAATTTCACAGACTATAGAATTTTAGATCATTGTTTTATTTTCTTCTCAACACTTTAAATATTTCACTCCATTCTCTTCTTGCATGCATGGTTTCTGAAGAGAAGTCAAATGTAATTCTTATCTTTATTTCTCTAAAGGCAAGGTGTTTTTTTCCTCTGCTTCTTTCAGATGTTCTTTTTATCTTTGATTTCTTGTAATTTGAAAGTGGCATGCTGAGGTGTAGTTGTTTTGGGTGTTTATCCTGCTTAATGATCTCTGAGCTCCCTGGATCTATGGGTTAGTTTCTGACATTAACTTTGGGGAAATTCTGTCAGTATTGTTTCAAATATTTCTTTGGTTTCTTTCTCTCTTTCTTTTCTTTACATGTATATTACATGTTTTGTAGTTGCCCCACAGTCCTTGGTATTTTTTCAGTTTTTTTTTCCAGTTTTTGTTCTCTGTACTTTTCAGTTTTTAGGATTCTGTTGATATAAATTCCAGTTCAGAGATTCTTCCTTAGTCATGTCCAGTCTGCTAATAAATCCATCAAAGGCATTCTTCATTCCCATTACAGTGCAGTTTTTTTCCTTTTCTTTTGTTGCCTGTGCTTTTGATGTCATATCCAAGAAATTGTTGTCAAATCCAGTATCATAAAGCTTTTCCCTTATGTTTTCTTCTAGGATTTTTATAATTTGAGGTCTTACTTTTAGGTCTTTAACCAATTTTAATTTTTGTATATAGTGTAAGGTAAGGATCCAACTTTATTATTTTGCATATGAATACCCAGTTTTTCTAACACGATTTGTTCAGAGGACTATCCTCTCACATTAAATGGTGTTGGCACCCCTTTTGAAGCTCATTTGACCATATTCATGGAGGTTTATTTCTGGAAATCTCTGTTGCATTGGTCTGTATGTCTGTCTTTAGGCCAGAACCACCCTGTTATGATTACTGTAGCTTTGTAATATATTTTGAAGTCAGGAAGTGTGAAGTTTCTTTGAAAAAACAGACTGGTCAAATCAGACAGAAATGCACCCTATGGGTACCTATGATTCAATGAAATATGGAGGTATAGGAATTCACTGGGAGAAAACCAGTCACCACTACTTCTTCAATAAAAACCTCCTTCCAACACCAGCCTTGCATCTTGTGTGCAGGAGCTTTTCCTCAACTTTGTAACCATGTCTGTCCAAGGGTGATTTATTCCTTTCAATTTAGAGATGTTAAGGACTCCATACTGGATATATAAACTATACCAAATGTGCTTAAACTCTGGGGCATTTGTCTGTTCACTCATGAAATGTGTCTCTTGCACACTATGATGTGCTCTGGGCATGCAATTGTGGCCACAGTGGTGGGCAAAACAGACCTTATCCTTGCCCTCAAAGGACTTGATTCAGCAGCTAGTTGGGATTGTTAGAAGTATTAAATAAGTTAATATCTTAAAAGCACTTTGCCTGTGGACATAGCCTTCCATGTTTGTCAATGTAAGAGACCAGTCCAAGTTTGCCTCTGAAGCTATAAAACATAATTTCCTAGTTTTTCAAGGGCATACTCTTTGTTAAGTTTTCATTAAGGAGAAGAGACACTTGCTAAATCTGTTTTAGAGGAAAATCAAGCACTCTGCAGGTATGAACTGAGAATAAAACACATGTCATTCTATATTATAACTTTTAACACATTTTACATTTAAATAAGTGATTTATTTCTTCCTCTAAAGTCATGAGAGAACCTCTTAGCTCTTAGCTCTTAGCTAGATAGTGGAGTAGTGAGAGCCAACATATTTACTTGTGGTGAGTGGACGGGGAAAATGGAATTGAAGCCATGGTCTGCTGTTTGGAAGAAAGGACTAAATTGTATCCAAACAGTTTTAAAGGAATAACTGACTTGAAAATTTGTACTTCCTGGGAAATCCTCTGCCTTTGGGGTTGAAAATAAGCACATCAATAAATTTGGTTTTATCTAGAGGATATTCATCACCTTGACACATTTTCCTTCAGAAGAGTTTAAAACATTAAGCAATCCAAAACACAAACAACAACAAATGTTGGCGAGGATGTGGAGAAAAGGGAACCCTCCTACACTGCTGGTGGGAATGCAAATTAGTTCAACCATTGTGGAAAGCAGTATGGAGGTTCCTCAAAAAACTCAAAATAGAAATACCATTTGACCCAGGAATCCCACTCCCAGGAATTTACCCTAAGAATGCAGCAGCCCAATTTGAAAAAGACAGATGCACCCCTATGTTTATTGCAGCACTATTTACAATAGCCAAGAAATGGACGCAACCTAAGTGTCCATCAGTAGATGAATGGATAAAGAAGATGTGGTACATATACACAATGGAATATTATTCAGCCATAAGAAGAAAACAAATCCTTCCATTTGCAACAACATGGATGGAGCTAGGGGGTATTACGCTCAGTGAAATAAGCCAAGCCAAAAAGACAAGTATCAAATGATTTCACTTGTCTGTGGAGTATAAGAACAAAGAAAGAAAACTGAAGGAACAAAACAGCAGCAGACTCACAGAACTCAAGAACAGACTAATAGTTACCAAAGGGAAAGGGACTGGGGAAGATGGGTGGGAAGGGAGGGATAAGGGGGGAAAAGGGGCATTACGATTAGCAGACGTAATGTTAGGGGGGCACGGGGAGGGCTGCAACTCAGAGAAAACAAGTGGTGATTCTATAGTATCTCACTACGCTGATGGACAGTGACTGTAATGGGGTTGGTGGGAGGGCCCTGATGAAGGGGGTAGTTTAATAACCATAATATTGCACATGTAAATGTAGATTAATGATACCAAAATAAATTATTTTAAAAAAAGAAAAGAAAAATAAATAAATAAATAAAACATTAAGCAGCTACTTCAGGCCCCAGTTGGTGGAGCGGAAGGTTGGCCATGAGAGTGACGTAGAGATTTCTGTTGTATAACTCTTTCATTGAATTAGGTTTTTTATTTGGAATTAATTTTAATTAACCTCTTTGTGCCTCATCTGAATCTTTTCTTCATCTCCAAATGCGGATGAAAAAAATAATGTCTACCTCATGGGATTGTTAGGAGTATTAAATGAGTTAGTATTTTAAAAGCACTTAGAACATGTCCTGATTCATAGTATATGTTATGTAAACATTACACAATAAATCTGAAATGTCCATACCTTTATGTGGTTTCTGTACTTGATTTTGCTTGAAAAGCTTTGAAGTTTATAATGGAGATAGAGGGAATTGCTCTAATGGAATTGGGCATATATAGCATAGGACTCCGGTTTTGCTGGAACTTTTTTAATATGACATAGGCAATATTGTAAAGGTTATATAGTCCCTTTTTAATTCAGAAGTAATGTTTGGGTCTTGGTATTAATATTTTTGTGTTTCCTGAAGGTTTTTGCTGTTTTGGGGTGGTTTGGTAGAACGCCAAATGGAAATGACAGATCTCTATTTATATTTTATGAGCCTTTGAGAAATTTGAGTTAGGTTAACAGCTTTATCATGAGGCTTTCAGTGTAGAAAAAAATATTTGCCTCTCTTTTGGCTCACGTTATGCAAAATCTTCAGATATTGAAGTAGTTGGCAAACTTACTTGGAGAAAGACAGCACCCAGAGCTTACTTTATGAAATATTCCTTCTTGGGATTGATCTGCATATCAAAGGTTGGAGATAGGACCCTGACAATGTGAATTATTATTTTTAAATGACTATGCTATTTCTTTGCCGAATTATTTTAATTCTCCTCTCTATGTGTGTAAAAGTTAAGCTACAAAACTTCTGGTCTGTTAAAACTTCTTAATTATAACTGTGAAAATACTCTTAAAATATTTGTGTACCGAACATGTTTGGTTTCATAAAATGCTTCAGTCAAAGTATAGCAGCCTGTGGAAGCAGTGATGTGTCCAACTGTGTTAGCATAACAAGAAAGCATCTAAGAAATGCCCTGATAAAAGATTAGTATGCCAAGGTTTTGTCCATGTTCCTATGAAAAAGGTGACTGGCAAAAAGTAAAACTTCAGACTTTGGGAAATGCTTTAATACTGAAGCTGCTGTGCCTTTGATTTTATTTTCTAGGTCATTGTCTCCCCAACTAGATGCTGAACCCCTAGTGGGACTGTGAGGATACTGTGAGTGTTCTTGGTGATCAGAGCAGAAGAGATCCAGCAGAGGTAGGTGGCCGTGAGGGACTGCAGGCGATTACATAAGTGAACCAGGTGCCCTCTCCTCTGGTCCGTCTTTCAGTAGCTCAAAATCACACTTTCTTTTAGTTTTTTCAGATCTTCTGCTTTGCTGAAAGATGAGTACTGGTAACTTTTTCTTTTTCTTTTTTTCCCTTTCCTAATAATTATAGCTAATGACTATTGAGCAATTACTTTGGGCCGTGATACAATGTACTAAGCACATTAGATTATTTCATTTAAACCTCTGTGTAATTCTGTGACATAAGTACTGGTTTATTTGTTTGCTTGTTTTCCCCCAGCTCATAAATAAAGAAGTTGAGGCTTGTGGAATTTTAGTGGTCTGTACAAGGTCATTCAGGTAACAAGAGATGCTCCCAGTTTTGAATATAGGCAGCCAAATGCAGAACCTACAGTCTTTTTTCTCTTCCCCTCTTGTTTTCATTATTGAATCCTATTGGATGAAATAATCTGCGAACTATTCCTCATTTTCAAATAGGCTGAGGATGGAGAACAAGCCACCACAGTGAGACATCTCAGACAGAATATTCTGAATTTTTCCAAATGGAAAAATGCTTCCTACAGAAATTAAGAAATGCCTTTCAAGATCTGCTTAAGAATTACTTCATCTAATGAGAGAAAGTGAAATTATTATCGTTTAAATGCAGCAGATCTGAAGGGCACAGATGTTGACAAAAATTTAGGATCCTTATTAGTTAATTCTCTATCTTCTCAAACTCCTCTGACACAGTTACATATTTTTGGTGAGGACAACATCATTGGGTAAGAATTGTTCATCTCTCTTTTTAAGAAAGTTGCTGTAGTGCCTCCCTCTCACTCTTTCCTTCCTTCCGGCCCCTGCTTCTCATGATGAGAACTATGTAATAACTGGGGCCATCGCTCATGATTAAGGAACACAATGAACAGCTGAATTCTTCCAAATACATTCCAAACTTTAATAGAAATGAAACCTCCAGCAATGGAGGCAAAGAACTGGGCGATTCGTTCCACAAACAATAAATTTTTTTTAAAGGTGGACAATATTTTAAACACAGAAAGTCACTGCAAGTTGTGACTTTCTCCTACAGGTGCTCCCCAAACCCAACTCTGGCACAAGAAAACTCAGTCTTAACTAGTGTGAAAAGGAAAGTGTCAGAGCTTAGAAGAACACAAACCCTGGTAAGTGACAAGGATATTTAGGAAGCGAGAAACCACATTTACCTGGCCAGTAGTTTCATATCCCTCTCAAGGAGGATTTTGGGCTATGTCTTCCTGCTGACGGGCCATTCTCTCAGTGCTCTGAGATCATCTATAATCTCATATTTTATGCTATATTACCTCTTTATTTTTTTAACTGAAGTTTCCTCTAAAACATTGTACATGTTGAGATATTTATAGCACAGCAGATGGGAGGCCTTTATGTTTCATTTGCTGGTAGGCTGAGGCCTTCCTTTGGGGGTGAAGGTTATAAGGGTGTGGAGGAAAAGAGACACAGAACTCGCTTTGGCCATTTGGTACTGAACTTTTTGTTGCTCACATGAGAAATATCTACAAGAATCCATTGAGTGCCCAGGATAAAGTCCTGTTAATTTGACTAACCCCAGGAACAAGCCGAGGGGGTGAGGATAGATTAATGGCTTGGGAAGACTGAAATGTATGTTGGAATTGCATCAGTTTGGGAGTGTTCTCCAGATTTAGGTATGCCTGGAGAAGGTGGAAAACAAGGATCTAGCCTGGCCTGGGCTTTTAACTTATCCTCTACACACCATGGCCATAAATTTGACTTGATCTACACACCCTTCACTCTACCAAGTCAATCATCTCAGGTGATTTATTAGTTGGGATTCTTCAGAGAAACAGAACCAATCAGATAGGTAGAGACAGAGAGATGGCGACACAGGGAGAGAGAGAGAAATTATTACAATTGGCTCATGTTATTATAGAAGCTGAGAAGTCCCAAGATCTGCAGCCAGCAAGCTGGAACCCAGGAGAGACAATAGCATAGTTCCGGTCTGGGTCTGAAGGCCAAGGGCTAGGAGAGCCTACAGTGTTAAGTTCCAGACTAAGCCTGAGACAGGAGGCAGGCCAAAGCCCAATAGCACAGCTAAAAGACAGGCAGGAAGAGAGAACTCCTCTTACCCAGCCTCTTTGTTCTATTCAGGCTTTCAAAGGATTGCAGGAGGCCCCCCACAGTGGGGAGAGCACTCTACTTCCCTCAATCTACCAATTCAAATGTTAATCTCATCCAGAAACATTCTCAGAGACAGGCCCAGAATGATGTTTAACAAATTATCTGGGCACCCTATCAAGTTGACACATAAAATGAACCCCCACAGTGACTCCAAGTGAACCAGGTTAGCTGGTTAATCTCTTCGAGCAAAGAGCTGACCTTGGTTAGAAAAGCACTTCCTATAACCTCCTGTTTCTGAATGGGCATAGGTTGGGCTGGGCCGAATTCTTGTTACTTAAGGTTCAAAAACTACTATGGTGAGAACATTGCCTGGGCAAAAAATAGAAACTAGTTAATATTCCTGGTTAGTACTCAGCCAAAAGAAATACATCTCAGAGATAAATGTCCTTGACCATGATAAAATCTAGTTGGAGAAAATACCAAGCTAACTCTAACACATGACAGCCTTGATAAAGACCATAACAGAGGAGAAGAGGGTTATGAGAGTACAGGGTAAGGCACAGAGGGAGGCATTTTAGTTGTGTTTTAAAGTTTTTCATCAATTATCTGGGCCTTTTAAAAAAAAGGGAGAAGCTTTTTTTAAAAAAATTGAGGTATAATTCACCAGTCATAAAATTCACATTTCACATTGTACAGTTCAGTGATTTTAAGTGTATTCATTTGGTTGTGTGACCTCACCATCATCTAATTCCAGGACAGTGTTTTCACCCTGGGGAGCTTTTTGTGGCACATATGGCACATAATGTTTTCTTGAATTTCACTGTCACATACCAATTGGAAGGCATATACAAATGCTACAGTATAGATTTATTAGTGAAACATGTTGATTCATCATCCTGGACAGAGAAGCACTTGCTTTTTAATTGATTACACAAAACTTCTTGCCTCATGTGGTATATCATCAATAAATTGTCAGCTTGTACTACCTGAGAATAGAACCTTTTCGATTTCTCATACTGCATAAGCCTTAACATTTCTACTATAGTTTTGTGCATTGGCTGATTAATCAACTGTGTGACTTCTCCTTTTTAGGGAAGTAAGTTCTATTACTACATAAGTTGCTCCCTGGACCTTTTACTGAAAGCTTTTCTCTGTTTTGAGCCATTTAAATTAATCAGCATCTTTACTTGTTAAATGACTTTAATTTGTGCAGCAGTGCTTTTTCAGTTTTGCTAGAGCTACATAGCAGTTGAAAGTTCTTTAACCCAGGGCCACATGGTCACTTGGATTACCAGCCCACTTTAAAACCCATTGATAAGTAGCTTTCATTATAAAGATGGATTTTTTTGTGTGAGGGGGTCTGTGGCGCTTACTGACCTAGAGCAGCAAAATAACTCAGAAAATTATAATTATTTATCACTAACCTTATCAGAACTATCTGTAGAAACCTCCTTTTCCGTCTTAAAACCTTGTCTTCAAAATTTGTCACACTGGACTGTCATACATGTCTGCTAAACACAAACACGATATAAAACATAGAAATACATAATCAATAACCAAAGAAAAAACTTCAGAAACTACAGTATCACCATGCAGTTTACTTCTAGTTGAACCAGTCTTTAGTTGGTAGCGTTTACAATAACAGGGGGTCGAGGAAAGAGTTGAGCCATCATATGAGAAAATTCCTTCTTCAGAATGAAAATTTCCCTTTGATTCTCTGTGACTCCAGTAGAAATCGTTGGCATTGAGTAAAGGAGGCTGGGATAGATGATGAGAGGGAGAGGCAATCATCAGGCTACTGTCCTCCTCTCTGTGCAGGTTGTCCCTTTCTTGTGTCAGTGCCTAAGAAACACCCAAGGAAGAGTCCTGTCTTGCTTATTTCTCATAGTTAGAATGTAGGTGTTTAATATCCCTGCTGATATTCTTGAGGCAATATCAGCAGGAGATACGTTTGACTTGTTTCTGTGCTGATGCTCACAAGGTCATTGAGTCGCTGAGCTGTCTTGGTTTGTATGCTGTGTGCTGGGCAGTGTGTGACCTAGATAGGGTCACTGGGCCTCGAGGGCAAAGATCAGAGGAGCAGAAAACCTCCTTAGGACTGGCACCCATCCCTCCGTAGTACTTATGAACTCTGTGTGTTTACTGGTCTCTTTCCCCCACTGAATTGGATGTTCCCTGAAGGAAAGGTATTTTCTTATTTACTGTTAATTCCCCAGTAGATTACATAACACCCTGCGAAAGGCGAATGTTCCTTCAATGTTTAAATCATGAGGAATGCCGAACTCCCAAGAACATCTTGCATTCCCCCGCTTCGTACTCAATTATGAAGACAACTATTCTCACAACATGTTCATAGTCTTTTAATAGCAGCACACCCCAGTAGGCACTGTGTCAGAGCTTAACTCTTTAAATTGCATTAAAGTCCCAGTCACTCTACTGATGGCAGAATGAACTTAATTTTTCATGGTGAAACAGAAGCAACTCAAGTATAACACTCAGGATTTTTTTTTTTTTTTTGGTGTACTTCGATCTGTAGGCTACGAACCAATGAAAAGTAACTTTACCCCAGCTAAATAGTCACCTCTGGGGCATCCTAGGACCTGTGGTGTCTTGATTGCTGAAAATACCTCCACTCTTGTCTCCTTAAGACGTACATCTGTAGATGCCATCTGCCAGTGGGGATTATTTTGTTATTTGTGATGACGCGTCATAGGAAGGGCACGGAATGTTGACCTTTCCTTGCTTCAGACTCTGGGGATGTTTGCAGGAAATTAGATGCTTTATTTATGAGAAAATTCATTGGCTCTAGTTGTTCCCTAGTTCAAAGCATTCCTTTGCCTCCACCAAGGAATATTATGGAAATTCCCAGGGAGTTTTCTTTTTTTTAAGCAGAGCTACTCCTGTTGTCTTTTACCCTCAGGAGCAGGTCATGCCATGGGGGTGACAGTGAACCTTTCCTTGTCCTTCCATTATACTCATCACCTGATGGTGACACGCGGCAACTTATCACGGCTTTCCTTAATGCAACAGCCTGTTTGTTTTCCTTAGTCTCCCCAACATCTTCCAGATCAGATTATTAATAAAGTCATCATTGTTTTCTTGTCTCTATTACCATTTCTTCGCCAGTATTTCTTGTTTACATGCCTTGTAAATGTTGATTATCTTACAATCTCACTCTTTCTACTCTGATTTCCTTTTTTAGTCCCTTTTGTTTTTCTTTCCTACCTTTCGGATTTTCCTTTCAGAGCCATACTTTGCAAAAACTCAAGCTAAGTCAATCTACTTCTCACCTGAGCTCTTGTTTAAGATCCACTTGATTGAAATACTTTTCTTGGACTGCATTACACCTAGATTATGTGGATGACTAGAAAAAAATATTTCCTGGGCTTCAAAAAAATGTATAAAGTTCTGCTGTGGCTCTTTCTCTGCCCTGAAATTGCTCAGCATGTGCCAATCCGTGTTCTTAACTCCTGTGGGAACTTCACCTTCCTCAGAATGGAGTGAAGGATGAGAGAGAGGGAATAACTCGCTTTTTCTCTTACATCAATAATGAACTGAATAATCCTCTAGAAATCCTATGACATAGCTATTATAAATAACACCATTTTACAGCTGAGATAACTACGTCTTAGAAAGGAGATTAACCTCTAGTCTACATAAGTAAAAACTGAAAGAAACCAGGATTTCACGCCAGGTGATAGAATGTCCAATGCTAAACTCTACCTAGTAAATGTGATTTGGGGTAGGGTTCAGGTAAATATATTTTCCAATGATATACTTTTAGAAATAATTGGGAGAGGAGTTGGGGAAAGAACTGAGTCGTATAACAATATATGAATATCTTACTAAATATTCGTTGGGTCCTACTAAGTGCCAGAACCATTATAGATGCTGGGGAGAGATGAGTGGGCAAGGCAGACCAGCCTTGCTATATTGGAGTTTACATTCTGAGGAAGGAGGACTCTACCTCCAGACAGGTAAACAGCATTAAACAAGGAAGTGTCAGATAGTGGTCAGAGCCATGAGGGCAATAAAGCACAGTGATTTGATTGTAACTGTGAAGCGATGCTGGGTGGCCCGGGAAGGCTTTTCAGAGGAGGTGACATTGGAGTTAAGGAGTGAATACTTGATATTTTATTATTATTATTAAGAATTAAAAATAAATGTTTTTGAACATGTCAAGAATTTTGGAAACAAGATGAAATCCTTCCAAAGCCAAAATAAACAAAACAAAACAAACCCTAAGTGAAGCATCTTATTTCACCCCAGTTTAGGACAGAAAAACAACTTCGATGTCTCTTTTCTTTCTGAAATTTATCTTTCTCCCTCTCCCTCTCTCTCTCTGCCTGTGTCTCTCCCTCTCCCTCTCTCTCTCTCTTTTTCAGGATAAAGATCCAAAGTCGTATATATTATACTCAGTTTAAGACAACAGAGTGCACTTATTGGTCTATTTTGTTTTTCTCAAGGTACCTATATACAGTGTTAAAAGTCAAGTAGTTGTAAAAGCTCCTAAAAGGAATAACTGTCTTGTTTTACATTCATCCCCACCTGCAGTCATATCTCAAAGACCACTTGTGATCATTGTTATTTTCTTATCTTTTGCCTCTATTATGACAAAATAATAGAATGATACACTGATTCTTGGGTTTTTAGTTTTATGTGTTGTCTATTGATGTATTCTATTGAAAATTATATTTATCACTCTAATACTTTCCTCCCATATCTCATGTCTGCCAGTATCCCTTAAAAATAATTATAGCATTAGTTTTAATTAGATCAATTTATATGTGTCAATCTAGATCATTTAGATCTCTTATCAATTAAGTCATCTGATTTAATGGTTCAGAGTTTACACTATGATGGGAAATGATATAAGTATTATTCATATATCCATGCACTTTACTATGACTGCAGTTCCTTTCTTGCGTATCCCTTTTTCTTCCCAAGTGTTAATGATGGGCTCATTTTAAAATTTTATTTTTTTACCTATGCATCATTAACTCACACCTAAACTCTCTTTCAGAATTGCAAATCTCCTTCCAAACATTCAAATAGATTTCATATTTGCATTTTTCTTTTTCTTGAAAACATTTTCTACTTTTTCTTAGAAACATTTCTCTTTGAGCCTGCCATCCTCTTGCTCTAGTTTGAGCTGGATGATTTTTCATTATGAGATCCAATTTTCCTTTTTTTTTTTTTTTAAACTGGGAGCTCTCTTTCCTGGATTTCATGTCTTCTCTGTCTTGGGTATGATAGGCTGAATGACCCCTCAGAGATGTGCACATCCTAACCCTTGGAACCTGTATATGAGCTACCTAACATGGCAAAAGAAACTTGATAGATGTGATTAAAGACCTTGTGGTGGGGAGATTGTTCTGAATTATCCATGTGGGCCCAATGTAATTAACTGAGTCTTTGTAGGTAAAAGTGGGAGGCATTAGAATCAGAGAGAGATTTGAAGGATGTTACTCTGCTGGCTTTGAAGACAGAGGACCACGAGCAAGGAGTGCAGGCAGTTTCTAGAGGCTGGTAAAGGCAGAGAAAGAGCTTTTACTCTAGAGCCTCCAGTGGGAACACAACTCTTGATTTCAGGACTGTGACTTCAAGAAGTATAAGATAATAAATGTGAGGTGCTTTAAACTACTAAATTTGTGGCATTTTGTTACAGCAGCAGTAGAAAATTAATATATAGTGGGTTACCCTCTAATTTTGGTAGAGCACTTCCTCTAGCATCCTGATAAAGAATGCATGGAAGGTAAATTTTTGGATGCTTCATTTATCCAAAAATATCTTTATTTTTACCTGAGAGTTCTTGAGGATGGAAATAATTTTCCATCAGGACTTTGAAGGTGTTTCTTACTTCCATTGACAAATTTAATGCCTTTCTGGTGCCCAATCCTTTGTTTGTGGCTGTTTTACTTATTTTTATTGGAAAGCTCCTAATTTATTCTTTTTGTCCCTAATGTTGAGAAATTGTGTGATGATATGCTTTTGCTTTAGTGTGCGTCTTCTTCTGTCTTTTGAACTAAGCACTTGTAATATGGAAACTTCACATTTTCTGGAACATTCTCTGAATTATTCATTTGATAATTTCCTTCCCTCCCTTTCCCCTGATTCTTTCTTTCCGGATCTCCTGTTAGGTGGCTGGTGGACATTTTGGACTGCCCCTTGAAGTCCCCCTTTCCCCCCTCCTGTTCTCTGCTTCTGTCTTTGCTCCACTCTCTGGAGACTGCCTTAACCGCCTCCTCTAACTCTCCTCAAGTTTGTCATTTCTTCTGATTTTTAATTTCCAAGAGCTTCTGGATCTTTGAATGTTCCTTAAAAATTTGCCATTCCTTTTTCTTAAATGTAGTATCTTCCCTTTTTTAAAGAAAATAAATAACATATCTGGCTTTATGATATCGATTCCTGCCTTCCCGGTTCATTTCAGTCTTTGCTTCAGATAGGAGGATTTTCTAAACTCTCTGATGCTCCTTATCTACCTCGTCACATCGAAGAGCAAGGACTGGGAAGCTGGGGGCTCTGTGTGTCGGTCTGTGTGCGCGTGTTTGTGGCACGGACGTGGTGCTGACTGGCGGTCCTTCCTGAGGAGTTCTCTCACTTGGCTCCTTCACGGATGCAGTTTGATGGTTGCTGTAGATGTAAATCACCCCCTTCCCCAACACCGGTCAGTTGTGCTGGTCAGGTACGTCAGAGGTGACCACTTTAATCTCTTACCTGGGAGATAGGAAGTGCCTGCTGCTGTTCTTGGAGACAAATGGGAGGAGACAGCCGTGCACCTCACTGATCCTCCTGTTTTTCGGTTTGCCTGGGCTGCTCGCAGGGTCCCCCTGATTTAATCTTGCCAAGTCCTCTGTGGGAATGAAGAACAAAAATCTGTTTTTAACACTTTCTTATAAAAATTACTTAGCAGTCCTCTTGTGACAAATCCAGTTGCACCCCTCGGATGCCTCTGGACTGCTGAGAACTTCCTGGGCTCTGAAGTCCAAAACAGCCAGCTTCTGGTCTCCTCCGTTTGGGGCTTTTCTTGCTCTCTCTGACGTTTCTAGCTTCCAGAACTGGGTCACAGCCCTTCCTTCTCAGGTTCTCTTTATTCTTGTGAACCTCTTTAAATCTTTTCACTATCATTTTAGTGAATTCCAGAAGAGAGCGGTGAAAACAAAACATGTCCAATCCTTCATGTTTAACTGGAATTCAAGAATTTATCTTTTTTTTTTTTAACAGTCATTGATTTTTAACCAACAATTTTGTGGGCTTGAGTTCTCAGCGTCTAACTCTGGAAGTTACGCCCTCATTTACTGAGATACATGACAAGTCACTGATAGGCCTGTAAATTATATTCCCCCTAACAATTATCTGGCTGTGTTGCCAGTTGTTGACGTAACTGTCCATGGCAGCAGAGGGCACTTTATGCTCCGTCATCACCATATCCACATCATATAACAGTTGCTTGGAAATTAATGATGGTTCAAAAATTACTGACCTTTTCTTAAAACTGCATTTTACTCAAAGATTATAAAAGATACAGTATGTGTTCATGGTATTCCACTCTTTTCTTCTTACTTAAACAGAATTTTGTTTTTTAAAAAGTGATGTCTAGAAATTTTCCTGAAACTCCAATCCAGCGGAGGATCCCTTAGTTTATTAACTTTTTATTCCACACTTTTCTGAATTTGTATTTTCTAATTAAGTATAGCTACTTTTCATACAAATGCATAAAGTATTTGTCCAAAGATTTCTTCTGTAAGTTTCAAGACAGTGCCTAGTTATAATACTCTGGGATAAACTGAAGAAATCCATGCTTACTGTGTCCATGTTTTTGAGGCTGTCTTCATGGCCCCTTAATATTAATCTTTTTATAAGGAAGAACCTTAATTATTTTAGTCTGTGTTCAAACTGCTATCTTTTATTATTTTAATTTTGTGTCTTTGAACTTTCTCCAGCTCCATTATTCTTGTTTTGAGGTTCATTAACCAGAAAGTCATATGGCACTTCTGTTGAGAATTCTTCATGAGTTTTTAATCAGAACAGAATTTTGTTTTCTGTTTGGCTTGTTGTATTTCCTGATAAGGTCCAAAGTTTTACTTGTTGTGGACCTCACTGCAGAGTCTTCAGAGCATTTATAATAGCAAGTGGATTGACTTCCAGGACAAAAGTGTGATCTTTAGTTCTGTCATTTTTATTTGGACTAAAAATGAATAGGAGCTAGAAGGTTCTTTAGAAGTCATATCACCCAGTTCCACATGAGGGGACAAAACCCAAAAGGAGCTCAGGTGTCTAGGGTATAGATGGCCCAAGAAACCTGGACTCTTGGGTCCTTACCAGAAATTTTCTCACTGCATACTTCTGCCTAGTAAATAATGTCTAGCCTACGTAAATTTAGGTAAGGCCATGGTTTAGATGAATTAGGAGAGGTCTATGTACCATACTCTCCTTTCCAAATATTACCTCCATTACTTCTATCATCCCCAATTTCTGTTCCCCTTGTCTCTCTATGCTCCTTACAAGTTTCCCTTACTTCCATCTACTATGCCCACACCTCTCAATCCTGCCCTCTCTGAATCTACTATGGTTTGTGCATTTTGTCCTGAGAACAAGAGAATTAGGGGCCAGAGTTCTGGTCTGTCCAGTTTCCATTTCTGCTCCACTACTCTCTGCCCCACATAGCAGCCTGAGTGTCCTTTAGAAAAAAAACACTTCCTGAGAAAGAAAAGAATAAAGCAGATCCATTAAGATAAGAACTGAAGTTGGAGACAAACTTCAGTTGTTGAAACAGAAGTTGGAACCAAGCTGGTTCTCTGGTTCTTCACAGGGCTCGGCTGTATTCCCATTTCTTGAGGTGGCATAAAATAGCCCTATATCTTTACATTTTCCTTGTGTGCTTGTGAGAGCTCCAGTTCATTTTGCTACTGACAACTGAATTGTTCTAGCCAATAATACCATATGATGAACTATTTGAATGCTTATTTTCTGCATTGAAGGAATTTTATCAGCTAAAAATTGCATCTAAAATACCACCAGTAACATTGTTTCTATGGAAAAATGTGTGTCCAAATAATGTAAATGACTCTTTGGAGCAAAACTAAATTCTAATTTGGGGATTTCAGTTTTTATCAATTACCTATATATTTATCAATCACATTTTAAAAGCATGTATTTATATCTTTATCTCCTCCTTACTTTATGTCCTTAGTTGGGGATAGAACCATGCTCTGGTCCTAAGAGGCTGTTGTTGACAGCTGAAAATTCCCCATTGGCTATCAGTCTATTCAAATGAGCCTGTTGATGTTTTGAGTCAGTTTTCAGAGGAATAATTCAGTATCAGTTAAAAATCTGTCTTGGGAAGAAACATAATACAATACTGAAGGAAAAAAAAAGGCTTTTCACAGCATCTGCTTCTCTCAATAGAAGAAATTCACTAACCCAAAGAGCTTCTTTGTCATGAAGTTTTAAAAATGCAAAGGGAAAGAAAAAGATGGAAAATCTGGCCTTTATATCAACAACATATAATCTCTGAATGTCCAGCCATGCTTTTAGGGAGCTGAGTTTGTGTGTGTGTGTGTGTGTGTGTGTGTGTGTCTGTCTGTCTGTCTGTCTGTCTGTCTGTGTGCTAGGCTTTGGGTTACCACTAAAGCATTTTAAGTCAGATTAGGAAAAAATACATAAACATGGTCTTTTAATTGCTGAAAGAATACCCAGTGAACATCAGTTGAAACAGAAGGCTTTGAAATCAGGGAAAAATAATTTTAGAGAGCTGTTGTTTTTCTTAATTACAGAGTAAGAATGAGGCTAATTCACTGCTTCTCCCCACTCCCAAACCGCAGAGAAAGGAACCTCAGTAGCATGTCATTCAGTACCAGAGTTTTGCCATCGGTTTTATTCATCAGCAAAACCAAGGAAACAATTGCAGGATGTTCTCTATTATTCAGCACGGAATGCCTTTATCACTTCTGTCCTTGTCTGACATTCCTCCTTGTTTGTTGCCTTTAAATGCTTGGCTTTTAGTCAAACAGGGCCATGCCAAATACGTCCATGTGCAGACATTTATGTTATATTGCTTAGAGGGTCGCAGCAATGTCACCTCTTGCTTAATCCATTTAGTCAACACTGTCTACCAAGTTGAGTACAATGGAACCCATATAATATAAGCCATATTGATTACCTTGAGAAGCAGAATAAACAACTATATAAAAAGTAATGTTGAGAATGAGTTGATTGGCAGACTGTTTGATCCCATTGATGATTTCATTTTTGAAAGATACATAAAATCTTACAATATTCTGTGGTGATAACATATTAAAAGTTACATTCTGCCCTCCCCCCACTCCTCCACCCCCGCCTTTAGCTACCTGTTCAAAAGTGAGGGTAAATCCTTTTTTATTTGAGGGGGTG
Source organism: Smutsia gigantea (assembly GCA_032199065.1). Lineage (NCBI taxonomy): Eukaryota > Metazoa > Chordata > Mammalia > Pholidota > Manidae > Smutsia > Smutsia gigantea. The sequence goes on from JAVSCE010012658.1 coordinate 266,926, forward strand.
GGGTTTGCATGCTTTTCTTTCTTATATTGATGAGTTGACTTTTCTGTAGATAGAAAAGGGCACCTAATTTGGACAAGGTAATCATTCTGTCATTTTCTAAATGATTCCAATGTGACTTTTAGAGCATGGCTTCCCAGATCATTTATCTGTTTAGTAGTAATGCTTGTGGAAGTAGATAAGCCAGGTTTCCTTATGTGATTCTATAATTTATAGGGACTATTTGGCAATGGTAAGTTTGGATGCTTCCCTAATGCACTTGGGCTCTCTTCCCCTAACCATATAATGAGCCTCATTTCACATACCTTTCAAATCCCTCCTCTAAATCTTTTGCTTTAGGAATGGTTTCTGGATAGAGTTAAGAGTAGTTTGCTTCTGAAGGTAGCCGTTGTAGACTGGCAGTTAATTCTCTTTCTCTGGGGACTCTACGTGGATTGCCCTTGAAATAATAATGATACATGATTCTCTTTTCTACCATGTCCAGGATATTCCTGGTAATTAACAATTATACTATTTCTAGATGCATGTACCAGACACACCTCTTTTAATTAGCTCTGCATATTTTTCTTAAGTTTTTCTCACCTCTAAAATTAAAAGCCAAATTAGAAACATGGTGAAGTTTGACCCTGAATATCACTGAGTTTTAAGTAAGTCCCTCCACATAATTACTCTGTCTTTAGCATCTTCTCACTTGCAAGCCTGTGTCATGTTTTATGTCCCATGATTAACTGGTTTCCACTTTGGTAATAAATAATCAATTGGGGTTTTGGGGGGTATTCATACTTCGGGGTTTTTAAACATTTAATAAAATTGTATCTGGATATTTCTTATTTTTAGGTGATTATTGGTTTCTGTTGCCAGAAATTCATTTTTATTTATAGCTAATTATCACAAATAAAGGTTTTGGTCCCATGTAATGCCACTGTATTTTAGAGGTTCTCTTTTACCAAAACCATATTTTTATGCTCGGTAAGAATTAGTTTCCAGAGTCTTGCACAGTTATTTAGTCACTAAATAATTTTTCAGTCCATCTATACTATATTTCCCTAGACTATTCACTGCCCCACACTCTTAGATAATAATTTCATGTAATGCTTCCTCCCTCACCATCACTCTTAGCTTCTTATTTCACTAAGAAAAATAAAAGCAATCAGAAGAGAGTTTAAGCCACCCACTACACCCATTCACCTACTTCTGTCTGTTCCCACATATCTGCCTTCTCTCCTATTTACTCTAATAAACAATTTATGCTCCTCACAAATGTCAACATCTCAATGATCCTTTTCTTATTGGCCTACTTGAAGAAATTGCTCTAGGAACTCTGCTTGCTCTCCCTCTTTAATAAGTTTTCCTTTTCAAGTGGATCATCCTTATCAGTCTACATACATGAAGGCCTATCTCCCATCTTTCAAAAAAAAAAACTCCCTGTTAATGTTACATCCTCCACAGGTTACCATCCAATGTCTGTCTTTTTCCAAAAATATTTTAAAATTTATGTATAGTAAAAACCACTCTGTCAGCTTTCCAGAGTTCCTCTTATCATTTTGCATTCCCACCAGCAATGTCTGAGATTTCTAGTTGCTCTGCTTTCTTGTCAGCACTTGGTATTGTCAGTTTCCTTTTTTTTTCTCCTTCTTCTTCACTTCTACCTCCTCCTTTTTAATTTTAGACATTCTAATGGGTATACAGTGATACCTCACAGCAGTTTTAATTGGTGTTTTAGTAATTACTAATGATGTTGAACATCTTTCTATGTGCTTATTTTCCTTTCATGTATTTTCTCGGTAGGTGTCTGTTCACATTGTTTGTCCATTTTATATTATGTTGCTTGATTTCTTACTGTTGAAATTGGAGAGGTTTTAATATATTTCATATAAAAATCCTCCATCAGATAAGTGAGTTGTGAATGTTTTTCCCAAACGATAGCTTTTTCTTTCATTCCCTTGATATTGTCTTTTAATTTTTATAAAGCCCATTTTGTCCTTTCTTTTTTTTAATGAATCATGTCAAACCTAAGAATTATTTGTTTAAACCAAGGTCAGGAAAAAATTTTTTATATTTTCAAATAAATGAATCATAGTTTTACATTTTACATTTGGGATCCACAGTCCATCTGGGATTAATTGTTGAAGAAGTTATCTGGTATGGGTTGGAGTTTAATTTTTTTCCATATGGATATTCATCTGTTCCAGCATCATCTGTTGAAAAGAACTAGACTTTTTTCATTGAATTCTAGTTGTACTTTTGTTAAAAGCCCATTACGTTCACATTTGCACAGATCTATTTCTGATTTGATTTAAATTTTCCCGATGATTAGCGAGGTTGAACATTTTTTCATGTACCTGTTGACCATGAGTATGTCTTCTTTGGAAAAATGTCTTTTCAGTTCCTGTACCCATATTTAAATCAGATTATTTGTGTTTTTGCTATTGAGTGGTGTGAGTTCTTTATATATTAACCCCTTATCTGGTCCATAATTTGCAAATATTTTCTTCTGTTCCATAGAGTTCCCATTTATTTTACTGATTGTTTCTTTTGCTCTGCAGAGCTTTCTGGTTTGATGTAGTCCTACTTGTTTATTTTTGCTTTTATTGCCTGTGTTTTTGGTGTCATATCCCAGAAATCATTGCCAAGAACAATTTCAAAGTGCTTTTTCATTATGTTTTCTTCTAGCAGTTTTATAATTTCAGGTCTTTTACATTTAAATTTTTAATGCATTTTTACTTAACTTTTCTAAGTCATCCAAGACAGGATCCAGTTTTATTATTTTGCACGTGAATATACAGTTTCCCCAGCACCATTTATTGAAGTATTTTCCCCATTGAGTATTCTTGGATTCCCTGTCAAATATTACCTGACTATATATACATGGGCTATCAGTTTTGTTCCATTGGTCTATGTGTTTGTTTTTAATGCCAGCACCAAACTGTTTTGATTACTATAGCTTTGTAGTATAGTTTGAAATCAGGCAGTGTGATTCCTCCAGCTTTGTTATTCTTTCCTAAGATTGCTTTGGCTGTTTGGGGTCTTTTGTACTTCCATACAAATTTTTGGATTGTTTTTCCTATTTCCATTAACAATGACATTGGAATTCTGGTAGGGAATTCTTGAATCTATAAATGGCTTTGAGTAGTTTGGACATTTTAACAATATCAATTCTTCTAATCTGTGAATATGGGATACCTTTTCATTCATTTGTGTCTTCTTCAATTTCTTTCCTCAATGTATTATGTCCGGATTGCAGTATCCTCAGAGACCAGAGACCACCAGGGAGACCGAGTCACATATGCAAGAGCAAAGGGCATTTATTACGGGCTTAAGCTTGGACTCCCAGCATTTCCACCTAGGTAGTGGAGGTGAGCTGAGAGCCCTGGACAAAGACGGGGAGGATTTTTATGGGCGTTGGGAAGAGGGGGTTACAGGAAACTGAGACATGGATACAGCAATCCAATCATAGTTACACAACATTATTGATGACAATTCCAGCCATACATATCATTTGGAGCATCCGTTACTTTTGGCGGGATCCAACCACAATATTTAAGGTATCTTTGAAATTAACCAATTACAGAGCGAACTTAGGGTCTTGTCTGATGACTAACAGGTTAACTTTTTCAGGGTCTTATCTATATCTCCTGCTCGCAGACCCCATCCTCAAGAATGTAGGGAGGCTTTCGGCTTCTCTTGATTGGATGGTAGGAGGGTGGTTACATGCTTTGGGCAATATGTAACTACCTGATAGTTTCGGGGAGACTGAAACTTAGGCCTTCTAGTTTCTGAGGCTTCCTTAAGCCTGTCATGGCGTTAGTTTGGTTCTTTCAAATGTACTATAGTTCTTAGTTTATAAACCTTTTACCTTATTAGTTAAATTTATT
>JAVSCE010012659.1:0-73585 GCA_032199065.1 Smutsia gigantea
GACATGCACCACTGTACTGCATTGGTGGTGGGAGCATCTGGGTGTCATCTTGGGGGAGTGCATGGGTAAGATGTGGTAGCTACACACCATGGAGTATTACATAACACTTGGAAGCAATAGATTAGGCGTGCACTCAGTAACACGCATGGATCTTTGACACATAGTGTTGAGCAGAAAAATAAAAGACAGAAAGAGACATACAACATAACAGCATTTGCATAAGTTAAAAATACTTATGCACAAAAGAAAAGTAAGCACTTTACGAAAGCACAAACAAACCGAGAGATACATATATACACCAAACACATTAAGACCGTTTTGCCAGTCAGGGGATGGGAGTGAGGAATAGGGATAAAAGAGGATGTTTAAAAGCTCTGATACCTCAACTTTTTTTATTTAATGGATCTTCTGGCTTCATTGTTGAAAATCCTCTTCTCTGTAATCTCTTCTGGTTCCCTTCCAAAAAAATTTCAGCCCTCACTTGTCATTCTCCCCTCAGATTAGTCCCTCTCAGGCCATGTCCGACCAACAGAAGTTAACACTGCAAATATCCACATTTAGCATGAATGTACTCAGCACACTGCAGTGGCCACCATGCAACCCCACAAGACTGGGGAGAGTGGGGACCAAAGGACATGGGGGAAGACCCTCTCCTATTACAGTGTCTGGCACCTGGGCGCTGCTCAGTCAATGTCTTTTGAATGAACCAAATACATTCTGACTCTGCTGTTTACCAGTTGTCTCCCAGGGCAAATGCCTTCACCTCTCTGAGCTTTGATTTCCATCTCTGCCAAAATGGAAATAATAATTATAATTCCTCTTTCACAAGGTTATTGTGGAGGTTAGATGAGATCATTGCTTTGGAAAGCACATTGTAAAGAGCTACTCAATGCAATGGAAACAGTGCAGAGAAAAGAATGTAGGAGGTTCCAATCTCAGCACTTATGTGTATGGGCTATTGGAGCCTGAATAACAAAACATCCCCTGGTCCCAGGTTTTAAATTCTGTAAAATGAAAAAAACAATAATGTCAACCATATAGAGTTGTTATGAGGATTAATGGTAATAATATGAGCATTAGTGACAATATATATTTGGTACATAATAACAGATGCTTAGAAAATGGGAGATTTATATCTCCACTCATGAATTTATTCAATTAATTCTTGTTGAATGCCTGCAATGTACCAGGCAGGCTTCTAGAGACAAGGAATGGAGCAGTGAACACAATAGGCAAAAAAACAAAAATCTCTGTCCTTGGTCTACACGAAGAGGTCAAACAAGAAATGAGATTAGTAAGGTACATAGTACACTACATGATGATCAAAGCTCTGGCAAAATCTAGGTAGAAAAGGAGACTAGGGAGCACCACGGGTAAGGTGGAGGGCCTTTCCCTTTTAAGTCAAGTGGTTTGGAAAAGCCTTGCTGAGAAGGTGATGTTTGAGCAAAGACTTGAAGGAGGAGGGAGAGCAGGCTCTGAGGAAGTGCAAAGGCCCTGAGGTGGGTTCATGCCTGGTGTGTTCAAGAGCAGCAAAGAGGCCAGGGTGGCTGGGGTGAGCTCAGAAAGCTAAGGGCAGCCATGTGTCTGATGGTAGAAGGCCCACTTAAAGATTGCTGTAAATCACAGCTGGCCAGCCAGGGATCCCTCAGGCAGGGAGAAGAGACTGAAGGAACTGTAATTTTCAGGTATGGAGAAGGAACCTAAGTAGGTTGTATTCATGATCTATGGCTGCCTAACAAATCACTCCAAAACTTAGCAGCTTAAAACAACACTCATGTATTACCTCACAGTTTCTGTAGGTAGGTCAGGAATTCAGTCAGGCACAGCTTAGGTCTCCCAGATGGCTCCGGTCGAGGTGATTGGGGCTGCAGTTATCACAGCACCTGGCTGAGGCTGGGGCTGCCTCTAACCTCACACTGGGGCTGTTGGCAGGGTTCAGGTCCTCACAGGCTGCTGGCAAGAGGTCTCTCAGTTCTTTGTCATGTGGGCCTCCCCAATTCAGCTCACAACATGGCAGCTGGATTCTTTCAGAGCAAGACAGTGTGTCCAAGAAGGAAGCATAGTCCTTTAATAACATAATCCTGGAAGTGACATCCATTACCTCTGCTTCATTCTGTTGGCTAGAAACAAGTCACTAAATCCAGTCCTCGTTTGCTTGAAGAGGAAATAACACATGATTACCAGTGGGTGGGGCAAAACCACCTGGGCTAAATCAGAAGTGAGATTGCGCACCACACAAGATCTGTGACTTTCAGGTGTGACAGAATCGCCAAAGACTACCGATGGATGGGAAATATTTGTCCAGGTGCAGCAGGGACATCTGAGACTTACTTTCTCAGTACGATCCAGTTGTACTTTCTACAAAGACTAGAAGTTATTGAATAACTGGTTATCTATCCATCTATGCTTCTTTCTATCATCTATCTACTCATCTATCAATCTATCTATCAATCTATCTATCTGTCTGTCTATCTATTATTGTTTCTCTCTATATATCTCCATCCACCCATCCATCTGCTGTGGTGTTAGGTGGTCCTAGCTAACCTGGATAATTAGGCTCTCTGACTGCTCATTCTGGGGCTAGTTTTCAGCTTGCACGGAACAGGCATTATTTGTGTGTGCGTGCAGGCGCATGCATGTGTCTGTGCTTATTTTCTATGGTGTCTGCATCTTGGGTCCCACTCTTCCCTGGGCCTGGAGACCCTTGGGTTCACCTTTCCTCTGCTCCCTAGTCTGCGCTTTGTCAGGAGGTCACGTGTGAGGAAACAAGCCTCACGTGGTTTTAATCATTTTGCTATAAAAGCTGAGCTGCTCTATGCTTTGATCCAGGCTAAGCTGCTGGAGGAAGGACTGGGGGCCAGGCTGGCCTGTCCTTGGAACACTTCACACAGGGCTCCCACATCAGATGGCAGCTGTAAAACAGAGCACAGCTCATTAATTCTCCCTCTTAACTAGGGCACCTGATAAGAAGTGACTTTGAAAACTCGGAGGACGGATGGGCGGGCAGGCGGCTCTTGGGCTATGTGAGGAACATCTGTTTCCAGGTCCCTGGCTATTAAATTGACATCTATTTATTTGAAATGTTTCTTTTATTTCCCAACTTCCTGCAATTGGCAAGGTCTCCATGCCAGGGAGTAGACTGTCATGGTTTTGTGGGCCATATGAGCTGAGCAGCTTCACTGTTTTGCATGACAGGCCCATGAGAGCCAAAGTGGGCAGCCTGGCATTCTGCCAATTATTAAACCTATGTTTGTGCAGAGAACATCAAATCCCATAAAAAAACAAATGGCCTTGAAATTGAAAACCCTGGAACATCTACAAGCCTCCATATGAGACATATTAACGTTTCAGAGCTAGAAAATTCACTGGGGGCTTGGCATTTTCCATCAAGAATCTTCTTGGGACTAAGCAATCAGGTTTCCTTAACAAGAATGCTCCAACCCCTATGACTGGAGCCTTCGTGCTGATTGCTGAGATAGCTATTGGTGACCAGAAACCCAGGTTCCATCTTTAATCTCAACCTGGCAAAGGTCACTAGTGAAGGTTGGGTTGACCCTTCTCAAATGACAGCTCAGAGCTCTTAGGATTGGGGACTGGAAATGGTGGGTGGATCACCCTATTTACCTCTACTTTGGATCATCTTATATTCCTGGTGGTCTGATCCACATGCTTCATCCTTCGTCCTTCAAGTCCCACCCTTGGCCAGGTGGATCCCAGTCAGTCAGCATTTGAGAAACAATAGCATTGCTGAGTCCCAGGGATCATCAAGATGTAACAGCATCTAAATACCCTTTGGCATGCACAAGTTGTGTGTGTGTGTGTGCGTGTGTGTGCGTGTGTGGTGCCAGAAGATGTGAGTCTGAGTGTTGGTGCATCTGTGTGAAAGCATCGGTGCCATCACGTCTGTGTTTCTGAAGCAGGGGCCTATGGAGCGAGTAGATGAGTGTACAGCACATCTTTGTTAAAAGGTATTTCTCTGTGTTAAGGTGCATCAGAAGCTGCTGGAATGAAGTGGTGGTGTGCATTTGCGGGATGTGCCTGAGAATGAGAATTACCTCATTCTCTGTGTTTCCTGAAAGTGATGGAGATGTCCTTGTTGGTTCTGCTTTACTAGCGACCCTAACACTCATGTCCCTTCATTTCTACGACATCAAGTATTCCCACTCCCAATCCTTTGAAAACCCCATTAACATTGTAGACTCTCTAGTTAGATTGCCTGGGTTTGAATCCTGGCTCTATCTCTTTCTAGCCATGAGTTGCTTAACTTCTGAATACCTCAGTTTCCTTATCTGGAAAAGGAGAGTAAAATAGTACCAAGTTGGAGAATCCTTTAAATAATTTATGTGAAGCAAGTCAAAATTACATGGTTTTTCGGTTAAATGTCATTGGCACCCCCCACCCTGTCACTTCCATCACTCCCACCTCTGATCTCAAATTCTGGGCTTCCATTATGCCTTGATAGTCTTCCATTCTCTTCCCTCTCCCTTCATCACATTATCAGTCCCCATTAACTCGGTTATTCGAACGGCTTACCACTGCTGCTCTCTGCCACCTTCGCGATCCTGGCTGCCAAAAGCTTTCCAGAAGGGTGAAACTGGCAGGGTGTGACCCAGCCAGGATGGGTCACTTGGGTGACAGAACCAGAGTATAGATTCTTCTTGATTTCTCACTGGCGTGGGTGGAGAACAAAGCAGGTGAGCTGAAGTAGGAAAGGAGTCCCCCAAACTGGCCAGTGCAGCACTCTTCCTTCTCCCCATTCTCCTCTTCCCATTTAGGGCTTGGCTCGGGGTGAGGAGGCAGGACCCGGAGGCAAGGCCATGCCCGCTTTCCACTCACTACCAGCTTGGGAGCATCCAAGCTGTCCTGGTCACTGTGGCTTTTCCATTCCAATTTGAATATATTAAAATGCAACCTTCCAGCTGTGGAAAAACCCAGACTATTTTTTAAAAAGTTTTTTAACTTTAACCATTAAAGATTTAACTACCCAATAAATCAAAGTATTTGGGGGGTTGTTACCAAACATTTATTGCATTGCTCTTGCTTTTGACTTAAGAGCAAATTGCCAAGTGTGGATTTCACGAAAAAGACATTCCCTTATGGTCAACCCTGATACCAACTTCCAACCAAAAAAGCAAGAGATCGCTGTCTCTGGTCCACTCACTTTCCTCTCAGATCCCTTTAGGAGGTAAAATGGCTGTATCAGTTTTACAAACCAACTTGCTTACTGTCAAAAAGGCCTATAATAGCCTTTTGTTACACAGTCAGAATTTGACTGACTAAATTAATCCAAAAGTCTACTTTCAAATTGAGCATCTTGGCACCGACTTTTCCAGAACTAATTTTTTATAAAGGCACAAAGGGGATATACCTTTAGTAAAGAAAATAGCAAGATCTTTCTCTTTCAGTATCTTCTGGGTGAGTTGGGTAATCAGTGTCTTGGATCACAGTGCTTATTTTTACCTTTAGGCAAGCAAGAGACCTGCCCAGTAGTGACATATGGCTTTTAATTTACACAGATGTAAATGTATAGAACTTAACAGTCATATTCACCCTGGACTTAAAGAATGAATGAAAGCCAGATAAATCTTGGCCATTAATACAACAACAACAACAAAAGATCTGATGTACATGTTGCGTTATACCAACCAACGAGGGGACAGAGCCACATTCCAGATGTGTTATTTTCCTGCCCATTGACAGTTCTCAACTCACCCCAGCAGTAAAAAAGTCCTGAAGTGGGTTTTTAAATTTGGCTTGGAAACTTTCTGCCCGAGAGGACTGCTGGGTGGGTCTTCTGGGTTTCATTTCTTGTAGAACAAACCAGAGAACCCTGTTTGTGGAAAATACACAGTAAATCCTGGCTTTTGCTCACCAAACTTCCCTCTGGAGCATTTTTCACATCTAAATCAGAGGTGAATAAAGGTGATAGGCAGTTGTATTTTTTTAAGTGATTTTACTATTAGCCTGAAGAGTTTTAGCTCAAGGTTTTCAGCTCTTTGAAGCCTTATCCTCCCCTCCCTCAGTTACAAGCCGGAGTAGAATGACACCGGGAAGCACATGCTTTCCCCCATCTGGTTCAAATTGTAGGGAACACTTACATTTGCCTTTTGACTGGCAATCCATCTACATTTCCCTGACCATGGCTGAGGAAGGGATGTTGGCTGATTTGAGGGTTGTCTTTCTGCTCACATGATCTCCATTTTCACCCACCCTCTCTATTCCATTGCAACGGCTTAGAAGGAAGCATGAATCGCAGGGACATGGGGGCAGAAGCATTGCCCTGTGGATCCCTAGATGTGTCCTTTGAGGTGGGTTTTATAGGGAAGGGCTAATTTCCATACATTTTTAAAACCTCCGTGGATTGGGAGTGGAGGCACTGGGGAAATTATTTTCAAACCAAACTAGAATAGAAGGGAAGCACCAAAGGCCATATATTACAAACCCACAGCTAACATCATACTTAACGGCGAGAAGCTGAAAGCGTTTCATCTAAGATCGGGAACAAGACAGGGATGCCCACTTTCTCCACTGTTATTCAACATAGTACTGGAGGTCCTAGCCATGGCAATCAGACAAAACAAAGACATACAAGGCATTCAGATTGGTAAAGAAGAAGTCAAATTGTCACTATTTGCAGATGACATGATACTGTACATAAAAAACCCTAAAGACTCCACTCCAAAACTACTAGAACTAATATCTGAATTCAGCAAAGTTGCAGGATACAAAATTAACACACAGAAATCTGTTGCTTTCCTATACACTAACGATGAACTAACAGAAAGAGAAATCAGAAAACAATTCCATTCACAATTGCATCAAAAAGAATAAAATACCTAGGAATAAACCTAACGAAGGAAGTGAAAGACCTGTACTCTGAAAACTACAAGACATTCCTAAGAGAAATTAAAGAGGACACTAACAAATGGAAATGCATCCCATGCTCTTGGCTAGGAAGAATAAATATTGTCAAAATGGCTATACTACCCAAAGCAATCTACAGATTCAACGCAATCCCTATCAAACTACCCATAGCTTTCTTCAATGAACTCAAACAAATAATTCTAAAATTCATATGGAACCACAAAAGACCCCGAATAGCCAAAGCAATCCTGAGAAGGAGGAATAAAACAGGGGGCATTACGCTCCCTGACTTCAAGCTCTACTACAAAGCCACAGTAATCAAGACAATTTGGTATTGGCACAAAAACAGACCCACAGATCAGTGGAATAGAATAGAAAATCCAAACATCAACCCAAACACATACAGTCAATTAATATTTGATAAGGGAGCCTTGGATATACATTGGGGAGATGACGCCCTCTTCAGCAGCTGGTGTTGGAAAAACTGGACAGCTACATGTAAGAGAATGAAACTGGACTACTGCTTAACCCCATACACAAAGGTAAACTCAAGGTGGATCAAAGACCTGAATGTAAGTCATGAAACCATAAAACTCTTAGAAAAAAACATAGGCAAAAATCTCTTGGACATAAACATGAGCGACTTCTTCATGAACATATCTCCCTGAGCAAGGGAAACAAAAGCAAAAATGAACAAGTGGGACTATATCAAGCTGAAAAGCTTCTGTACAGCAAAGGACACCATCAGTAGAACAAAAAGACATCCTACAGTATGGGAGAATATATTCATAAATGACGTATCCGATAAGGGGTTGACATCCAAAATGTATAAAGAACTCACGCACCTCAACAAACAAAAAGCAAATAATCCAATTAAGAAATGGGCAGTAGACATGAATAGACACTTCTCCAAAGAAGAAATTCAGATGGCCAACAGGCACATGAAAAGATGCTCCACATCACTAATCATCAGAGAAATGCTGATTAAAACCACAATGAGATATCACCTCACACCAGTGAGGATGGCCAACATCCAAAACACAAACAACAACAAATGTTGGCGAGGATGTGGAGAAAAGGGAACCCTCCTACACTGCTGGTGGGACTGCAAATTAGTTCAACCATTGTGGAAAGCAGTATGGAGGTTCCTCAAAAAACTCAAAATAGAAATACCATTTGACCCAGGAATTCCACTCCTAGGAATTTACCCTAAGAATGCAGCAGCCCAGTTTGAAAAGACAGATGCACCCCTATGTTTATCGCAGCACTATTTACAATAGCCAAGAAATGGAAGCAACCTAAGTGTCCATCAGTAGATGAATGGATAAAGAAGAGGTGGTACATATACACAATGGAATATTATTCAGCCATAAGAAGAAAACAAATCCTACCATTTGCAACAACATGGATGGAGCTAGAGGGTATTATGCTCAGTGAAATAAGCCAAGCTGAAAAAGACAAGTACCAAATCATTTCACTCATATGTGGAGTATAAGAACAAAGAAAAAAAAACTGAAGGAACAAAACAGCAGGAGACTCACAGAACCCAAGAACGGACTAATAGTTACCAAAGGGAAAGGGACTGGGGAGGATGGGTGGGAAGGGAGGGGCAAGGGGGAAGAAGGGGCATTACGATTAGCAGAAACAATGTTGGGGGGGCAAAGGGAGGGCTGTACAACTCAGAGAAGACAAGTAGTGATTCTATAGCATCTCACTACGCTTATGGACAGTGACTGTAATGGGGTTGGTGGGGGGGACCTGATGAAGGGGTAGTTTAATAACCATAATATTGCACATGTAATTGTAGATTAATGATAATAAAATAAATTATATTAAAAAAATAAAATAAATAAAAAAGAAGAAGAAGGGAAGCACCAACTGATTTGCTGGGAAACTCTTTGAGTCTGAGAGGCAAATCCAGCAACTTCAAAGAGCTGTTTCAGTCAGAAACTGGAAAGTTGGCACGTAGGGGGCTGGGGAGGGCTGTCTGCCATCTGAGGCTTCTATAGAGCCAGGATCATCAACCCATGTGGAAAGCCCAGAGTGTCAGACACAAGACTTTCCCTGAGGTACTTCCACATTGACTTTGCTGACCCTCCTGCGTTCTCTGATTTTGAAATCCCAACCTACTGAACCCAAGAGAGAGACAAAGAGTAAGAAAAACTTCTCAAATGTTATTATAAAGTTTTTCTTTCTGAAAGACAAACCACTTTGGAGGAAAATATTTAATTTGGATCCATAGTATCTGTACAACTGTACACGGCAGCCTTGTTTTGGGGTATAATTTTGGTGTTAGTGGAAAAGAGGCACCTATACTTCCTTCCAGAAGGATTAGAAGATGTTCATTTCATCCTTTCATTGATCCATTTATATATTAGCTCATTCATTCATTCCACAGATATTGCTGGATGCTTTCTGTGTGTTTCTCTGCCCCGCATTTGGGTCAGGGCAGGAGGAAGAACAGGACCCAATGCCTGAGTATACAGCCAGAACCGTCTGGGCACAGGAAGTGACCTTTGACTCTATCTCTAGGAATTACTTCATGACACCTTCTGTCAAAAACAGGAGTCTTTCATCCATTAGAGGTTGGATCAGTCTCTACATGTGGCTTTTGTTGTCTCGCTAGAGCTCCTCACAGTGGTATTTCCAATCCCCCTTCTTCATAAGCCCCAATAGGGCATTCTCCTCCACATTCAGTTCCAGTTTCTAGAGAAGGCAGACAATGCTTCCCAGCTAACTTCCTCACCTTCAGCTCCTACCAGTGCCCTCCCACTCACTGTCCTAGCCTGCGTGTCAAAATGGATTCCTCCTTTTTCTTTCCTGTTCCCTCTGCTCCTACCTTTTCCAGAAACCCCCATGCCACGAAATTCCTGTCTCTTGCATCCATTCAGCCTCTCCTCATACAAGGACTTCTGAGGCTTATCCCTGTGCTGTGGGCCCTGCCTTCTCCTCCTAGGCTCTCCATGGGCGGCAGCCTTGAACCTGAGGGAGGGACAGACTCCATCTGCCTAGGCTGAGACATGCCCCCTTCTACCAAGACATTACCCCAAATACATTTCCCTGCTTTTTCTTTTTCCTTTTCCCTTCTGGAAATAGCCATTTTAAAAGGTTGAAATGGGCTTCATGAGGTTTAAGGGGTTTATTAGTTTTAAAAACCATGTTCCCTGTTTGAAGGGAGGGGAAACAGCCACCTTCTTATACATTACATCAATCCACAGGCATCTGTAATTTACATTTTTTAAACTCAAATGTTCAGAAATAATGGGAAAAAGCATATGGAATAAAAATGGGGAAATGTGTATTATACAAAAACCAGACCTGTGAGCCTGAGGCAAGACACCCTGCTGACCCAGGAGCAGATCAATGAGACAAACCAAAGGAAGCCCAGGTGGGTGTGGCTGCCATGGTCTCTTCACAGTCACGGACGCCCGCATGCTGGCATTTCGTTTCCCACGCACGCGCGGCTTCACGGATGGCTTTCATTTGGAAATTTTAGAGCCACCCACTGATGTCTCTGCCCTCAGAGAAAAGAATCCTGAGCTGAGGAGGCTGGGCAGATGGGGCGTGTGGAGGAAAGGAGTTGGTGGCATGGAGAATGGGACCCTCCTGTCCTAGCCTGTGTTTCTCCAGGATCTCAAAGGCAGTCTTCACTGATCCAGCCTCACGCTGCTCAGTCCCTTCTTAAGCCCCTCTCCCCTCCGCAGTTTCTGAGAAAAAGGAGACGAAGGTCAGCCATCTTCTAATATCCTCCCATCATTAAAATGAAGAGACTCAACTCCTAGTTACTGAATATCTGTTTACAAAATAACTTATTCTATGTCTGCATTTGGCTTTTTCTAGGTATTATGCCTCTGAATGCTATTTCATTCACATTCCTTTGACCATTATTTTAAGTGCATATCATATGCCAAGGATGGTTTTAGGCTTTGGAGACCCAAGGAGATCCAAACAGACATGGTCTTTGCTGCTGCCGACTTTGGTGGGGGCAGTGGGTTGGACAAAACCATCAGTGTAGGATGTCAAGGTCTCTGATGGCAGAAGCACCAGGTATACAGTAGGTCTTGTGGGAGCTGAGGGGTAGGCATGAAGGATTAGAAAGCTTCCTGGGGGAAGTGACTTAGGTGCCAGGAAGGAGTAGGACTTAGCCAGGTAAAGAAGCTCTGGAAGGGATTCTAGGCAGAGGGAAGGTTGTGAATGTAAGTTCTGCTCAGTGGTGGGAAAGTGAGTGGCTGGAGATGGACCTTGGGGGTAGCAGGACCCAGCCATGCAGCCTCCTTTCAAGGGGCTTTGACTTCATTCTGCAGGCAATGTGAAGTCTTTGATGGATCTAAGCAGGAGAGTTTACATCTCCTTGAATTACTTCCATGCAGTGATGAAGTGGCCTTAGAAATTGTTTAGTCCCCCTTTCTCTTTTTAGATGAAGTTGAGGCCCAAAGAGGGAAATGCCATATTTCTCTTACTACCATTATAACTAGCTGGTATTTATTGAGAACTTATAGATACCAGAACTGTGCTAAATTATTTACCTGTCTCTGCTCTGTTATCCCCACAGCAACACTCTGCGGGAAGTACTCAGGATACCCCCATTTTATAGGTGCAGAAACTGAGACCCAGAAAGATAAGGTAACTTGCCTAAGGTCACTGAGGTAGCAAGTGTCAAAGCCAGTCTCTGAGCAGGGTCTGTCTGGCTTTGCAATTTTACATGTACGCTGTACTCGCAAGGTTACATAATTAATAGCAGGGCTGGAATTGAACTCCAGGCCCTGTACCAGTCTGCCCTAGTGAGCTAGCTGCTCATGGCACATACCAGGACCTCCTGCTTTCTTAAGAGGTGGGCAATGGACCTCATGTCATCTCCCCTGCCACTGTGGGTCATGTCTCTGCTGCCTCCGTATACTCCTTCGTCATAGTGATGCCTCTGATACATCACTTTCATATTCTATGTTCCCTATATCTCCTAATATCAAGCAGATTAGAGCACTGATAACAGTCAGTATTGGTGTTTCGAGGCAGACGAGGACTGAAATTGAGAAAGGGCAGGGAGAGATTCTGAGCAGTGGGTTAACCAGCTTTGTGGGATAAGGCAGGGCTGGCCTCTCCCCGCCCCCTTCTTGAGGCTGGCTGTCCTCAGGATGAGGGCCTCTCAGGGCTGCAGGGCCAGCTGTCTCCCGGCGCTGTCACCTTCCACAGGGCTCGTGGCTGCCAGGCCTGGTAAAGTCTCAGCCACTTGTCATTGCTTCCCAGCTAATGACCTCCTGGCCTGGCCACATCTTAGCTAATTTCTGCAATTAGGGAAGCTTGTTTTCAGAGGCTGAAACAGGAACTTTTCTGAATTAGCTTTTATGGTTCAGAGCCTTTAATCTGAGATTTAAAAAACATCATTGTTCTCCAAAACCAAAGGAACTGCAGCTAATGAAATTCACAGAAGTTCTCCAAGAATGCTTCTTACTGGTGCTCCTGCATGATTTATTGACAGCCGGTTGTAAAAACAATCTAATTAAAGGTCATATAGTTGGGTAAAAAAAAAAATCCCTCTAATTTATAGCATAATTAGGCTTCCTCCAATAGCTCCACTGCCAGGGCTGTCACTTAGAGCTCTGAGGAAGCACATGGTGTTTTTCATTATATCGCGGCAAAGGAGATCCCTGCTCCTAAAGGGCCCACTGAGTTTCTCTTTATGGCCATTTTATTGCTGCTAAAATAGTCAAAACAGGGGGTTGATTAGAGCTGACTGATTACTGATTATGGGAACACCCCTTGTTGTCCAGAGGGAGAAAGGGTGGGAGGGGCTCAGGACTTCAGGACATGCCTCCCACAGAAAGGGATGGACTGTGAAACCTGCCTGGGAAGTGTGACCAGGCTTCCTGCTCTTCCCCAGACACTTGTGGATTGAAGGCTGCCCCCAGGCAGGCAGGGCTGGGGTGATAAAAGGCGTGTGGAAGGTGCTAATCCCAGGACAGGATGTCTATGGGAATAAGAACAATCCCATGACAGGATGTCTATGGGAATGAGAACCTTAAAATGCTAATGGGTCTCTAGGCGGAGCGAGGCAGGTGCTGAGAGAAGCGACCCCAAGGAGTAGGTCGTGCCTGCTGCTGGCCCTGCAGATGGAAAAGAGGAGACTCGGTATTCTTGGGGTAGAAGGAAGGTGTAGTTCCTGGTCTCCCACTTCTATGACCTCCATGCACTGATTTTTGGAGCCAGTCTCCAGGGCTGTTCTTGAGCAGTGTGGGCTACTGGGAGGGGTGGGGGAGTCACCCAACAGCAGCTCAGTATCGGGCATGTGTGATAATGGCCCAACCCCACCAGAGGCACCCCACCCTCACCCCACGTCCTCTTTCCCTCCCCGGATCTGAGGCCCTTGTGAGGGGCAGGAGCGCAGAGCTGCAGCTCTGACACAGAAGGCATGAGGCCCCAGCCCCACCCCATGCCAGTCTTCTCCCCAGCTCTGAGCCCTGATGCCCACTGTCAGGCCAGAGCACCATGGGTCCTGGAGCCACCTTAGCTCTGCAAGCTGTGTGTGTGTGTGTGTGTGTGTGTGTGTGTGTGTGTGTGTGTGAAGGATGCACGTCCTTCTGCCCATCTCTGGTGTGACCACTATGACAGGAGAAAGGGATGGGGGCTCTGCAGTTATGCTGGCATTCAGTCTGGGCCCTGGGGGTGGCCGGAAGCTGAGCTAGCCAGAGAAAGGTTGGGGTGACTGTTTGAGGCCTTAGCAATCCCAGTGATTGATCTGCTTCTGCTGAGTGTCCTTCGTGGCCTGCTCCACCAGGGGTTGCCGTGAGTGCCCCAGGGTGCAGCCTGGGCTGCCTGGTTCCATCTTGTCCTCCCAGCAAGTATCATCAAGAAGTTTCTCTTCTCTGAGGTTTATCAACCACTCAGGTTTATCCACCGTCCTGTGTGAAACTGGTGAGTGCATCTCATACTCCCTGCATCCGCTCAACCTGTGGAGGGCTGAGGAATCCAAAATTCTGGCTTCTTGAAGCTGGAGGCCAGACCCAGGCCTGGTGGTCTCATCAGTGGGCATGCACTTGCAGCTACTGCCATTCGGCACTCTCCTCCTGCTCATCCTTTCCTTCCCCTCCTTATTCTTTTGGAATTCAGTGTGCAAAAGGCTTACTAAGGAGTAACATTGTGGGAGGAAAAGGGGACACAACAGGATTGAGCAGGGAGCCTTGAGACCAGGATGTAGAACTGACAGTCTCTGGTCTCTTTCCACAGGCTCACGTGCGGACTGGCAGGGAAGGCTCCGCACGTGCTGTAAGCCCCTGTCAACTCCAGGAGGAGGGCAGAGTCTAGAGATGAGCTAGAAGAACCTTGCCATTGAACCTGTCATTTTTCTGAGGGGTTCCTTTACATTTTTTCCCCCGAGCTAGAAGAACCTTGCCATTGAACCTGTCATTTTTCTGAGGGGTTCCTTTACATTTTTTTCCCCCAGTTATAAACTTTAGTTTGAGAGACAGAGAGAAGTCAGGGAGAGGGTGGTTTCCTCCTTGGACGGAAGTCTTTAGCCACGGCATTCAAAGTTCATACAGTGGACATTTTTTAGCACCTACTGTGAGCCAGGGCTCTGCGTGGGAAAATGGACTTACAGAAGTGGACTTTGGAAGTTTCCAGGCTGAGGCAGAGGTAGGAGAGAGACACTGTGTAATTAAGTACATTATAGTATGTGGTAAATGCCACAACTGACTAAGGGCCAGGGGAGTAAGAGGAAGGAGAAGATAACTGCCAGTCTGTGTGTTTCTCAGTCACTCTGTGTGAGTCTTTGAGTGTGTAACTGTATGTCAGTGTGATGTGAGTGTGTGAGTGGGTGCATCACTGTGAGTGATTGGGAGTGTGCAAGTACGTGTGTGATGCTGTGGTGGGGGAGTGTGTGAGCATGTGCACACAAGGGTGGCAGTGATATGTGCGGGATTGGCCTGGGGGGCCTTTGGTAGCCTTGCAAAAGGTGGAAGTGCCCAGAGAAGGGATGGTATCTGCTGGGCTGTCACCAGGGCCTAGTGCGGGGCCGGCACACCAGAGATGATCCGCACACGTTTTCTGGGAGGACAGCTGCCTCCCCAAGGGGTGGAGGAAATAGAACCTTGTCTGTCAGCATCACCTGTAGCCTTCGTTTCTTTTCAGGAGATCTTGTCCTTTTGGATAAAGAAAAGGGAGCGAAAGTTTTTTCTTCTAGATGTTAGGAACTGAACCTAGAGGGTAAAAGGATAAATTCTTCAAATAATTTAGTGCTGACAACATCCTGCTCCTTTAAACGACCGGAACTCAAGTCAATGGCTCGTAGTTCATTTTAATTTACTTCAAACTACAAACTTTTTAACTTTCTAAATATTCTTCAATTTTTCTTTTTACATCAGAAAAAAGGGTCATTAAGAAAGGATTCTGGCTTTTCCATGAAAACTTGTGCTGTAAGGGTGTAAGAGCCGCTGGGGGTGCTGGCATCTGGCCCCTTGCCCAGTTGGCCTGCCCTGCCTGCAGTTTCTGGTTCTGGCCATCACTGCGCTAGCCATCCTGCCCTTGGGCTTTGTGTCCCAGCTGTGGCCATTTTTCTTGTTTCCCACTGATTGACAACCCATTTTGGGGTCATATTTCCAGACTGACCTCCACCTTCTCCAATAGAGCACAGCTCTGGACTTCCCTCAGGCCTCCTGCTCTGAACCCCTACTTTCCCTGCCTCCCACGCAGCCCCGTATCCTGTGAGCCACAGGCTGAGGACCTCTCATCCACCTTCCCAGGTTGGGTGGAGGCTGGACTTTAAAGTCAGAATGAAACATGCTGGTGTCTCTTTAAAAGTCTAGCTTCTCCCTTTGGATTCTTCTCTCTACCTTCTCTCAGAGAAGCTAACAATTATTCATCATTTATAAATTGAAGATAATTCCATTTCCTGAAATGTCCTGTCAGACCATGGGTTACGGTGGAAGAGTTTTTTAAGAACTTTCATACCAGTCTGATGTTGGTAGAGGAAATAACTAAAATGCCCTTAATTCTCAGCTATGGAGTTCCAAGGTCTGCTTCTTT
Source organism: Smutsia gigantea (assembly GCA_032199065.1). Classification (NCBI taxonomy): domain Eukaryota; kingdom Metazoa; phylum Chordata; class Mammalia; order Pholidota; family Manidae; genus Smutsia; species Smutsia gigantea. The sequence goes on from JAVSCE010012659.1 coordinate 15,883, forward strand.
CCAAATAGATTTCTGTGCATGAAATCCTTTAATAATGGCAATAGTCTCCTATCAGATTTTAAACCCAAATGACAATTATTCAAGGCAGTTCCAAGCTACAAATTGCAGACAGCTGTAGGTCAAGGCCACAGGATTGCAGGGCAGCTGTGATTCTCTGCCCAAGGATCATTCCTTCCCAACCAGCCTTTGGCCTAGGGGGAGGTTAGAACTGGAGTTCCAGTGAGGGCTGAAGGCAGTGCAGGACTGGGGGTGAAGTTGGTGCTGGAGTTGTTTCAGTTATGTCATCTAGTGCTAGTGTGGGTTCAGCGAGGCCCGGGCTGGGCTCTGTGTGGCTGCGGTGTCATCAAGGAGGTGACGTGTCAGGGAGGGCTTGGCTTAGTACATGGTTTGCTGTCGGGGGCTGGATTATGGCTGAGTGAGGTGCTTTGCTGAACTTCTGGAAGCTCACTGTTGGGGATCCTCTATCCGAGGGCTGGGCCACACTGAGACCAAATCCGTGGTCCTGCCATGACATTCTGGGCTACATAGTATAATGACATACTGTTTTCCATCTGGGAGTGTCTGGGGTTGAGATACCATATATGAACTCCATGGCAGGCTTCTGGAAAGGCTGGTGAGATCCAGTGTTGGGGTTTATCTGTTCTAGCTCCTGTGGAGGCGGGGGGCCCCGATGTGTGTCTGTCCTCCTGCTCTGCAAGCAGTTGGGACAAGACTGTGGAACTCAGTCTTGGTACCTGAGGCCCAGAGTCAGCTGGCTGGGGCTTGGGGGCCTCTGTGGCCAGAAACAAGCCCTACCTGCTCATGTACTGATGTCCACCTGATCAGTTTTCTCTCATTTCAATAACTTGGAATAAATTGCCAGGGAATGGCAATAAATGGATTCAATTCCTCTGCACCCACAAGGAGACAGACAGGCAGCATTCCAGTACCTTTCTGGGCTATGTCTATGAAGGGGTACACAGCACACCCAGAAAACTCATGATGGCTGTACATAAAGATAAAGGGGTGTGATGGGGAGTGTGGGGCAGTAAGAAAATGAAGAAGAAACAAACCTTGAATTGGGAGTCAGAAGATCTGGGTGTTGGTCCTGGTTCTCTCATCACTTTGCTGTGTGACCTTGAGGAGCCGTGCTCCCCACCCCACCCCATGTCCTTGGTTTTACCACCTGCAGAAGGAGGGGATTAGAAGAGTCCAAGGATTAAAATTTTTTTCACAAAGAAAACCTTTTAACCATTTTAGAGTCACAAACTTTTCTGGAAACCTGGTGATACTATGGAAACTTGCCCTTAAAATTTACACACACACACACACACACACACACACTCTCTCTCTCTCTCTCTCTCTCTCTCTCTCTCTCTCTCTCACAATCTGTTGCAGAATCTTGCCTGGGATTGATAGCATACACTTACAGTATTGGCCTCTTTTATTTTAAAAAAGTTCTAACTATATCTGCTCAGCTACAGAAATCCAGCACCTCTCCTAAGTTTCATGATGCCCTTAAGTTACTGGGCTGTTTCATCCCCAAGTTCTTGTGAGTCCCTGGGATATAAAACATGAGCTGAGGGACACATTAGAGAACCTCAGACTCGCAGAACCTCTTCGTGTAACATCAGCTTCTAAACTGACTTGCATATATTTATTCTTTCTGATTTGAAACTTGCCTAGAATATGGAGGCAAAATTGGATTTGCCATACTCACTTTCCTTCTGCACTATTGATATGACTCTTCTGCCTCAAGTATTCTCCAAGAGTGGGTCCACAACTTCCTTCTTCTTGATGTGCTTAAGGGGCCCTTTGGGCTCTCTTAGGAGTTTTTGTCATTTTGCTTATCTCAACCCTTCTGTGCTCTTGTTTTCCTGGGACTCTTCATGTATGCTAGTGTTACTTTCGTTCTAGAAACTAGGTTCACTGGAAAGCATTCTGGTAGGCCATGCATTTTTTGATCTCAGGGAAAGGTGTGGTCCTTCTTGCTGGAGTCTGGCCCAGAGGCAGTTACCAGGAAGCTAAGGAAGTTTGAGCTTAAAGCCCCCCACTGTTATAGCTCCTTCCAAGACCTGGGGATGTAAACCTTGGCAGAGTATCCATGAGGTGATGTGTTCTGTTGAAGTTTCAAGTATCAGATATTTTAACCATGATTATTGGTAAGATGTCTCTCTCTTTCCCTTCTGATTTCCTTGCCTTCACATTTCTGCTTGCATTGAGTGGCTTTGGAAGAGGTGGGAGGATGTGTTGGGACCCAGCTAAGGGGAATGTGAGTTCAGAATGTGTTTAGTGAAATGTATTTATAAGGCTTCTAGCCACTTTTGAGTGTAGTAAAATTATTGCCAGCCATCTGCTGTGGGAAGGGCTTCTGAGGGCTTCTCTGCAGTTCACTGGGCTTGCTGACTTAGCAGGCACCTCGAGGTACCTGGCTGGAGGGTGGTGCAAATGAGGAATGTGCCTTCCTGCAATCCCACAGAAATGCTTGGGGAGCAGAGGAAAAACAAAGTTTGGAATGTATGGAAGCGGTGTTAGCTTCCTACTGGCTGCCATTGCAAATTACCACAAACTGGGTGGCTTAAAGCAACAGAAACACATTTTCTCACAGTGTGGAGGCCAGAAGTCTGGCAAGTCCTCCAATCCTCTGGGGGAGAATTCTTCTCTGTCTTCTTTGCCTTTTTTAGCTCCTGGTGTTCCTTGGCTTGTGGCAGCATCATTCCAGTCTCTGTCTGTCTTCATGGGGCCTTCTTCTCTGTGTCCATGTCCTCTCCTCTTCTGGTTCTTATAAGGGTGCTTCTCATTGGATTTGGGGCTTCCCAGGATAATCACAATATCCCTAATTTAATCACATCTGCACAAGATCCTTTCTCTGAATAAGGTCAAATTCACAAGTTCAGGGGGTGAAGACATGGGCATATCTTTTGGGGTCCAACAGGCAATTCACTACAGAACCATAAGCTAATCTAGGAAATTTTTTTTCATTCATCAGGAATGTAAAACTTTAAGTGAAAAATTCATTCTCATCAATGCTCTGTCAAAACGAAAGTTCTCTCCTGCCAGGAATATATTCAATTTTAACCATGATTATTGGTAAAATGTCTCTCTCTTTCCCTTCTGATTTCCTTGCCTTCACATTTCTGCTTGTGTTGAGTGGCTTTGGAAGAGGTGGGAGGATGTGTTGGGACCCAGCTAAGGGGAAGGTGAGTTCAGAATATGTTTAGTCTGGATTTAGTGAAATGTAATTATGAGGCTTCTAGTCACTTTTGAGTGTAGTAAAATTATTGCCAGCCATTTGCTGTGCTTGCTGACTTAGCAGGCATCTTGGGGTCATACATTTTTCTTTTTTTTTATGTGAAATATGATTTAATCAGAATTCCTGTGTATGTAGAGTGCATATTTGCAGCAATGTTACAAATAGCTAGAATGCTTGCCTGTGAAGTCATGTGTTTATGATTCTTAACTTATCACTGAATCATGTAAACAATGTCTAAATTTCTTGTTCAAGACTGACATCAGTGAGTTAACACAAAACTCATAATAAACCAGTACAATGAGAAAATAAAGAAACTAATGAATATTGTCAATTCAAAAAAATATTTAAGATGAGTACTTTGTAAAAATACTTGACATGCCCTGAAATCCTATAGCTAATATATGAAAGGACCTTGATAGTGGCTTTCCTAAATATGAAAACAGTCCTAAAAATTTATGACATTACCCATATGAAGTTGTGAAGCTGAAAAAAATGTTCTAAACCTGCATAATAAAAAACAAATTTTGATCAGCTATTCTAGAGGAAAGACTGAGTTATTTTTCCATGATCTCTATAAAAAATAATACCACTGAACCTTTGATATAGGAGGAATCAATAAAAGAATACCCAGCAAAATACTTTTTTTCTTAAAGTATTGTAGGGGTGTCTCAGGAAGTTACTTAATAAACATGTTATTTTTCTGGGTTTTGTGATCATGATATTTATTAGCATAATTTTAAAAATTCTTGTGAATGATTTTCTTATTTTAAATAAATAATTTGACTATTTAAATATATTTTTAAAAATCTGAACTAAATAACTGCATCTAATTTTATATTCATAAATTTACCTTCTTTTTCTTAAAGAGCTCTCCCCCCCTCAAGTTATACCAGTCTTAGGTTCATGTCTTGAAATTAGATCACCCCTGGGTTTGAGTCCTTCCCTTTTAAGTGTCTTGATCCATCCTCCAGCCTTTCTGTTTCTTGTATCCTCCATCTGCCTCCTCCTTTGGCCCGCATACAGGTTCAGAGACAGAGAGAAAGAGAAAGATTTATTATAAGGAATAGTCTCATGTTATTATAGATGTTGATAAGTCCCAGGATCCGTGTTCACAAGCTGGTGACCTAGGAAAACTGAGCCAGTGATGAGTTCCAGTCTGAGTCTGCAGGCGTGAAAGCCAGGAGAGCGGATGGTGTAAGTTTCAGTCTGCATGCTACCAAGCTCAGGACCCAGAAAGTGCTGACTTTTCAGTTCAAGTGTAAATGCACCAAAGAACTGATGCCCCAGTTCAAGACACAGTGAGGAGGAGGCCCTCTTTAATTGATGAGATGAGGCTCACCTGCATTAGAGAGGGCACTCTGCTATACTCAGTCTACTGATTCCAGAAGCACCCTCACAGACACACCCAGAATGGCGTTCGACCAAATGTCTGGGCACTCCATGGCCTGGCCAGGTTGACACCTAAAATTAGCCATCACATATGCACTTGCTTTTGTGGGGGATGAGTTTTGTGGGGTATATATGGTCATAGAATTAGAATATGTTCGCCTTTAGTAGATACTGCCAGTTTTCCAATGTGACTGTACCAATCTGTACGCCCTCTGGCAATGTGTTCAAGTTCTACTTGCTCTGCACCCTCTGCAGCACTTAGTATGCTCAGTCTTTTTCATTTTCACCATCATGGAGGGTGTGTAGTGGTCTCAGTGACGTGCTGGAGCCAGTCTGTGTGGTTTGTGAGTCAGTTGTATGTATCTCTTCCCAATTATGCTATCAATGGTGTCACACTGAGAGCTTGAAATTAACCATGGTGGGAGTATTTATACTAAAAAGGATGCTTTTTATTTTTGAGAAGTTGGTTATTGAATATTTACCAGATTACTGCAGGTAGTGGTATCTGATTATGGTTTTATCTTTCTTCTCATATGTATATTGGTCATTCATTTATCTTCATGTGTGAAGTGCCTATTTATGTCTTCTTTTTTCACCTAAAAAAGTTAGGTTGTTGATTTTTTCTCCTTGATGATTTGTAGGACTTGTTTATATATTTTGGTCTGAGTTCTTTGTAGAATAAATACATTGCAAATATCTCCTCCTAGTCTGTTGTTTTTTTTTGTTCTCTTTTAATGAACAGACATTTACAATTTTAACTGAAGTACAATGTATCAATCTTTTCTTTCATAGATAATGTTTTTCTGTTTTCTTTATGAAATCTTTATCTACCCCAATCATTTGAGTATTCAAAAAAATACTTACTGTTGGATTTATCATATCAGATTTTTGAGTGTGGGATCCAGAGATCTGCATGTTTTAAAGCTCCTTAAGTGCAGATGGCTGGTAACATTGAAAGTTTCTCCACCTTATCTGTAATGAGTGAAATGCAAGTTTTACCCACACTGAAATGTTATTTTTCTCATCTATCAAATTAATGTGGATCAAAAAGTTGTTAACACACTGTGTTGGCTTAAGATGTGAGACACTGTCATACACTGTTGGTGTCTATGTAAATAAGTACAGCCTCTGTAAAGAGCAATTTTGCAATATCCATATCCATCACAATAAAATGACATACACATGAGCTTTGATCTGCCTGGCAGTTCTATTTCTAGGAATATTCCCTACTGTTACTTAGAAATGTGCACAAAGAAGTTTGGCACATGAGTATTTACTTCAGTGTTACTTATATAGGAAAAGGTGGGAAATTACCTAGATAGCCACATAATGGAATATTAAGAAGTCAGTAAAAAGGAGACAGTTCCGTATGTGCAAACATGGAGTGATTCACAATTTATAGGTTATGTGTAGAAAGGACATTTAGAAAAATACGTTGTTTCTTATCAAAAGTGTAAAAATGGATAGTTTATAATCACACATATATGTCTGTGTATATGTGTGTGTGTGTCTATACCTATACATGCTGGTGTATTCAAATACATTTGTTAAAGGAAACAAGAAATTTAGCTACAATGGCAGCCACTGGAGGTGTTGAACCCACATACACTTGTCTGTACTGTGGGCCTTTATGGAGCATGGGCATTTATTACCTTTCTCTATTTAGAGCTCCCCAGCAATTCAGATGGTCATTATACGTCTCACGTGAGGAGGCTGAGCCCAAGAAGGGACTGTTCAGGGCTCCCTTCCAAGTCAGTCCTGTCTCCTCTTCTCCCTCTTGACACCTGGCTTGGCCTCTGGCTCTGAGAACCAGTCCATCCTGCATAAGATCTGCCTTCTGCCTGGGTTTGGGTAGGAGGGAGAGGCAGCCCCATGAGCTGGCCACGGGCCCCTCCTGCCCTTCCCGAGGCTGATCTATGGCTTGTCAGAGGTGTGGGTTCTCACCACTTGCTGAATAGAAAGCTTCTTTGTTTATGGGAGTGGAAATAACCCTAAGATAAATGTTGGGGCTAGAAGAGCCCAGGGAATGTTAGGCTCCCGCTGTCCTGAGCTCCTCCCTGGAGCATAAGGCCTGAGGTTGGAGGAGACAGGAGTAAGTTCCTGAGGGAATATGGTGGCCACCAATCCTCTGGATATTATTAGCTGTGGCCTCTGCTAGGTGGCCATGGACTCTTCTCAAATGCATCCTAGCTCCAGACACCTGCCTGAAACCTACTTCTGTGGTCAGTTACCTTCTGTCAAGCCATGGCAATTTCCTATCCCTCATCACTTATTGATGATAACATGACCAACCTCCCCATAACCTCCTCTTACTTCTCCTCACCTGGAGGCTGCCCTGTGTCTCTACAAACTCTCCCTTTTACATTCTCTTTCCTGTTTGTGTTCCCACCCCTCCCTTTCTGTTTGCCCCATGGAGCATGCATTTCATTTCTCTGGCTGCCGCTGAGAAAGGGTGGGACATGGCTGTGCACCTGGCAGCTGCAAACCCCATAAAATTCAGGGTATGACTCTTCCATGGGCCACAACCTCCTCCCATCCTGCATCCGGCCCAGGCAGGACTCCGTTGGAGAATGCTGGAGCTGCCAGGAGAGGAGAAAGGGGAGGCGGAGGATTGTTTTGGGTTGTTAGCAGTCTCAAAATAAAGCCACAGACAAGCTTGGAGGCTGTTTATTTTTCACTCTCATTCCTAAGGTTCTGGAGAAAGCTTCTGTTTTTAACCTGGCAATTTTGGTATGTGGCCTAAGCCCTTCCAAGAGCCCAGAGGGACAGAAACCCATGAGGGACAAGGGTGAGAATAGCACCAGAGTCCTCCAGGGAAGTCAGGGTCCATGGTCCCCTTCCCCAAACTTCAGTCCTGGCTCAGAACTTGGGGATCTCTGAAGTCAGAGCCACAGAAAGGACTGTAGAGAAATCCTTGCAGGCCACAGCCCAGTCCCTCCCTCTGATAAGCACGGTTTGTCTGGGTGAGGTCTGGTGGAAGGAGGGCGAGGGGATTGCAAGGAGCAAGAAGGGATAATGAAGGGAGCTAACAGGACACCATTCATCAACCTTCTATTTTCTGGGTGAGAAAATAGAGGCACAGAGTGGTCTAGGACCATGTCTCCAACACGGGGATGAAACAACCCCTTTTCTGGTGTCTGAGCTTCTGTTTTCTCTCACTGGCACCTTGTGGAGGCGTAATGGAGCGGGAGGTTTGGGGAACAAGCTTTGGGACTCCCGCACCTCAGGGGCAAGCAGCACAAGGAGACAAGCAGCCTCCCAGCTGCCCCCTTCCCTCTCACGGTGGGACTGCTGCCCCAGTGCCAGGGCCTTTCCGTGTGTCCTGCAAGGGCTGCTAAACCGGGGACTCCTAAAGACACAGCATGCCTGTGGATCTTCTGTCCACAGCCCCCAGCTCAATACTTCATCAGCTTTGTCTCTTGGCTCTACGTGTCTGAAATGGATGAGATGTAGGCTGAATCCTGGCTGTAGGTTTGTGTAAAAGAATGGAAGAGAAAAAGGGATGAGAATCACCACGTACTGAATCCTGTTGGGAACCTTACCCTGGGCATTTTACTGAAGGCTCACAGGACCCTTTGGAGTGGACATGGCTCCTGTTCCTCTGAGTCTTCGCTGGGTTCCGTGGCTTGCGCAGGGCGGCACAGCTGTGCAGCAGTGCACGGGAGGCTGTGATTCCAGCTGCGTCTGGCTGCGGACCCAGGACGCGTTTCTCTCATAACCAGGCTGTCCTAGTGTGCGCTGGATGCCTCCTGGCCTGGTGCACGAGAACGGGGACGTCCGTGAAAGCTTCAGCCTGAGGTCACGGCTGGCAGGGTATCGGGAGAGCAGTCAAGTCCATCAAAGCACTCCTGCAGGCACCCGCCAGATTCTCGGAGTCTCGCGAGGGCTGGACTGCCCCAACCCTGACCTCGGCAGCCTCCTCCCACCTCCTCCCAGCCCGCGCAGGGGTTTCTCAAGGCTCTTTGCTGTCCTTTGATGCCCCGACCCTGGCCTGGCAAAGGGTTGGCTTTGTGCTCAGATGCTCAGCGATGGGTGAAGGAATCAGTGCATTCCCACCTCTTCCTCCAGATTCAAGCAGGACTCGCCAGCATGGGTTATACTCATATCTGGGTGGTCTGCCCATGCTGCGCAGAGGCATGGGGTAGGCCGGAAGCTTCAAGGTAAACTTTTCTCGACTAGTAAACAGTTCCTCCCATTACTACTTGACTGCCCTTGCCTTCCCCTGCTGGCCCCCCAACAGTACCCGGCCCTCCCACCCCCCACTGGCTTTCTTCTCTTTCACTGAGGTAGACATCACACTCATATTTTCCAAGAATTCCCCAAATTCCCCACAACCTTCTCAGCACCTGCTGTTGTCTGAAATTACACATCCCAGACGCTGGCCCCTGTCATTGCCTCTCCGCCTCACCCGAGCATCAGAACTCCCCAGCTCTGGTTCCTGGCTGGCTGGCCTGGGTTCCTGGCTCAGCTTGGCCTGGCAGCGAAGCAGTGAAGTGGGGTCTGATCCCTCAGGAGCTCTTCCCCTCATCCAGTGGGATAGAGGGACCGCTGGGAGAGGAGGGACTATGTGTGTGTGTTGGAGGGGGGGGTCCGGCTGGCTCTGAAAGGCCCTGTTACGTGCGTTGGGGCTGGGCCTTTCTGAATCCCCCATAGATGGGTTTGGAAGACACATGTTCAGCAGAAAGAGCCCAGGGTTTGGGGTCAGAGACCTGGGTTCAAGTTCTGGTTCTGTTACTCAGTGAGCTGTGGTTTTGCACGGTTCACACAGCCTCCTTGACTTGACATTCTCCTCTGTAAACTGGGGCTCTGTGTAATTCCTGAAGAAGGCCACAGCAGTATTTCCAGTCCCATGTGCTCTTTTAGAACCTTACCACTTCCCATTAAGTCAGTCTGTGTCCCCCACCTGATCCTGGGCAGGTTGGACTGCCCCAACAGACAGTGTGTCAGTGACATCGTGTGACTGCCTAGATTAGGTCATGAAAGGTGTGTGGCTTCCACTGGCTGGCTCCCAACCTCTCTCTGTCTCTCTCTCTCTCCCACACTGAAACTCGGCCACCATGCTGTGAGGAAGCCCAGGTCCCACGGAGAGGGCACATGTAGGTTTTGGCCACCGAGAGTCTCGGCTCAGGTCACAGGCCACAGCCAGCAGCGGTGGCCGGATGTGTGAATGAGTGCCTTCAGATGATTCTGTCTTCGAGTTGCCTCAGTTGGTGCTGAATGGAGCCCAGAAGAAGGGCTTCCCCACTGAGCCCTGCCCAAATTTCAGGTTTATGAGCAAAAGAAATATTACTGGTTTAAGTCATTAAGTTTTGGGGTGGTTTGTTATAAAGCACTAGATGTCTGCAACAGGATCATACAGTATATGTGGCTTACAGAAGTTGTTGTGAGGTTTAAACATAAAGATCCATGTGGCAGTACCCTAGGGAGCCCTATATAAATATAACATGCGATCATCACCATTGCTGTGAAAGCACTTCAGTGTGTGTACAGATATCAGTGTGTGTGTCTATGATGGGGCAAGAGCTGGGTTAGAAGCTCTCTGCATATCACTTCCTTTAATCCTAACAATGTTTCCATGCCCTATAACCTCTTCCCCTCTCTAATCCAGCTCAGGCAGGGCTGACTTGGTTGTCCTAAGGACTGAACTAGGTTGGTTGGTACTTTCACCAATCTGCAAATGGAAAAACAGAGGCACAGTTAGCTGAAATTCAGGTGGAACTGGAATTTGAATCCAGGCCTGGCTCATTTGCCAAGTTTTTCCTCCTTTTTTTCTGGGAACTAGAGGTGGAGCCATTGCCTAAGGAAAATGGTGCCACTAGGGTATTTCAGCAGATCCAGACCTGGGAAAATTCTCCTGCTTGTTTTACTTAATTTATTTTCATTTCAACAAACCTGGACTGAGCACCTATAACAAGGCAGTGTGTTAGGCAGGCTTCCATGCACAAGACGTGGTCCTTCTTGGCGGATCTTGTAGTCTCTGTGGGAAACAGATACTTTCTAGCTGTGTAAACTTGAGCAAGCTACTCACAGTCTCTAAACCGGTTCTGTCATCTTTGAAATGGGGATAATTATAGAACCCATCTCACAGGCATATTGTGAAAAATATGCAATATACAATTCTACTTAATACATCATGTACATAGAAAATGATTAATAAATGCTAGTTTTTATGAGTCTAGAAAGAAAGGTTTACAATATAATGAGACATATGCCCAATAGAGGGGGACATAAAGTGATAAGGGAGGAGAGGTGAGTAAGTAATTAGTTTATCCTGGGGTGGGGCTCAAAGGTGGTAGCAGAGAAGATATGACTTTTGTCTTTGACCTTCAAAGTCAAGCAGAAGTAGCAGATGGCCTGTGGAGGGACAGTGTTCAGTGTGTCTGGGAAAAAGCAGCCATAGGTCACTGGAGCACAAGTTTCTGAGGATAAAAGGGTTGAGGCAGGTTGGGAAGGGGCTTTTTAAATCAGATGGTTGAGTAGAGTCATCCTTGAGGACTCAAAGACTCAGGCAAAAATGTCTCCACTCAGGCTTAGAGCCGAGGCTTTAACATGCAAATGCGCAGGAGGAGGATCCCAGGCTCCAAGGTGCAAAAGCTTGGTATGAGATTTGCGTTAGTTTTGAAGGAGGAAAGAGCTGGGCAGAACCCGTGAAAGCCTAGGGTACCTGACCCTGGGGCAGGGGGCTAATGGGGGAGGTTTTTATTTCAAGGAGATACTTTTATCCCTCTCAAAAAATATGCTCAGGTTGGGTTGAATCCCAGCTGAGCCAGATCAACAGAAGCTGCTCTTGCCAGTAAACCTCCAAGCCCCCTTGCCCGGAATGTCCCAGAAATGTCATTGCAGATCAATGAATGGCTGCTTGGGGAAATTCGCCTCAGGAGGCCCAAGGCCTGAGGGCCACCAAAGGGCTTCCTAGCTGGTTCATTTGGCCCCATGGAGAAATCTCCATAGAAGCCATGGGCAGGCTCTGGGCTCTGTGTGTGTAGAAAACAGCTGCTTTGGTTTAAATATTAATAATGCAAAATGAAATGTGTGGGGTGCCCAGTGCACCAGAGCCCAGCCAGTGTACATTGTATCTAACGTCCTCTGCATTTGGGTTTGGAAAAATGTGGTCAGTGAATTTAATATACTTTTTGGCAAAGGGAAGACAACAGTTAACCTCTCTGGAGCCTCACTAAAGTGGGTTTTCCCCCTGCAAAGCAGAGGAGGGAGAGTGGTTTCTCCCCAGTATACCAGCAGGCCTGCTGCCTGAATTCTCTCACAGCCCCTCTCCCCTGCCCACCTGGACACTTGCAGGGGCTCTGGGGGCCACAGAGCATCTCACTGGAAGGAATACAAAGGTAGCCAGACTTGTCTGAGATCCAGTGGGAGACTGGATAGGGCCAAAACCCTAGTTCCTGCTGACAAAGTCATCTCCCTCCAGGATGTTCTCTCCCCATTTTGCGCCGCCTGCTGGGATGACTCCTGTCTGTTCATCAGAAGAGCTCACCGTGAGAATGTCGGTGCCATGGGGCTCTCACAGGACCCCTGAGGTTGACAACTGCTCCAAAGTTTCCAAGGGCCGGATGTCAGCCCCTGAGTGCTTCGTTCCTCTCCACCCCACTGCATTTGAAAAACCCTAAGGAGGTTCTGACCTGGCCACTGTGAGGAAGGCTTTCCCCTTCCACTGCCTCCCTGCACCAACTCTCTACAGAGCCTCTGTCAGCCTGTTGCCCCTTCTCCAGGCCCTGGCTTCCTTCTTGCCAAATGCCACAGCTCTCAATTGGCTTCTTGAAAAGTTAATAAATGCTTGGTGACATCACAGCCCCAGAGCTGGGAGCAATAAAGCATCAGAGGCCAGTGTTTCTGAGAAGTCAGAGGCTCTGGGTTTGCCCAACAAAGGCTCCCTGTGCAAGCGTGGTCATGGTAGTGGCCACTGCCACCACAGAACTGGAGCAAAGCTGGCCCGGCTCCCCTCAAAGTTGATCTCTGGTTTTATACAACCCAATAATATTTTCAGTTAGAGGCCTGAGCAAATCACCCAGCAGTGAGACTCAGGCAGCCCTTGCTAGTGGCTGGGTTATGGCCCACTCTGGGGGGCACTAGGTTGCTTGGGAAAACAGCCACCCCAAAGTCCCTGAAGGGGGGCAAAGAGTGGGCTCTGGGTAGGAGAGAAGGCTTGCTGCCTGTGAGGGAGAGGCTGGGAGCTGCAGTCACCCAGCCTCTAGGGCTCCAGCTGTGCCCCTGGCTCTAGCTCCCCCCAACCCACCCGCCTTGGCCTCTGGCCCCTGGGGAAGCTGAGAGAAAGTCTCGCCTGTTCTGGATGCCGCGGGCAGGACTGGCCACAGCAATCCCCTTCATGTGTCACTGCCGGCTGTAAGTGCTGTGGGTAAAGTGGGCTTCGTATGGCCAGGATCCTCACTGAACTTAAACCACCTGATGATGTAACTGGCCTGCTGCCACGCTACCGCTTCCACACCTTTAGGCAATAAGCCATTATTGTGTTAATATAAAGAGTTCTGCCCAGTGCGGGGTGGTGGGTCTACAAGGCTGTAGGAGAGCAGAGCGGAGGGTGGAGTGGTGGCAGCACCGAGGACAGAGGCCCGGAGGCCTTCTGTGCGGGACGGCTGTGCAGAGAGGCCCAGAGGCAGAGACTGGCTTGCTGCATCCGAAGCAGCAGTGATAACACAGACTCGCTCTGAATGAACGGGATTTTAGTGATTGACCTGCACCTGGAAATAAAGTTGGGTATGACCTTTTCACCCCAAGAACCCTTTGCTGTAAATTTCTTTGGTCACAGTGAATCTATAGTGAACTTGCCTGGGGCTGAAACTCATTTGCAAGACAATTGGCGAAGTCGGCAGGGTTCATTGTTGACGAAGGAAAAACACAAGCTGCCCTTATGGGAGGGTGCTTCAGCCGGCTGCCCCTATGAATGGGGAGACAGTGGATTGTCCCCCAATGGGTATGTGGTCTGAGGTGGCTTGCCTTCTAGAAGACTGGGCCCCACCCCAGGACTGGAGGCAAGTGGAGGTGACCCCTGAGGCTGTAGAGCTGGCCCTTCGTATAGTAAGTAGATCCTCTGAGAAGCAGAGTGCCCGTGAGACAGTGGGGACTGTGGGTTGGCTGCTTCTCACAGTATTAAAAAGGTCTACAGAAGAGACCCATGAAATGGCGGCACAAGAACCCAAGCTGCAAATGTCTGTGGATTCCCTGAGGAGAGAAATGGCATTGATGCGAGAGGAGGCAGCACGAGAACGCAAGCTGCAAACGTCTGTGGATTCCCTGAGGAAGGAGATGGCTTTGATGCGAGAGGAGGCAGCACGGGAGCGCCGGCAGCAAGGAGCCATTGGAGATGAGACGGCAGTGCTGCCAGGTGTTCTGAAGGAGAAAGAGGCCATCAAGGAAAAAGACGAACTCCTGAGGGAAGCACAGGCAGAGGTGGTACGAGAACGTCAGCTGGGAAGCATTGAGCTGAAGGTAAGAGACCTTCTGAAGACTGAGCTAGCATTGCTGCGAGGCACAGTAGAAAAGGTAAAGGTTGTAGCAGAGGAGGCACTCGGGGGAGGGGAGAGAAAGGGGCCATCAGCCCCAGTAATGGAGGAGCTGGAGAAAGATGAAGGGGTGATGCCAGAGGCACTGACCCCTCCTGTATTGAAAGCATACCCAGTGGTTATAAAGAAAATAAAGACCCAGCAGCTGAAGGTTCCCCAAGGAGAGGATCAGCCCCCTCCCCAGGTCACAGAGCACTCTATGCTCCGCCCCTATACTCAGGCTGAGCTGGTGGATTTGGGCTCCCAGTTTAGGCAGAAGTCCTCGGAGCCAATATCAGCTTGGCTCCTGCGTCTGTGGGACTTAGGGGTGGATGGAATTGTTCTGTCGGGGTCAGAAATGGGCAAGCTTTCTTCCCTGACAGTGCAGCCTGCCTTGAGGCAGCGATTACAAAATGCACTTCAGACCCCAGGGAGTCACTCCCTCCTCGATTAGCTTATGGCTGCACTTCGTGCTGTGTGGCCCAATCCGGGTGATCTACCATCCTCTCCTGTTAGATGGCAGACATGCTAAACTCCAACAGGAGCTACGAGAGCTAGGCATGAGAAATGCCACCTATAGTCCAGAGAATTATGGCCCAGATGAAGAGATTTTTACTACTGGATGAGGAATATTGTACTTCAAACGGCTCCTACATCCCTCTTTGGGTCTCTAGTGGCCATTCTTTCCCCTCACTTAGGGCATCCCATAAGCAAGGTGACATGTACGGTAGCAGACTTAGGAGAGGCTGAAGCCACGAGAATTCAGAAAGAAGTAAGACCTGTTGCTCGCAAGAAGAATTTACAGGGCCCCATGAAGGTTATGAGGACCCAGATGTGGGTTGATTTAATACGGGCAGGAGCAGATGGAAAGAAATTAGATGGGAAGTCAAATAGGATCTTACCAGAGCTATGGCAACAGCTGAAACCAGAGCAGCAGTTTCAGCCATTAAGACCAAAGAGGCAGAGATCAGAGACAGAGCCACGGGTCCGGCCTGTGTGTTTGCAAGACTTCCTGCTGGAGAGCGAGCCGACCTCACTCAAACCCACACAGGAAGATGACTGGGGAACACGGTTTGACTGAGGGGAAGGTCAAGGTATCTGCCCTGAGGGACCAGGGGGGAACCAGAGACCACATGATGGGTGGAATGGACATGCTTTGGACTTGATCTGCATGGTGCTTTGAACCTAGCTGAATCCTCTGGCTTGAGGATTATTATAATTTTTGTTACCTGTATCTTAATTTTTATTATCTCTGAGTTGTTGTTATCCTCTGCTGCTGTTGTGGAATCTGGTTACAGTGCTCCAGCTTTCTCGCACAGGGACCATTGCGGAAGATGGAAAGCGTGTAGATTGTAAGGCGAGAATCCTGGAGGGGTGGAGTGTGGATAAAGTGGGGTTCCTATGGCCAGGATCCTCACTGAACTTAAATGTAACCGGCGTGTTGCTATGCTACCGCTTCCGCACCTTTAGGCAATAAGCCATTATTGCGTTAATGTAAGGAGTTCTGCGCAGTGCTCTGCCTAAGACTGGGTGGCTTGGCTGCAAGGCTGTAGGAGAGCGGAGCCGAGGGTGGAGTGGTGGCAGCACCGCGAACTGAGGCCCAGAGGACGGCTGTGTGGGACAGCTGTGCAGAGAGGCCCAGAGGACATCTGTGCGGGACAGCTGTGCAGACAGGCCCAGAGGCAGAGACTGGCTTGCTGCATCTGAAGCAGCAGTGATAACACAGACTCGCTCTGAGTGAACGGGATTTTAGTGACTGACCTGCCACCTGGAAATAAAGTTGGGTATAACCTGTTCACCCCAAGAACCCTTTGCTGTAAATTTCTTTGGTCACAGTGAATCTATAGCTAACTTGCCTGGAGCTGAAACTCATTTGCAAGACCACTTGGCAGCCAGCTTTGCTCTCATCCGTATCAGCAGGGATAGGGCCATGGGGAGAGGCTCAGAGAGCTTTAGTTTCCAAGCTCTTCCCACACTCCTAGCTCTCAGCAACCTCATTACCTTCTAAGGGCTCCCAGGCTCAGTATGGGGGGAGGGTGGCAGGTAGGGGCTGGGAACCCAAACACATTTAATGGAGTAGAGTGTGAGTTACTAGATACAGCCCTGGGGGTTGGGGGTGGGCAGTAGGATCTCAGCAGTAAACACTGGGAGTCAAATCACCCCTCCTCCTACTCCCCGCCCCCACCCACATAAAACCAGATTAGCACACGCTGGGTCTTCGCTCCTATTAATTTACCATTGGCTAAAAACCTTCAATGTTTTCAGTTTTACAGTTACAGCTGAGGCAGGAATCATCATTGAGTGTTTGTACAATGACTTTCGGAACCCTGGTAAAGGACCATTCATTTTGGATGAAATGCATCTTGGTAGATTTGACCTAGGCTAGCCTTCAGAGAAGCATGCAGTTTTCATTTCTGTCATCCCACCTGTTTATACTAACCATCCCCATTTCAGCTTTAAAAAATTTGGTGAACTTGCTTTCTGTATCTTCATTCGAGTTACTGATTTAAAAGATGTTGCCTGGGAGAGGGCTGAGGGCAGAGCCATCAATCTCACTAATATAGATCTACAAAAATGTGACATCAACTTGTGTTCAGTATAACTTTGGGGATGGTTATTAAACCAGCTACTAATCTCCCATACAGTGCTTCTCTAGTTTATAATCCAGCAATGTATCTGGAAGAAAACATACATGCCTTTCTGAAATCCAATGCATCTAGTCCCCCGAATCTTCCTGATTTTTCAGTCTAGTAACTCTAATAAGGAAAAAATTAAAGCTCATGTGGTATTTTGCAGTAGACATGTAATTTTGCAGTAGATATGTAATGGATAATGTCTTGCCAATGGGTTTCAGCCCTGGGCAAGTTCACTATGGATTCAGTGTGACCAAAGAAATGACAGTAGAACGTTTTTGGGGTGAAAGGGTTATACCCAACTTTATTTCCACGGTGGCAGGTCAATCACTAAAATCCCATCCACTCTGAGCGAGTCTGCATGCAGCAAGCCGGTCTCTGCCTCTGGGCCTCTCTGCCGGCACAGCTGTCCTCTGGGCCTCTGTCCTCGGCACTGCCACCACTCGAGCCTCCGCTCTTCTGCAGCTTTGCAGCCGTCCCGCCATGTCACCCAGAGCACTGGCAGAGCTCTTTATATAGAGTCAATAGCAACGTATTGCCCACACGTGTGTAGTGAGCTAGCCAACCAGGGCCAGGTAAGCATCCTGGCCACAGGAACTTTCATTTTATCCACAGATGCAAATGTAAATATCGTAATGATAATTTTGTAAGGAGAAAGTGTTGCTTGCCAGGAAGGATTGGTCTGTTTCAGACATGCCAGGGAGCTGCGTCTGTAACAGAGAACTGACCAAGAGCAGAAAGAGAGATCTGAAGGGGATTTGAGTTCATCAGAACTAGGGACTGGGGCAGCAGTTTGTGGAAAAGGCACCAGTTCCAGTGATTATGGGGGGTCCTATGACTGCAAGCATAGATCTTGGGCTAGAACCAAGATTTTCCCCTTGAAAACCAGCCACAGAGCCTTGATTCTTCTGGATCTGGAAACCCCGGGCAGAACACCCCAGGCTGTTGAGTCTCCGTGCCTCTGCAAATACCATACCCCCGGGACCCCTTTCCCTGCTCTGCCCACCTGGTGACCGTCTGCTCCTCCTTCATTTCCACTGTAAGTCTTACACCCTCTAACAAGACTTGCTGGCCTCTTTCTCACCTCTAATTCCAGACTACCTGGTAGAACTCAGTATTTTTCTCACTTTGACCTTTTGCTCCCTGTATAGATGTTTTACATTTGCACCAAAAACACTTTATGGTACAAAGTTAACAATACAGGCTTTGAAGTCCAGTAGACTTAGATTTCAGCACTGACTTTGCTTCTTATTTTAACTTCTAAATCCCAGTTTTCTCACCTATAAAATTGGGGCAAGAATAAATAGTCAATAGGACTGTCATGAGGATCCAATATATAGTGGACACAAAGCACTGGTTATCTATTGCTGCATAACAAATTATCCCAAATTTAGTGGCTTAAACCAACACTATCTCATATAGTTTCTATGGGTCACAAATTTGGGAGCAGCTTAGCTGAGTGGTCCTCGCTTGAGGTTTCAGTAAAATGACTATTTGTCTAAAACTGGAATGAGATGGCTGAGTCACATGGCTGTTGTTAGAAGTTTTTCACTCCTCACTGGTTATTGGTGGGAGGCCTCAGTTCTCTAAGTGGACCTCCCCATAGGGCTTCTTGAATGTCTTTACCGCATGGCAGCTGGATTTCTCCAGGGTAACTGATCTAAGAAAGAGCAAGATGGAAGATGCAACATCATTTATGGCCTAGCCTCAGAAGTCACATAAATCCTTTTTATCTCCCTCAGAAATCCTATTATTTACACATATCAGCCCTATTCAATATAGAAGGGGACTACATAAGCATATGAATATCAGGTGGAGATCACTCAGGACCCATCTTGCAGGCTGGCTGTTACAAGTACTTAGACAATGTCTGTCCAAAATGTTTCATATCTAAGTGCGCATTGACGAATGGATAAAGAAAATGTGTGTGTGTGTATATATGGAATATTATTTAACTATAAAAACAGAAATACTACCACTTACAACATGTACAAACCTGGATGGCATTATGCTAAGTGAAATAGGCTAGACACAGAAAGACAAATATAGCATGATCTCAGTTATATGTGGAATCTAAAAAGAAAAGAAAAGTCAAACTCATGATACAGAGGAGGGTGCTGGTTACCAGAAGTTGGAGGGTGGAGTAAGGGGATATATTGATCAAAGGATACAAACTTTCAGTTATAAGATGAATCGGTTCTGGCAACTTAATGTAAGCATGGTGACTGCAGTTAATAATAATGCAATATATACTTGAAATTTGCAAAGAGTAAATAGGAAATGTTCTTACTATACATAAAAAATTGCTAGCTATGGAGGTGTTGGATATGTTAACTAGTTTGATTATGGTAATAATTTCACAAAAAGTATACATATATCAAAACATCACATTGTAACTTAAAATATATACAATTTTTATTTGTTAAAAATGTTTTTTTAAGCCTGTAAATGTTTAATAAATAGTAGCTATTATAATTAATTCACTGTTATTATTAATTCACACATCTGTATTCTGTACTAGAAAATACCCCCTTAACAGTAGTGACCATATCTTGGCTGTTATTATCCCAATGCCTAGCCAGTGTCCAGTGTATTGGTAGAGACATACTACATGTTGATAGAGAATACCTGGATGAAGGCTTGGAGAAGATGAGTCCAGTGACAGGCTTAGAGTGGCTGGAGAGAGCTCACACCCAGAGGTTAAGTAGGATTCTGTAACAGCCATCTATCTGGAATTACTAACCTGTATAGAATCAAAATCTAATGGTTCCTCCCATTTTGGTGCTTGGGTACCAGAGACCTTTGATACTGAAACAGCAGGCAGGGCAGGCAGAGTTCTTAAGATTCTCTTTGGAAAGGAAAGCCTGAGCAGGAATTTGGGGTGGAGCAACTGTCCCAACCCCATGGTTTAAAGAGTGAACCCACTGCAGTTTAGTTCCCCAAGCTGAGAAGGACATGGGAAACTTTTGATATTTTTGTCATATTCAAATTCCTATCTTGATGATAGGAATGACAAATTCCTATCCTGTGTCCTTCTACCAAACAGAGCAATCTCTCTTTCTAGGAGACTCCGATGTACATTTCTTAGAGTTAATTAAAAGGCGCACTAAGAGTTTCCTGTTAAGAGACCTGCTTGGCTACTCTTGCTCTTGGAGCAGGAGAGGATCAGAGTCTATGAGGTCATTGATACGCTGGGCACTATTGAGCTTCCAGACATTTAGCTCAAACTGTAAGCCTTTCCCCCAGCCCCTGGGCCTGAAAGTTCCCTGACTGTCCCTTTCCCACAGACAAAGCCCTCTGCCCTTGCCGGTGCTGGCTTGTTTGCCCCATTTTCCAACAAGACGCCGCTCCCATGGGGATGCACCTCCAGGAGCCTTGGAGACAAAGACCTGATGCAGAAGCAGGTGTTGGCTCAGAGATTTCCCATGTAGATCACATTCCCACTTGCCTTAGAGTCCGTTTCTTCCAGTTCCTTGAAATCTCAAACAAGTGGCTTCAATTGGCTGTTTCTGCCTTTCTCAAAGCTAGGGTGAGTATGGCAAGAAGAGGGAAAACCTTCTATTGGGGTGGAAAGACCTTGGCTGCACGGATCCATATTTTGTCCCTGGATAATAGTGAAGAAAATATGTTGAAATGCCAGGAACACCACAAGCAATAAATAAAGGGCATTTGTATTTTCCCTCATTTTTACACATTTTTTAAAGCATTATCAAAGCATTAGCTTTAGTAGCATGTATTTATATGACAAGACCTGTAAGTGGGTTCCAACACCCTATGTAATACAACATACAATTTTTCTTGCTCCTTTTGGGATCATGAGTACGTATACAGTGTAAGGATTAAATGACATAATCACGAAGAACTTTGAACAATGCCATATAATAAACTCTGTATTTTTGGTGTTACTATCATTATTACAGATTTTACGGATGGCACAGAGTGAGTGATCAGTAAATGCTGGTTGTAAATGAAATTATTTTCATTACTGGATTGGATGGACAGGAAAGACTTGACGAAAGTTCAAGGAAGTTGATTTCCAAAAGGGTTTGCCTTTCCTGAGATTCCTTGTTGGGGATGGATTTTGTTTTGGTGACAGACTGTGACAGAAAGCATCTGAAGGAAATTTGGTTAATCTCTTTTTCAGGAATATAATAATTCATGACTGTTAGTACAGATATTATTAAATGTATCTGGTGTGTTCGTTACTTATATAAAATACAATATATGTATTATATATTATGTGTCCTCATAATCCTCTCTCCTGCCCCTCTCTAATATGTACTGGGAGATATATCTTGGTGTCAGACATAAGAATCTCCTGAGAAACTTTCAAAAGTCAGATTTGTGAGACCTGCCTATAAATATTCTGATTTGGTACTTCTGGAATAGGCCAGGAATCTGTATTTTAACACACATACCCAGTTGATTTTGATACAGGTAGTCTGTAGACCATATTTTGAGAAGCTCTTATCTAAGACATTTTGGACCTTGGACAGCTCCTAGTGCCTGGCCTAAGATTTTCAGCACACAGGACAGCTCCCAGCTTCTCTAGCCCCATACACTATGGAAAATGAACTCTTAATTCTCAAAGGGGCTTGCCCATGTTCCTAGAGAATTAAGAAAAAAAGAAAAAAATCCAGCATTTCTTAAGATTACACTTTGGGAAACTGAAAGTTCTGATTTCTGATGGCAAATAAGGAGAAGGGGTACATAGTACACCATGCAGGGAAAGTATGCTAAATCCAGAGTGCTTAACTTGGAAACTTTGGAGGTGTGGGGGTACAGGTAGTCTTCAGAGGATCTGAGACACATCTGAACTTGTACACAAAATCATGAGGAAGATTATGTACATATATTTTTGTGTGTGGGGAAACTAACTTTTTCTCCATTTGAGGATGAAAATATTCTGTATCAACTAATTTATATAATTTTATTAAAACTTATGGATTTTGGTAGACCTCTTAAGATTTATGTGGGTGACTAGAGAACTTTATTCAAATTGTTCCTTGTTATTCAAGTACCTTATAACTATCACTTCCACTATGGTAGCATCAATAAAAACAAGTAAATAAGTAATAACTAAGGTGTCCAACTCTGACTTCTCAAGCCATAACTTGAACTGTTGTGTAGTGATGGAGAGGTAAAGTTGGCACAGGATTGGATATATGTCATTTTGCTAATCTAGAAACTTTGTATCACTATCTTATAGGTCACAATTATTGTGGGAAATGAGGTTATTTGGGTGATTAAGGAGTTTTCTCTCACAGACCGTTTGATCTTGAAATGTTATCCTTGATGGTTATAGATAGAGATAGACAAGTCAGTGGTATGGAGTAATGAGTTAACTAATCTTTACAGAGATTGAACTATTTCTATAGACAGGGTGATGGCTACTAACAATATTTCCTTTAAAATACATCCTCAGGGACAATCCAGTTAATAGTAGCAAACCATCTTACATTTGTCATCTGTGGCCTGTCTGATGGTAATCTGAAGCTTGATATTCTTATATACATAATAGCTGTAAATACTGTAAATACGAAGTCATTCTCTGAAAGGCATAACTGATTGAATTATCTATCCTAAGAGGTTCTGTTTTTTGACAATGGAGAAGATTTTGTTGAGTCAGTGCCAATAAGACATGAGCTATGCCAGTGGTAGAGAGGAGGAAGAGAGCTATTAATATACTCATCAGCTCCCCAGGAGACTAAGGGCATACATTTGGGAGGCAGTTTGTGTCCATCACCCTGACATTTTTCTTTCTATGAGGAATACTTAAATAGAAATTATTGACTCAATGTTCTAAGCAACTGGCAAACCTTCTGAACTATCTGTGCTAATTTCAGAGTATGGATAACCCAGGTATTTTCTTTTCTTGCTTCGGTGGCACCAGCTTCTCGTGTTTGGTTCCCCTCCTTCAATCTCATTAACTGGGCTCTTTCAGTCTCTTAATTGGTCTCCATCTTCCTTGCTTGACCTTCAGGCTCTTTCCTGTGGTCTCTTCTCTAGCTACACTTTCTCCCTGGTGGATTTAATTTAGTCCTGTAATGTTGATACTATTTATATGCAGATGACTTCCAAATGTAAGTCTCTAGTCTTGACCTTTCCTTGAGCTGCAGGCTCATTAATCCAACTGCCTCCCTGACTTGGAGGAGTCTAACAGGCATCTTAAATGTAATGGACTCCAAACAGAACTCTTTATTCTCTACTTTTCCCTCTCCCTAAACTGTTCTTTCCCCAGCTCTTCCCTAGAAAATAGCATCACCTTTTCCCAGTTTCTTAAGATAAAAACCTGGGAGTCATGAATTCTCTTTCTCATGTTACTTCCAGTTAATAAGTTCTACCTCCAAAATATATCTCCAGTATATTCCTTTCTACAGCTATCACCTTCAGGTTAGACAGCCAATATATTTTGTCTGGACTATTTTAATGGTCTCTGATCTATTCTCTCAGCTTCCATTTTTTTCTTTTTTTGTATTTATTATATAATATGATTGGTTTTTTTTTTTTAAGTAAGGTATCATTGATACACAATCTTAGGAAGGTTTCACGTGAGCAGCATTGTGGTTTCGGCATTCATCCATATTATCAAGTCCCTCCCCCCACCCCACTGCAATCACTGTCCATCAGCACAGTAAGATTCTCAGCTTCCATTTTGTCCCACTGTTATCCTTTCTCCAAACAGCAGCAAAATTAAATGGTAAATCAAGTCATATCACCTTCCTTCATAACATTTCCCAAAGATTTCTCCTTGAATTTAGTATACAATTCAGACTTACTTCTTTCCATGGCCTCTAAGACGCTGCATGATCCAATCATACTCCTTTCTCGGACTCACCCCCTCCTGTGCTCTGCTCCAGCCGCTTTGGCCTTTCAGCTCCTTAAGCCCATGGAGCTCATCCCTACCTCCTTCTTCTGCACTTGGTGTTTCTTCTGCCTGGGGCTTTGGTTGGTTGGCTCCTTCTCAATATTCAGGTTTCAGCTCAAATATTATTTTCATAGGTCATTTATTCATGACAGAGAAATCATTCATTTATTTTCCTTCAGTCCCTATCACATCATCTTGCTTCATTTTCTTAGTATTTAACATTTACTGGGTACAAGTTTTATATATCACATATTCAAACAAGCAAAAGAAATGGAAATTTCCTAGTTTTAATAATAATCATAGTAAACTACTGTCACAAATAGCCTCAAATTTCAGTGGCTTGACACAAGACACTTGGTTTCTTATGCATGTTACAGCCCCATGAGAAAGGAGATTATGGGAGTGGGGGCATCTGATCTGTTGCCACTGCTTGTCCACTATGATCCCTTCTGAGTGGTTGATGACTGCTGTCTCTGCTGCCATCAGTAGCTGAGGTCCTTGCACTACCTGCCTTCTCGCCAGGTCCAGGCCACTCATCCAGCTTCCTTTTTGTCCGAGGCAAGTTGCTTCTCCTGGCCCACTGGTGCTCTCTCAGACAGCTCTGTATCCTTACTGGGATCAGTGAAAACGTGATTCTCTCCCATATCACTCTGTGCTGAAAAGGACTGGCGATAGGTGGTTGGAGGACAGCTGTATTGGGTTTTCTTTCTGACTGAGCATCCTTTCTGCTTTGCTGGGAGCACTCCCTGCTGTGTGACAGGATGTGAGGTTGGGAGAAGTTCTCTGCCCTTAGGTTCCCAAGCCTATTTGGGGAGGCCTTAGCACCACCTAACTGAAGTTTCTTTTCTGAGAGCAGCCATGAGGAAGAGCCTGTATTTTAGAGATCATCACCAATAATTTTCTCTCTTGCTGTTCTCTCCCAGTTTTGAAGCTCTTTCCTTCAGCTCAGAAAGGTCTTTGACTCCTCTGTATGGTGAGAAAACTGACATTTCATCTATTCTTTTTCTCAACTGTGGTTATGGATAAACTGTATGCCCTCTTCTTTCAAGCTTCGTTTTCCTGATGTTCAAAGCTAAGCTTTTTGAAATTCAGCAAAATAAGGCAAAATAAACAAAGCATTTCCTCATCAAACATCTTGATTTTCAACACTGTTGTCTCTTCTCTTAATAAAAAGATCTATTTACACACTCAAAGCCACCAAGGGCAGTACCAGTAGAAAGGGACACAGAGAAGTGTGGGGGTTGCAGTGGGGCTGGCTGGCAAAATGAGAAACCTCAGTGATGGTCCCAGCTCCTCCACCACATCTTGTTGTGTATGAGCTCTCCTCTGCCCATAAAATAATCTCCATGAGAGCAAAGACCTTGAGAATCTTGTTTACTTATACATTCCTGGGACCTGAAACAGTGCTTGTGCAAAATAAATATTTGTTAATTAAGCAGTTTATAATGATTAAGTAATTAACATTTGTTGAATGAATAGGGGAAAGTCTTTGACATTTTTCTGGCCCTCAGTTTAAGCTAGGACTTTGGTTTGCCCATCTCTTCCTATTTCTGTACTCCTTAAAATAATTTGAGTGAGCATGGATTATCAACTGAATTGTGTTGACATCTTAGTTCTTAGCCAAACTCTCTGTAGACTCAGTCATATATGTACTTTATAGACTGAATTCAAGTCATTTTCTGAAGCACAGTTACCAGGGAGGCATCTGGATTGCTAATTTTAAGAGGGTCCCTTCTAATGATAAGAACTGAAACAAAATGAGTTTTTGTCCAGAAATTAATATAATTCAAGAATATAAAACCTATGCTTTAGACTATAACATTTTTTTCCCATTACTTTAACTTTCATAGCATTAAAATAGTTTGGTCATGATAGTCATATTACACAGGTTAAAACAACTTAATAAAACGCCATTTAATATTGTTTAAAGGAAGTAAATGCTTGACAACATTTGGAAGGAGAAGGAAAAGAAAGGAAATCCACTTCTTTTCATGAGAGTCCAGTTCTGAGCCTAAGATTTCACTGATACCTTCCCCATCAGAATGAACTGTTCCTTTTTCCCATAGCATTTTTATACCTCTGTTTAGCATGTATTTCATTTTGCCTTGGGTTTGAGTGGGTTGATGACATGTGGTCTCCCTGGTCTGCAAGCCTCTGAAGAGTCTTTGTATAAGGTGTCTACTGCAGTGCTTTGTGCACTGGCAGGTGCTTGATTATCAGTGCTGTCATTCAGCGCTAATGTGTCTGCCATGTCCCAGGCACTGGTCTAGACCCTTAATACAGCTGGAGAACACAGTTTCTACCTGAGTAGCTGCTTCCTAGCACTATGCACTGTAGCACAAATGTCAACAGTGAATGTTAAAAGGTGAAGCCAGTACTGTCTGTTCTTGCTCCTGTCCCTGCCTTCTTGTTTCTATTCCTTTTGCCTCCCCCCATTTCCTCCTTAGCCTTATAGGAGGCGTCTCCTGATCTGTCCTTCCTGAAACTGCTCTCAGGAAGGAAGTAATGGTTGTACTGAAATCTCAGTGGCAGACGAGACTCAGTCTAGGGCTGTTTGCATTTTAACAGAAGAAAGTCTCTGTTTGATATAAGTAAAAAAAAAAAAATGAAGCTCCAGTAAGAGAATTGAAGGCATGTGAAGTATTTTGGAGGAACAAGAAGCATGCAGTCCCTAAAATTAAACCACATGTTAGATCTGGCTGTGTTTTTCTACTTCTACACAGCCCTAGGACTGTGTAAACAACACTTTCTAAATAACCATAGGACTCTTCAGTTAGGAATGGATTTCTTTATTGTTGCATATAATTTGGAAACTTCCCATAAAATTGTTATGGCTGAATTGTGTCTCCCCACAATTCATATTCTGAAGTCCTAACCCCCAGTACCTCAGAATGTGACTGTACCTGGAGACAGGGCCTTTAAAGAGGTAAGGGGGGTTGTTCGGGTGGACCCTAACCAGTCTGACTGGTGTCCTTATAGGGAGAAGTTGGGACACAGACAGCAGGGCATGCACACAGAGGCCTGACCGTGTGCAGGAGGGCACAGTGAGAGGGCATAGTGAGAGAGCGGCCACCTGCAAACTACGGAGAGGCCTCAGAAGAAACCAGGCCTGCCAACACCTTGATTTTGGATTTCTAGCCTTCAGGACTAGAAAAAAATTTCTCTCATTCAAGCTACCTAATCTGTAGTATTTGCTATGGCAGCCTGAGCAAATGAGTCCACAGGTTCTCCCAAATTGTATGTGGATCATGTTTTTAAGTAGGAAGTGGGGCAATGGGCAGGGTTGGGAGCAGGGAGTCCTGACTGTAAAACAAGTACAGGTTAGTGAAAGAGCTTCACAACTGAGAGTGAGTGGGTGCCAAGGGTGTTATCTGTTAGTCTCCAGAGAGTGTATCTGCCTTGTCAGCCTTGAGTCAAACCCGAGTAAAAGGTGGTCAGATAAATTGTGCTTGACTCCTTTTGTGTGTCTTTGTTCTTGAGTTACATTGGGGAAATGGAAGATTTCTGCAAA
This sequence comes from Smutsia gigantea, assembly GCA_032199065.1. Taxonomy (NCBI): domain Eukaryota; kingdom Metazoa; phylum Chordata; class Mammalia; order Pholidota; family Manidae; genus Smutsia; species Smutsia gigantea. Next base: position 43,028 of record JAVSCE010012659.1, read on the forward strand.
ATGCTTCAAGACATGGAAAATAAAAATTCTGGTTAAATATTAGGCAAAAACTTCCTGCCCTAAACTATATCAAATACCCAGCTATCAATGTATAATTGGATGACTGAAATTTAAGGTTTCATTTGAAAGATGGCACTGTGATGGGCACAGTTGGTCTGGAACCTTGGGCTGTGCTTCCCGCCCCCCCCACCCCCCCACTAAGTAGACAGAGGCTCAAGTCTTAGTTCCTGTTTGCCTCTGAACCTCAGCAATTGCCAAAACATCTTTTAGCCCCCGTAGCTGAGTTCAGGACTCTAGAGTGCCTTAGGGTATGCCAAAACTGCATTGGCAAAGAGTTTCTTTCTTCTTTCTTGCAGACACACTAGCAGCTCTGGGGCTTGTTCCAGGATACAGTGTTCAAGAATTCAAACCGAGTCACAAATCCCCTGTGGGTGGACAGGAGAAAGCAGGCATCTGACACCCAGAGATTGGAAACAGAAGCAACATGATACTGTCAAATAGCTTTCTACAGTGCCTTTTTTAGAATTCAGTCCTCTTTATCTGAAGAAGCAGTCGTGAGTTTCTCAATTTGAGATTTTTGGAAAGCAAGTCATACTTTTGGCAAAAGAGAAAAAAACACGTCAACTATCTGGCTAAATCAAAGGCATCAACAGAGAGGAGGGAGCTTGTGCAATGGAGGTGGCCAGTGCAGTGCAGGAGAATGAGCTCTGGCCCGTGTTCTAGTTCACACCCTGCTAACAGCTGCTATGTGTCCTTTCTCAATCACTTAACCTTGAGTTTCCCTCACTTATTATAACAGAAGAGTCTTGGCCGGGCCAAGCTGGGACTCTTAGTGACAGAGTTGGGAGATAATGCTAACCCCATGTAATTACTTGCAAAGGGCTGGAGAAAAAGCACTTTGTTGCTGTCCACAGCTGGGGTTCAAAACATTGATAGGCATGTCTGATGGACTGGCGTGTGTGTGCATATGTGTCTGACTGAAGTCCTATTCTTGGGGAGTGATGAAAGCCACTGACAGAGAACTCAACAAAAGGAAGAAAGAGTTGGGCAAGGAGAACCTGATTTTAAAATGAGACATAAGTGTCTGGGTATAGCATGGCAGCAGAATCTTGAACTCATCTAGACCAGCTATCCTAGGACAGAGGGGTTTTGTTTTTAAATTTAAAATGCTATATCAATAAACACTTGCTGAGAACCCTTCCTTCCATAGCCAGATCTAACACAGAAGAATGGTACACTTGTCACTTTGGAAGAAGGGCTTGGACTTACGGTGCTGGGCCAACTTTCAACTCCATGGTGCTATCATGGGATGAGAAGCATGGCAGTGGCCACAAATACAGCTCCAAGTCATGAATACATATATGCATCTTGAGGATGACAGGGAAAACTGAGGGTAGTACAAAAGACAAGACTTCCTGTGGACAGAAAGATAAAGGCTTGGGGCCTTTGAGATTAGGTAGATTGGAACATACAGCTTCCGTGGAAGAGGATGTGGTTGGTAGCATGATCTTCGAACTTGATTCTAGTTGCAGTCTTCAGTACTTCTCAGAACCTGAGGGAGAATTCAACAGAAACTCTTATAAATAGAATAATAGCTATCATTTGTTGAGTCACCTATCTTGAGCCAGGCTTTCTGATGAATGTTTTACACTTGCAGTGAATCTGAAAAGTAGGTGGCAGTAAACCCAGTTTAAGATGAAGAACGTGGAGAGAAGCTAATTTGCCAAGCTTAGACAGTGAGCAAGTGGTATTCAGATACATCTGATTTTGGATCTTACGCCCTCTTCACTCTCCCACAACATGATGGCAGGAGACGTTTTGGAATGGCCTTTTGACTCTTCTTGACTGGGTACCCGGAAGATGTGGCTATCACCAGGAAGCTGCCATCTCAGAGCCTTGAGGTGAGGATTCCGGTGAGGCAGATAAGCCAGAACGAGTCACTGCAGAACGTTCACACCCTGGAGGCCCTGTGGCTGCCCCAGCGCAGGGGAAAGGTGAAGGGTGCCCCAACGGACTTATAGTTCCAGGCATTTTTGTCATCAAGACTGGGCCTCAGTGAAGTGGTGAAATCGGAAGATAATGACAACAATAACACAGCAAAAATAGCACCTAGCATTTATCCAACATTAGTACACACTAAGAACTGGGTGAAATACTTGATAAACCTTTCTTTTAATCCTTACCCTTCCATGAGTTGACCATTAGTACCGTTATCTTACAATTGAGGGAACAGAGGATTGGGGATAAAGTGCATGAGCAGCCGGTAGAGCTGGGACTGGCACTCAGGTAATGGACTCGAAAGGGTGGCTGCAGAGTCACCTTTCTATCAGTACTCTGTTTGAGGCCCTCTTCCTCCCTTTATGAACTGCCCCAACATCTCCTTCTTGCTCTGTAAGTGGAAACTTCTCCTTCTCCCTCAAAAGATCACTGGGTTCCAGTGCCTTCCCGCTCTTTTCCTCCCCAATTATAACTCTGTGGAAGGGATCTCTTTTAGTCATATGCTTGAGGGCTGCAGAGGAAAAATTTGACATTTTTTTGTGTTGTTTTAAAATGGTTTTTGCTATAGTCACTGTTTATATTTACTTGTACAATAATTGGCACCAGGAAAAGGTGACTTTTACTAACCCCAAGAGCATCTGAATAGTTTTTATACTGGTTGACTTAATTATAACAAGCTCAGTGCAAAGCTTCATAATCTCTCAAAACTCTTCTATCAAAAAAACTTCAGGCTTCTGGATTTTTATTTATTTGTTAAAAATTTTTTATTAAGGTTATTGATATACTCTCTTATGAAGGATTCACATGAAAAAACAATGTGGTTACTACATTTACCCATATTATTAGGTCCCCACCCATACCCCAATGCAGTCTTGTCCTTCAGTGTAGTAAGATGCCACAGATTCACTAATTGCCTTCTCTGTACTACACTGTTTTCCCCGTGATCCCCCACACCATGTGTACTAAACAAAATACCCCTCAATCCTCTTCTCCCTCCCACACCCCTCCCCTTTGGTAACCACTACTTCCTTCTTGGAGTCTATGAGTCTGCTGCTATTTTGTTCCTTCAGTTTTGCTTTGTTGTTTTGCTCCACAAATGAGGGAAATCATTTGGCACTTGTCTTTCTCCACCTGGCATATTTCACTGAGCAAAATATCCTCCAGCTCCATCCATGTTGTTGCAAATGGTAGGATTTGTGTCTTCCTTATGACTGAATAGTATTCCATTGTGTATATGTACCACTTCTTTATCCATTCATCTACTGACGGACACTTAGGTTGCTTCCATATCTTGGCTATTGTAAATAGTGCTGCGATAAACATAGGGGTGCATATGTCTTTTTCAAACTGGGCTGCTGCAGTCTTAGGGTAAGTTCCTAGGAGTAGAATTCCTGGGTGAAATGGTATTTATATTTTGAGATTTTTGAGGAACCTCCATACTGCTTTCTTTCCACAAGGGTTGAACTAATTTGCATTCCCACCAGCAGTGTAGGAGGGTTCCCTTTTTTCCACATCCTTGCCAACATTTGTTGTTGTTTGTGTTTTGGATGTTGGCCATTCTCACTGGTGTGAGGTGATATCTCATTGTGGTTTTAATTTGCATTTCCCTGATGATTAGTGATGTGGAGCATCTTTTCATGTGTCTGTTGGCCATCTGAATTTCTTCTTTGGAGAACTGTCTATTCATATCCTCTGCCCATTCTTTAATCAGGTTATTTGCTTTTTGGGTGTTGAGGCGTGTAAGTTCTTTATATATTTTGGATGTTAACCCCTTGTCGGATATGTCATTTACAAATATACTCTCCCATACTGTTGGATGCCTTTTTGTTCTGTTGATGGTGTCCTTTGCCATACAGAAACTTTTTAGTTTGATGTAGTCCCATGAGTTCATTTTTGCTTTTGTTTCTCTTACTCGAGGAGATGCGTTCAGGAAGAAGTTGCTCATGCTTATATTCAGATTTTTGCCTATGTTGTCTTCTAAGAGTTTTATGGTTTCATGACATACATTCAGATCTTTGATCCATTTCAAGTTTACTTTTGTGTATGGGGTTAAACAATAATCCAGTTTCATTCTCTTGCATGTAGCTGTCCAGTTTTGCTAACACCAGCTATTGAAGAGGCTGTTATTTCCCCATTGTATGTCCATGGCTCCTTTATCATATATTAATTGACCATATATGGTTAGGTTAATATCAGGGCTCTCTAGTCTGTTCCATTGGTCTATGGGTCTGCTCTTGTGCCAGTACCAAATTGTCTTGATTAAGTGGCTTTGTAGTAGAGCTTGAAGTTGGGGAGCATAATCCCTCCAGCTTTATTCTTCCTTCTCAGGATTGCTTTGGCCATTTGGGGTCTTTTTTGGTTCCATAGGAATTTTAGAATGATTTTCTCTAGTTTGTTGAAGAATGCTGTTGGTATTTTGATAGGGATTGCATTGATTCTGTAGATTGCTTTAGGCAGGATGGCCATTTTGACAATATTAATTCTTCCTATCCATGAACATTGGATGTGTGTGTTTCCATTTATTGGTATCTTCTTTAATTTGTCTCGTGAGTGTCTTGTAGTTTTCAGGGTTTAGGTCTTTCACTTCCTTGGTTAGGTTTATTCCTAGGTAGTTTATTCTTTTTGATGCAACTGTGAATGGAATTGTTTTCCTGATTTCTCCCTCTGCTAGATCATTGTTAGTGTATAGGACTGCAACAGATTTCTGTGTATTAATTTTGTATCCCACAACTTTGATGAATTCATATATTATATCTAGTAGTTTTGGAGTGGATTCTTTAGGGTTTTTTATGTACAATATTATGCCATCTGCAAACAGGGAGAGTTGAAGTTCTTCCTTGCCAATCTGGATACCTTTTATTTCTTTGTGTTGTCTGATTGCCATGGCTAGGACCTCCAGTACTATGTTGAATAGAAGTGGGGAGAGTGGGCATCCTTGTCTTGTTCCCGATCTTAAAGGAAAACCTTTCAGCTTCTCGCTGTTAAGTATAATGTTGGCTGTGGGTTTGTCATATATGGCCTTTATTATGTTGAGGTACTTGCCCTCTATACCCATTTTGTGGAGAGTTTTTATCATGAATGGATGCTGAATTTTGTCAAATGCTTTTTCAGCATCTATGGAGATGATCATGTGGTGTTTGTTCTTCTTTTTGTTGATGTGGTGGATGATGTTGATGGATTTTCGAATGTTGTACCATCCTTGCATCCCTGGGATGAATCCCACTTGATCATGGTGTATGATCCTCTTGATGTATTTTTGAATTCGGTTTGCTAATATTTTGTTGAATATTTTTGCATCTATGTTCATCAGGGATATTGGTCTGTAATTTTCTTTTTTTGTGGTGTCTTTGCCAGGTTTTGGTATTAGAGTGATGCTGGCTTCATAGAATGAGTTAGGAAGTATTCCCTCTTCTTCTGTTCTTTGGAAAACATTAATGCAGTTGGGTATTAGGTCTTCACTGAATGTTTGATAAAATTCTGCAGTGAAGCCATCTAGTCCATGGGTTTTGTTCTTAGGTAGGTTTTTGATTACCAGTTCAATTTTGTTGCTCATAATTGGTCTGTTCAGATTTTCCGTTTCTTTCTGGGTCATCCTTGGAAGGTTGTGTTTTTCTAGAAAATTATCCATTTCTTCTAGGTTATCCAGTTTGTTAGCATATAATTTTTCATAGTATTCTCTAATAATTCTTTGTATTTCTGTGGTGTCCATCGTGATTTTTTCCTTATTTCTGATTCTGTTTATGTGAGTAGACTCTCTTTTTTTCTTGATAAGTCTGGCTAGGTGTTTATCTATTTTGTTTATTTTCTCAAAGAACCAGCTCTTGCTTTCATTGATTCTTTCTATTGTTTTACTCTTCTCGATTTTATTTATTTCTGCTTTAATCTTTACTATGTCTCTCCTTCTACTTACTTTGGGCCTCATTTGTTCTTCTTTTTCTAGTTTAGTTAATTGTGAATTTAGACTGCTCATATGGGATTGTTCTTCTTTCCTGAGGTAAGCCTGTATTGCAATACACTTTCCTCTTAGCATGGCCTTTGCTGTGTCCCACAGATTTTGCAGTGTTGAATTATTGTCATTGGTCTCCATGTATCGCTTGATCTCTGTTTTTATTTGGTCATTGATCCATTGGTTATTTAGGAGCATGTTGTGAAGCCTCCATGTGTTTGTGGGATTTTTCATTTTCTTTGCATAATTTATTTCTAGTTTCATACCTGTGTGGTCTAAGAAACTGGTTGGTACAATTTCAATCTTTTTAAATTTACCGAGGTTCTTTTTGTGGCCTAGTGTATGATCTATTCTTGAAAGTGTTCTATGTGCACTTGAGAATAATGTGTATTCTGCTGCTTTTGGGTGTAGAGTTCTGTAGATGTCTGTTAGGTCCCTCTGTTCTAATGTGTTGTTCAGTGTCTCTGTCTCCTTACTTATATTCTGTCTGGTTGATCTGTTCTTGAGAGTGAGTGGAGTGTTGAAGTCTCCTAGAATGAATGTATTGCATTCTATTTCCCCCTTTAATTCTGCTAGTATTAGTTTCACATATCTAGGTGCTCCTATGTTGGGTGCATAGATATTTATAATGGTTATATCTTTTTGTTGGATTGATCCTTTTATCATTATGTAATATCCTTCTTTGTCTCTTGTGACTTTCTTTGTTTTGAAGTGTATTTTGTCTGATACAAGTACTGCAACTCCTGCTTTTTTCTCCCTCTTAGTTGCATGAAATATCTTTTTCCATCCCTTCACTTTTAGTCTGTGTGTGGGTTTAAAGTGAGTCTCTAGTAGGCAGCACATAGATGGGTCTTGCCTTTTTATCCATTCAGTGACTCTATGTCTTTTGATTGGTGCATTCAGTCCATTTACATTTAGGGTGATTATCAATAGGTATGTACTTATTGCCATTGCAGGCTTTAGATTCGTGGTTACCAAAGGTTCAAGGTTAACTTCCTGACTATCTAAGAGTCTAACTTAACTCACTTAATATGCTATTACAAACAGAATCTAAAGATTCTCTTTTTTTTCTCCTCCTTTTTCTTCCTCCTACATTTATTATATATTAGGTATCATAGTCTGTACTCTTTGTCTATCCTTAATTGACTTTGGCGATAGTTGATTTAATTTTGCATTTGCTTAGTAATAAGCTGCTCTACTTTCTTTACTGTGGTTTTATTACCTCTGGTGATAGCTATTAAACTTTAGGCACACTTCCTCCTAAAGCAGTCCCTCCAAAATATACTGTACAGATGGTTTGTGGGAGGTAAATTCTCTCAGCTTTTGCTTATCTGGAAATTGTTTAATGCCTCCTTCAAATTTAAGTGATAATCTTACCTGATAATGTGATCTTGGTTCAGGCCCTTCTGCTTCATTGCATTAAATACATCATGCCACTCCTTTCTGTCCTGTGAGGTTTCTGCTAAGAAGTCTAATGATAGCCTGATGGGCTTTCCTTTGTATGTGATCTTATTTCTCTCTCTGGCTGCTTTTAATAGTCTGTCCTTATCCTTGATCTTTGCCATTTTAATTACTATATGTCTTGGTGTTGTCTTCCTTGGGTTCCTTGTGTTGGGAGATCTGTGCATCTCCATGGCCTGAGAGACCATCTCCTTCCCCAGATTGGGGAAGTTTTCAGCAATTACCTCCTCAAAGACATTCTATCCCTTTTTCTCTCTTCTTCTTCTTCTGTACCCCTATAATGTGAATATTGTTCTGTTTGGATATGTCACACAGTTATCTCAATATTCATTCATTCTTAAAGATCCTTATTTCTCTCTGTGCCTCAGCTACTTTGTATTCCTTTTCTCTAGTTTCTATTTCATTTATCATCTCCTCCACCATATCTAATCTGCTTTTAATACCGTCCATTGTGTTCTTCAATGATTGGATCTCCAACTGGAATTAATTCCTGAGTTCTTGAATATCTTTCCATACCTCCTCCATGAGCATGTTAATGATTTTTATTTTGAACTCCTTTTCAGGAAGATTCATGAGGCCCATGTCATTTAAATCTTTCTCAGTAGTTGTATTAATAATTTTACTTTGGACGAGGTTCCTTTGGCATTTCATATTTATATATGGCGTCCTCTAGCACCCAGAAGCTCTACTCTCTGGAGCTGTTCAGCCCCTGAAGCAATGTTGGGGGTTGCAGGGGAGTGGTATTTGTCCCTGGGGGTGGAAAGAGCTGTTTCCTGCTTCCTGGCTGCTATGCCTGTCTCCACTGCCTCAACCAGTGGGCTGAGCACACAAGTATAAGCCTCTATTCTTTGCATTTGTAGTGGCTATAGACAGATCTTCCCTCTGGCTGGCCTAACGCCAGAGTAGGGTTTGCCGGTATGCGACCCAGATGGGGCTGGCCGGGAGAAAGGCCCAGTAGGCTGCGTATGATGGAGGGGTCCTTGGAGCTGTGTAGCCAGCCAGGAAGGTGGAGCACCTGAAGATCGTGAAAGCTCCCAACCTGCTGGGCAGAGTGCACCTGGGAAATTTTGTCTACCTGTTCTTTCTCCTGAGCAGTAAGCTCTGTGCAATCCTTGCCCGTTTAGCAGCCCTCTTGCTTAGGGCTTCCTTGTCAGGAAGTCTCTCAGACTGCCTGCCTTTCTTTTGTCCCAGAGCAGCTGGATATGGATCCCTGCTTTCCACAAGCACCTGGAATCTCAGTCTCTCCAGGAATTCTGCCTGTCTTAGCTTTCCAAACTCTACTCATGAGAGTACCATGCAAGCACCATGAAATGTAGGTTTGTGCTCCCAGAGCAGATCTCCGGAGTTAGGTATTCAGCAGTCCCAGGCCTCCACTCCCTTCCTGATCCATTTCTCTTCCTCCTACTGGTGAGCCTGGGTGGGGAAAGCGCTTGGGTCCCGCCGGGCCACAGCTTTGGTACGTTACCCTGTTCCATGAGGTCTGCTCTTTTCTCTAGGTGTATGCAGTCTGGCACAGTCCTCTTTCCTGTTGCTCTTTCAGGAGTAGTTGTGTTAATTATATTTTTGTATTATATGTGGTTTTAGGAAGAAGCCTTTGTCTCACCTCTTATGCCGCCATATTTAATCCTCTCTGGCTTCTGGATTTTTAATAAGTTCTATTTTTACTTTCCCCTTTTTATTTTATTTTAAAAAATACAATATTTTTATTTTAAAAATAAAGGTTTTTTATTTTATATATAAATATGGCTTTATTGAGATATAATTGACACCTAACATTGTGTTTACTTAAGGTGTTCACAGTAATGATTTGATACTCATATATATTGCAAAGTGATTACCACAGTAAGGTTAGTTGACCCTTCTATCACCTCACACAATTACCATTTTTGTGTGCATTTAACATCTCTCTTAGTGACTGTCAAGTATATAATACAGTATTGTTAACAGTATAGTATATTCACCAATTAGACCCCCATAACTTTAATCGGTGGCTAATTTAAGAATTTTGTGTTTATCATTTTTATTCCTGTAGTATAAATTTAAAAGACATTTGCATTTTGAGAATCTCCCCAGGAAAGTACTTTTTTTTTTTGTGGTGGGACAGGGAGTGAATTTTCTCATAGTTTCTGAAATCCTGACTGTCAGAGTCCTTCCCTGAAGCTGGTCCAGCAGGTTATGCATTGTGGGTGCTGTTTTCTCAATGCCAACATGACTGTGAATGAAGGACACTGGTGGCCAAGTGTAGAGTTTGGGGATATAAGGGATGGTGCACATAAGGGTCACCATAATGTTTCATAAACCAGAAAATGAAGCAGAGGAGACTTCTCAGTCCCAGGAGAGAGGCCATAAAGGCTTGAATTTCTTCATACTTCACTCATTCTTTAATATATTCTGTTAAAAACTATAGTGGTAGTGTGTTCTAGGTGCTATGCTAACATAATGGGTATAAAGGTAAGCAAGGTAGACCAGTATCCTCAAGTGACTTATGGCTTAAAGGAGAAAACAGATAGTTAAATGAGCATTTATGAAAAAGTGTGATTAGTGTCATGATAGAGAAAGTACAGGGTGTTGGGAGAACAAAGCAAGGGCACCCAGCCTCAACAAATGACGGTCAGAAAGTACATTATATGAGGGTGAGGGATGAGTAGAGGGTAGCTAGTTGAGGAAGGAGTTTAGAGATGAGGGTTCCAGACAGTGGGTTAGTCTTTTTTGAAGTCCTAAGGGCAAAAGATAATGTGATACTTTGAGAAGTGAAAATTTATTGTGGGAGGAGGTAGTTGTAGGGTATGAGCTAGAGAAGGAAGAAGATGATTAGGCTGGAGAAAATAGTAAGCCAGAAGTATGGTAAGGCTAGACTTCATCTCAAAGACACTGAGAAATCATTGAAGGGTTTGAAGACTGAGAATGATGGATGTGATGAGATTCACATTTTGGAAAATCACTCTTATTGTGACTGAAAAAAGAGATTGGAAAGGGGCACAGGTAGGGCCAGGGAAACCAATTAGGAAGCTATTGCAAAACTCTAGTTGATAGATGTTAGATGTCTATGCTAAGACAGTGTCATTGGAAATGACAATAGTTTGAAGGACTTTGCAAAGGTAAACTAGGCTTGGTGAGAAATTTAATGTTGATGTGAGGAAGGAGAAGAATCAAGAGTGCTGTGAACATGCTACATGCTGAGCTATTCAAGAATAAGCTTGAGGGGTATGATTTCAGATTTGGACTTCCTGAATTTGGGTCCCAGTGGGACAAGTGAGATAATGAGTAGGAAGTAGGCTACATGGATGTGGATCATCAGAGAATGATGTGGACTGGTAACGTAGATGGTAACTGAAGTAATGGGAGAGGATATGAAAGGAAAAGAGAAGAGAGCCTAGGATAGAATACTGAGTACAATCAACATTTGAATGACAGGCGGAAGAGGAAAATCCTGTGGCTGGAGAATAGGAGGAAAACTAGGGGGGCCTGGACCATTGGAGAGTGTTTCAGTAAGGGAGAAGTTAATGGTATCAAATGCTGAGGATGAATCGAGTTAAGGAGTGAAGCGTGTCCACTGGAGCTAACACAAAGGTACACATTGGCATCTTTGGCAAGTGCGATTTAAGTGTAGTGGTGGACCAGACGCCAGATTGCATCTGGAGTGGGAAGAAGGAGAGGAAATGGAGGCAGAGAGTACAGTCAATCTTCAAGAGGAGATGGGCTATATTCTAAACAGGGCATGGGGCCAAAGGAGCATGTTTTATCACTTGATGGGGAAGAGCCAGGAGATGAGAAAGTTTGAAGATGCTGGAGGGAGGTGCAATAATAAAATGAAGTGAAGGTGGGTGGGGTCCAGAAACTAATGGGAAGGAATTAGCTTTAAGCAGGTGGAGACTTAGTTCACTGGGTGTGAAGGAAGCAAATATGAGTGCAGATGTGGATTTTGTAGATGTGGAGGCAGGAAGTTGTGGAGTGGGAGTGAGAGTGGTAGTCCTCTACTTGTGGGTTAATGTTAAAGACACAATCCCTTAATTCTTTTCATGCACCTCCTGAAATATCATGAGAAATGCTATTAATGAACTTTTTTTTGGTACTTTTGTAGCTGCTGCTATTGAAGCAAATTACCCTGTTTATGAAAATGAAAAGAGAGAAGTCTGTAAGTACTAAACCCTCATTTCTAAGTAAAACAGAGTGAGTGTCCTGGCGAGTCCCAGGATTATGGCAGTTAACATATCTGGCCACCAAGTCTGGCTGGCTTTGCTGTGGTGGCCACCTTGGGTTAGCACCATAAGTATGTTAGCCATATGGGCTAAAAGAGACTGCAATAACTGTCACTATCCTAGCTGTCTACTATTCATTTTAAGGGTGAATTAAGATAGTATTTTGGAAGGAGCTTTAAAGATTATAGATGATCAGAAATGTAGTGGAATGAAATGATTATGTTAAGAGGTGTGAAGGTGGAAAACAGTGGTATAGAAATTACTTATGTGATTTTGGTTGGTTGCCTTCACCTTAATGAGACTTCTCAGCTTCTCATTGATAAGGTAGGTTTTTCTTATCAGCTGTATAGAATTGTCAGCTTCTAGTGCAGTGGTTCTCAATGAGGCTGTTATTGTCTATTGGGCATGAGTAGGATAATTTTTAGTTGTTATAATAATGGGAAAAGGGTAAGATGGCAGTGTGAGAGGTGAGACACAGGCTTCCTCCTAAAACGCCATATAATATGAAAATATAATGAATACAACTAAACCTGAAAGAGCAACAGGAAAGAGGACTGTGCCAGACTGCATACACCTGGAGAAAAGAGCAGATATCACAGAACAGGGTAACGTACCAAAGGTGTGGCCCAGCAGGACCCAAGCCCTTCCCCCACCCCAGCTCACCTGCAGGAGGAAGAGAAATGGAGCAGGGAGGGAGTGGAGGCCTGGGACTGCTGAATACCTAACTCCAGAGATCTGCTCTGGGAGCACAAACCTACAATTCATGGTGCTTGCATGATACTCTCGTGATTGTGGGGTTGGAAAGCTAAGACAGGCAGAATTCCTGGAGAGACTGAAATTCCAGCCGCTTGTGGAAAGCAGGGATCCATATCTGGCTGCTCTGGGACAAAAGAAAGGTGCGCAGTCTGAGAGACTTCCTGACAAGGAAGCCCTTAGCAAAAGGGCTGCTAAAGGGACAAGGATTGCACAGAGCTTACTGTTAAGGAGAAAGGACAGGTAGACAAAATTTTCTGGGTGCACTCTGCCCAGCAGGTTGGGAGCTTTGCCATAGAGACTCTCGTATTTAAGGAGGAAAAAGACATCTTCCTCCTTAGACAATCTTCAGGTGCCCCAGCTCCCTGGCTGGCTACATCACTCCAAGGATCCCCTCCGTGATATGCAGCCTACTGGGCCTTTCTCCAGGCCAGCCCCACCTGGCTCACAAACCGGCAAATCCTACCCTGGCGTTAGGCCAGCCAGAGGGAAGATCTGTCTACAGCAACTACAAACACAAAGTGTAGAGGCTCATACCTGTGTGCTCGGCCCACTGGTTCAGGCAGTGGAGTCAGGCATAGCAGCCAGGAAGCAGGAAACAGCTCTTTCCTCCCCCCAGACGCCAACAACACCCCCCTGCAACCCCCAACATTTCTTCAGGGGCTGAGCAGCTCCAGGGAGTAGAGCTTCTGGGTACTAGAGGGCACCATATACAAATATGAAAAAATATGAAACGCCAAAGGAATCTGGTTCAGAGTAAAATTATTAATACCACAGTTCTCTCAATATTCTTCCATCTTAGAGATCCTTTTTTCTCTCTGTGCCTCAGCTTCTTTGTATTCCTCTTTTCTGGTTTCTATTTCATTTATCATCTCCTCAACCGTTTCTAATCTGCTTTTAATACCTGCCATTGTGCTCTTCAATGATTGGATCTCCAACTGGAATTAATTCCTGAGTTCTTGAATATCTTTCCATACCTCCTCCATGAGCATGTTAATCATTTTTATTTTGAACTGCCTTTCAGGAAGATTTATGAGGTCGATATCATTTAAATTTTTCTGAGTAGTTGTATTAATAATTTTACTTTGAACCAGGTTCATTTGGCATTTCATATTTGTATATGGCACCTCTAGTGCCCAGAAGCTCTACTCTCTGGAGGTGCTCCACCCCTGAAGCAATGTCAGAGGTCACAGGGGGTAGGATTGGTGTCTGGGGGGAGGAAAGAGCTGTTTCCTGCTTCCTGGCTGCTATGCCTGACTCCACTGCCTGAACCAGTGGGCCGAGCACACAGGTATGAGCCTCTATACTTTGTGTTTGTAGTTGCTGTAGACAGATCTTCCCTCTGGCTGGCCTAAAGCCAGGGTAGGATTTGCCGGTTTGTGAGCCAGGTGGGCCTGGCCAGGAGAAAGATGCAGCAGGCTATGTATCATGGAGGAGGTCCTTGGAGCTGTGTAGCCAGCCAAGGAGCTGGAGCACCTGAAGATCATGAAAGCCCCCAACCTGCTGGGCAGAGTGCACCTGGAAAATTTTGTCTACCTGTCGTCTCTCCTGAGCAGTAAGCTCTGTGCAATCCTTGACCCCTTAACAGCCCTCTTGCTAAGAGCTTCCTTGTCAGGAAGTCTCTCAGACTGCCCACCTTTCTTTTGTCCCAGAGCAACCGGATATGGATTCCTGTTTTCCACAAACACCTGGAATCTCAGTCTCTCCAGGAATTTTGCCTGTCTTAGCCTTCCAACCCCCTACTCACGAAAGTACCACACAAGCACCATGAAATGTAGGTTTGTGGTCCCAGAGCAGATCTCCGGAGTTAGGTATTCAGCAGTCCCAGTCTTCCACCCCCTCTCCGCTCCATTTCTCTTCCTCCTGCTGGTGAATGGGGTAAGGGGCTGAGTCCTGCCGGATCAAGGCTTTGGTACGTTACCGTGTTTCATGAGGTCTGCTCTTTTCGTGAGGTCTGTATGCAGTCTGGTGCAGCCTTCTTTCCTGTTGCTGTTTTAGGGTTAGTTGTATTAACTATATTTTCGTACTATCTGTGGTTTTAGGGGTTCTTACCTCTCACACTCATCTGGAATCTCCCCTAAGAATCTTAAAACATCTGTTTTGCAGACACAGAATATTCTCTAATGGATGTTAAAACTAACTTAATTTAACTAGTTTCCTATAGAGGGACAGTGCAGTATCTCAGTCTTTTTGCTGTTGCAAACAGTGCTACAATGAATAGCAGTGTTCACATGTCTCCGTGGAGCAGGCAGGAGAATCTATAGGACACTTTCCTAGAAGTGGGATTGGTGGTCCAGAGTAAATGTGACTCATATTGTGAAGGTATTGCTAGGCTCCTCTTAAGCAGTCTCACCTATGAAGATTGGAGGCCTACTTAAATCTTTTAGCAGTAAATTATCTGTTTTGAAAGTCTGAAATTTCTTTATTCTACCCTGGTTCTTGAAGATAACTTCACTGAGTATAGAATTATATACTTTGGCAACTAGTTACTGATAGTTTTTCTGAAGACATTATTCTACTGTCTTTTGGGTGTCATTTTGGCTTGTAAATCAGCTGACAGATTAAACTTTTTCCTTTATAAGTGGTATGACTTTCTCTTTAGTTACTTTTATATCTTTCTTTGTCTTTGATATTCTGCACTTCCCTATGACACATAGGTATAGATTTCTTTTTCTTCATTTTGGGATTATACGATTTCCTGAATTTCTATAATGTTCTCTTTAAATAATTCTGAAAGATCCAGAGACAAATATCTCTATGAATTTTACGTATCCCTTCATGCTCTGTGGTGAAATTTCTTCTGGAGCTGTAATTAGATATACACTAGACCCTCTCATTTTATTATCCATGTCACTTTACTTCTGTTGCACATTTTCCTTTAAAAAAAATTCTGAGTAGCGTATTGTTTAACATTTTTAGTCCTATATTTTTATCTGTTCTTAATCCTTTGTGTTGGTCAGTTGGCTAGGCAGTGCTGCAGAAATATTTAAATCCCAAACTCTTAGTGGCTTTAAACATGAAGTTTATTTCTTATTCATGCAAAGTGCTCTGAGGGTCCAGCAGTTCTTCAGAACAATTCCCTTCCACTCTGGGATACCAGAATCCAATTTGTGTATGTTTTGTGGCTTCACTGTTTCAACATGGGGATTCCAGCCTTGCCACAGCAAGGGGAGAACTCATGCCTGTTTATAACTGCTTTAGACCAGAAGGAATGCATGTGACTTCTGCTAGTAGCCCATTAGTCAGAAAATTATTATTTCTGCAACCTAATTTCAAAGGAGACTGAAATGTAGAGAAACACGTGAAAAAATCAGTGAATAATAATGACCTCTGCAACCTCTAGGTTTTAAATTTTTGTGTTAACTTATAAATTTATATTGCTTATAAACTTATTAGCAAAATAAAATTATATGTGCAGCTTAATAAATGATTATAAAAAATTCTTCCATTATAACCATCACTCTGGTTAAGAACATTAGCCATCCAAAGCATACCATTTGCCTCTCCTCATAATCTTCCCATTCTAACACCATTATACTTTTATGATAACCATTTCTTTAAATGTATAGTTTTCCTCTTATAAATGCATCCCAAAATAATAGAGTTTAGTTTTACATGTTTCCGACTTTATGTATAGTGTTCGTTTTTGTTCTTTTGCTTATGTCATGAGATTCATCTTTGGTTTTGCATGTGGTTGTAGTTTGTTCACTCCGTTTGTCAGCTATACATGGACATTTAGTTTCCAGTTTTTTTGTTTTTGTATTATAAGCAGTACTTCTGCAACCATGCTTGTACAGTGTACAAGTATGCATGAGCCTGAGTTTCTCTAGGCTATTTAGAAGAATTCTTGGATCATAAGGTAGGGGGTGTTTTCCATTCTAATAGGTAACATCAAATTTTTCCAAAATGTATATAGCAGTTTATTCTCTTGCCATCTGTATATGAGAAGACGAGAACACCCTTGCTCTGCATGCTTGCCAAATCTGACATTATTAGACTTGGAAATTGTCAATGTTTTTTGGTGTGTAGTGAATGGAGTCTTATTCTGATTTTACTTTTTACTTCCCTGTATACTAGTAATATTGAACATGTTTTGATGTTTTCATTGGCCATTCGTGTTTCCTTTTTTGTATGTGAAGTACCTATGCAAGTCTTGTCTATTTTTATAAATGAGGTTGTCTTTTTTTATTGATTTTAAGAAGTTTTTAAAAATTTATAATCTCTTCTAGATATGTTCTATGTCAGCTTTTTAAAATCTTTAGAGTATTTATTAGTTAATAAACTATATATATTTATTTAAATTATTTATTTGATCATTCCAATATTTGTCATCTAAGTGGATCTGATCTTGTTATTTCTACTGACCTTTGCTCACAGAGGGTCGAGTCTTCATGTGTTTTTTAAGTGTTTTGGTTGTGAGTTCATGTTCCTTGGGAATTTGTGTGTGGAAATACTTTATAGTTTTGGTTTTAAGGTGTTTTCTTCCAGAGTATTTGAGTTTGCTGCTGCCTGGTGCCAAGGCTTACTACTAATTCATGATGGCTTTAAATTACTGGCTGTAGGCTTATGGAGAGTTGCAGACACAATATGATTTCAACTCCAGTCCAATTGGGATTAGGCTTCTGGTTAGGAAATTTCAGAAGAGATGATCATTCCTTCCCCCAGAGCTAACAGAAATAAAACAGTCAAGTATATTTATCTTTTCCTTGTGCGACATGGTGTGTATTAAAAATTCAAGTTCATACTTTCATTAAGGTGTAGGCTCTCAGGGATTTAATTTTTTGTGAGAGTCTGATCCAGCTTCCCACTTGATGTAGTCCCTAGGTTTATCCTGTTCTTTAGTCATACAGCCTGGTAAGAGCATGGCGCTATACGCCTCTTGGGACCATCAGATGTTCCCATGACAGATACTAACACCAGTGTTTTTTTTTAATCTTTTTTTTTAAATTAAGATATTATTAATATACACTCTTATGAAGGTTTCACATGAAAAAACAATGTGGTTACTACATTTACCCATATTAACAAGTCCCCACCCATACCCCAATGCAGTCACTGTCCTTGTGTGTAGTAAGATGCCACAGATTCACTGTTTGCCTTCTCTGTAACACCTGTGTTTTATGCTCTCTCTGGATTCTGCTTATCCTTTTTGGCCTCTGAGGATTGTTCTCAGTTTCTTGTCAGTTCTATGAAGTTAATGAGTTTCTTTCCTTTCTTTCTGCCTTCCCCCCTCCCCCCCACAACTGAATCCAGTTTTTAAAAGTATTCTGTACTATGAGAATTTTGCATGGCATCTGATGCCTGATATTGTGGAAAAAGAAGTGAAATATTTTATTTTTGTTAAGATGTAGGCTCAAGATAATCATATAAAATGTCATTGTCCCTTGCTTTATATTATTTTTTGAATGGGATGGGAATTGTTAGGGTTAATTCTAACAGATTAAAAATGTCCATGGGCCAGAGGGGAAATATTTGAAAACTAATTAACTAACAAATGAGGGAATCCCTTTAATAGGATGCTACCCTCATGTTTTGCCATTCCCTCCTAGATGTTGATAAAAGGAACTAAAAGGAACTAAGAAGGGAAAATATTTTGATTGCTGTTGAAAGTGATTTCACAAAGTTCCTGCTTAAATTTAATGACTAAAGACAGTAGGATAGAATTAATTTTCTTTGGAAATAATGCATTTAACATATAAAGATCAATTTAATATATGAAAAATTGTACACAACTGCCTTGTAAATACTGTTGATTAATATATGAACATTGACTTGTTAGTACAGTGGTCCCTAAAAATTTATTACTAATGCAAAATTATCAGTTTTTATTTTTAAAATATTTCAGCCAACAGTTGAAATTTATTCTTATTTTAAAAATAACACATAAGCTTTCTGCCCGTGGACGCCGCCGAGTAACCCTCGTTGAAGTCTCCCCTCCCACTGCCGTCATGTCTAAGTCAGAGTCTCCTAAAGAGCCCGAACAGCTGCGGAAGCTCTTCATCGGAGGTTTGAGTTTTGAAACAAATGATGAAAGTCTGAGGAGCCATTTTGAGCAATGGGGAACACTCACGGACTGTGTGGTAATGAGAGATCCAAACACCAAGCGCTCCAGAGGCTTTGGCTTTGTCACCTATGCCACTGTGGAGGAGGTGGATGCAGCCATGAATGCAAGGCCACACAAGGTGGATGGAAGAGTTGTGGAACCAAAGAGGGCTGTCTCCAGAGAAGATTCTCAAAGACCTGGTGCCCACTTAATGGTGAAAAGGATTTTCATTGGTGGCATTAAAGAAGACACTGAAGAACATCACCTAAGAGATTATTTTGAACAGTATGGGAAAATTGAAGTGATTGAAATCATGACTGACCGAGGCAGTGGCAAGAAGAGAGGCTTTGCTTTTGTAACCTTTGATGACCATGACTCTGTAGACAAGATCGTCATTCAGAAATACCATACTGTGAATGGCCACAACTGTGAAGTAAGGAAAGCCCTGTCTAAGCAAGAGATGGCTAGTGCTTCATCCAGCCAAAGAGGTCGGAGTGGTTCTGGAAACTTTGGTGGTGGTCGTGGAGGTGGTTTTGGCGGGAATGACAACTTTGGTCATGGAGGAAACTTCAGTGGTTGAGGTGGCTTCAGTGGCAGCCGAGGTGGTGGTGGATATGGTGGCAGTGGGGATGGCTATAATGGATTTGGCAATGATGGAAGCAATTTTGGAGGTGGCGGAAGCTACAATGATTTTGGCAATTACAACAATCAATCTTCAAATTTTGGACCCATGAAAGGAGGAAACTTTGGAGGCAGAAGCTCTGGCCCCTATGGTGGTGGGGGCCAATACTTTGCCAAACCATGAAACCAAGGTGGCTATGGTGGTTCCAGCAGCAGCAGTAGTTATGAAAGTGGCAGAAGGTTTTAATTACTGCCAGGAAACAAAGCTTAGCAGGAGAGGAGAGCCAGAGAAGTGACAGGGAAGCTACAGGTTACAACAGATTTGTGAACTCAGCCAAGCACAGTGGTGGCAGGGCCTAGCTGCTACAAAGAAGACATGTTTTAGACAATACTCATGTGTATGGGCAAAAAACTCGAGGACTGTATTTGTGACTAATTGTATAACAGGTTATTTTAGTTTCTGTTCTGTGTAAAGTGTAAAGCATTCCAACAAAGGGTTTTAATGTAGATTTTTTTTTTTGCACCCATGCTGTTGATTGCTAAATGTAATAGTCTGATCATGATTCTGAATAAATGTGTCTTTTTTTTTGATAAATAAATAAAATAAAAATAAAAATAACACATAAGTTTTTCATACATTTTCATCTGAACAAAAGCATATCTAAAGAGATAATTATCAGCAATTATAAAGCACATTTTTGCATTTCTAGGTGCAATTGCTAAAAGATAATTGTGATGCTGTAATTTTGATTTATCCTTTTAGTAATTTCTATTGTCCAAAATACATTATTTAAATATTTAATATACTATATATGAATTTGAGAACCAATTTTGCGTAAGTGGAAGGTAAGTAGATAAACCCTTATTATATACCATTTTCATTGACATGTAAAAATGACTAGGCTTAATGTTCAATAGCAAATCATCTTTTATGAAATAAAAATGAATTTTAGTATATTTTAATAATGTCCTTTTAGTTTTTTATGCATAAAATCAAATAATAAATAAAGCATTTACTTTATAACTTAAGCTTAATCTACAAAGTATGCCTGCAGTGTTATTAAATTTATTATATATGTTATGGTCTTTGGCTCAGGTATTTTATGACTGAATAATTATGCAGTGTTAACTTGAGTACATTATTTTACAGATTTTATGGGTAATACTTTAAAGAATTTTTTCCCTATTAAGAAGTGAGTTAAAAATGAGTGCTAATATTTATTTTAAAAACACCAAGAAAATAAAATTTTCTTTTTAGTGAGTTTTTTTAAGGAAACTATAAATTTATATTACTGGTTTATACTACTTCATCCAGAACAAAATGTATTAGTAGTAGAATTTATATAACTAGTGGAATTTTACTTTCCAAGGACTATTAAGTGAGGAGAAGAATATCTCTTATTGTTTAAATATTGTTTAATTTCATGCTCTAAGATTTCTGCATTTTATTGTACATACCTTAATAAAAGAAAAATGTGAACCTCCACTTTTCTCCCCCCATAAATCCACTAAACATTATTCTTCTGTGGCAGGGCTAATTGGTTTTCAGTAACCATTCTCCCATTCTTTGTAGAGACAACAGTCCCCTTGCCCAAGTTATAATAGCCAGGCATGGCCTGCAGTCATGTTTCAGCTACATAAGTGTGAAGGGAAGTATTGTGTGAAAATTCTGGTCATATTCTCTAAAAATGAAATTTCTTGCCCTTCATTTTCTCTTTTTCCTCTTCTGACTGAAACATGCTGACAAGATGTTGCAGAGCCAGCTCCAGTCATGCAGAATAAGGTAGCACCCTAAGCGACAGTAAAACAGGAAAGAAGGACCTGGGTCCTTGGATACCTCCTGTGGCTGAATTTGCCTTTCTACCTACCAATCCTATATTGGGACCACCCACCAATTCTAGGCTATTAGATAAGAAAGAACTTCTGTCTTGACTGAGCTGATTGTACCACCGAATTTTTGACCTTCTCATGAATATAGCTGGTTAGTCTATCTCTTAACTAAAACAGCTGAAAATGAACTAATATAACTCCTGGGTCTTTGTTGTCAGATATGGTAGCCATCAGCTCTGTGGCTTTTGAGAACTTGAAATATGGCTAGTGTTATTGAGGAACTGAATTTTCAGTTGTATTTAGTTTGTTTAAATTTAAATAGCATGTGTAGTTAATGGATACCATATTAAACAAGACAGTCTGAATTTCTAGACATCATTTATACACCAAATCTTATAAATTTATCTGAGTAAAATTTTACAGAACATTTAATCAGGTTATGCTAAATACTTAACTAAAATTAATAGCTTACATATTTTAAGAAAAGCTTTGAATAAAATTCAGGAAAAAGACACAAGCATTACCAAAATTCTGATAAGACTACTACTAAATGAATTATAGAGGTATTGATCCTATGGATTTAAGTTTGTTGTTTTATTAACTTAGAATATACTATTACCATATAGTCCTTCCTATGGTTAGAATCTCATCTTGAAAATTCCCAGGTCACAAGTTCTGAATTGTCACACAACTGCTTTTCTGTTGGGATTTTGAATTATTAGCTATTGGACTCCAGTAGCAATTTCCCAGCCCAAGATGACCTGCTTTGTGCTGAGCCCCATTTTAAAAGAAATAAACCCTCTATGTCGTGGGGCTTTTTAAGCTTACTCTATGCCTTTTTGTTTTGCTATTATTAATATACAATTACATGAACATATTATGGATACTAGACTCCCCCTATTATCAACTCCCCACCACATACCCCAGTGCAGTCACTGTCCACCAGCGTAGTAAGATGCTATAGAGACATTACTTGTCATCTCTTTGTTATACTGACTTCCCTGTATCTGCCCACACCACCACCCCTGCTACATTATGTATGCTAATTGTAATAGCCATTTTTCCTCCTTATCCCTCCCTTCCCACCCATCTTCCCCAGACCCTTTCCCTTTGGTAACTGTTAGTCCATTCTTGGGTTCTGTGAGTCTGCTGCTATTTCGTTCCTTCAGTTTTTAATTTCTTCTTATACTCCACAGATAAGTGAAATCATTTAATACGTGTCTTTCTCCACCTGCCTTTTTCACTGAGCATAATACCCTCTAGCTCCATCCATGCTGTTGCAAATGGTAGGATTTGTTTTTTTCTTATGGCTGAATAATATTCCATTGTGTATATGGACCACATCTTCTTTATCCACTCGTCTACTGATAGACACTTAGGTTGCTTCCATTTCTTAGCTATTGTAAATAGTGCTGCGATAAAAATAGGGGTGCATATGTCTTTTTCAAACTGGGCCCCTTCATTCTTAGGGTAAATTCCTAGGAGTGGAATTCCTGTGTCAAATGGTATTCCTATCTTGAGTGTTTTGAGGAACCTCCATACTGCTTTCCACAATGGTTGAACTAATTTACATTCCCACCAGCAATGTAGGAAGGTTCCCCTTTCTCCACATCCTCGCCAACATTTGTTGTTGTTTGACTTTTGGATGTTGGCCATCCTAACTGGTGTGAGGTGATATCTCATTGTGGTTTTAATTTGCATTTCCCTGATGATTTGCGATGTGGAGCATCTTTTCCTGTGCCTGTTGGCCATCTGAATTTCTTCTTTGGAGAAGTGTCTGTTCAGCTCCTCTGCCCATTTTTTAATTGGATTATTTGCTTTTTGTTTCTTGAGGTGTGTCAGCTCTTTATATAATTTGGATGTCAACCCCTTATCGGATATGTCATTTATCAATATATTCTCCCATACTGTTAGATGTCTTTTTGTTGTACTGATGGTGTCCTTTGCTGTACAGCTTTTTAGTTTGATATAGTCCCACTTATTCATTTTTCTTTTGTTCCCCTTGCCCAGGGAGATATGTTCATGAAGAAGTTGCTCATGTTTATGTCCAAGAGATTTTTGCCTATGTTTTTTTCTAGGCATTTTATTGTTTCATGACTTACATTCAGGTCTTTGATCCATTTTGAGTTTACTTTTGTGTATGGGGTTAGAAAGTAATCCAGTTTCATTCTCTTACATGTAGCTGTCCAGTTTTGCCAACACCAGCTGTTGAAGAGGCTGTCATTTCCCCATTGTATATGCATGGCTTCTTTATCATGTATTAATTGACTATATATGCTTGGGTTGATATCTGGGCTCTCTATTCTGTTCCGCTGGTCTATGGGTCTGTTCTTGTGCCAGTACCAAATTGTCTTGATTGCTGTAGCTTTGCTGTAGAGCTTGAAGTCAGGGCGCGTAATCCCCCCTGCTTTATTCTTCCTTCTCAGGATTGCTTTGGCTATTCTGGGTCTTTTGTGGTTCCATATGAATTTTAGAACTATTTGCTCTAGTTCATTGAAGCATGCTATTGGTATTTTGATAGGGATTGCATTGAATCTTTAGATTGCTTTAGGCAGGATGGCCATTTTGATAATATTAATTCTTCCTAGCCAAGAGCCTGGGATGAATTTCCATTTATTAGTGTCCTCTTTAATTTCTCTTAAGAGTGTCTTGTAGTTTTCATGGTATAGGTCTTTCACATCCTTGGTTAGGTTTACTCCTAGCTAGTTTATTCTTTTTGATGCAGCTGTGAATGGAATTGTTTTCCTGACTTCTCTTTCTGCTAGTTCATAATTAGTGTATAGGAATGCAACAGATTTCTGTGTATTAATTTTGTATCTGGCTACATTGCTGAATTCAGATATTAGATCTAATAGTTTTGGAGTTGATTCTTTAGGGTTTTTTTATGTACAATATCATGTCATCTGCAAACAGGGACAGTTTGAGTTCTTCCTTGCTGATCTGGATGCCTTTTATTTCTTTGTGTTGTCTGACTGCTGTGGCTAGGACCTCCAGAACTATGTTGAATAACAGTGGAGAGAGTGGGCATCCTTGTCTTGTTCCCGATCTTAGATGAAAAGCTTTCAGCTTCTCGCTGTTAAGTATGATGTTAGCTGTGGGTTTGTCATATATGGCCTTTATGATGTTGAGGTACTTGTCCTCTATACCCATTTCGTTGCGAGAGTTTTAATCATGAATGGATGCTGAATTTTGTCAAATGCTTTTTCAGCATCTATGGAGATGATCATGTGGTTTTTGTTCTTCTTTTTGTTGATGTGGTGGATGATGTTGATGGATTTTCGAATGTTGTACTATCCTTGCATCCCTGGGATGAATCCCACTTGATCATGGTGTATGATCCTCTTGATGAATTTTTGAATTCGGTTTGCTAATATTTTGTTGAGTATTTTTGCATCTACGTTCATCAGGGATATTGGTCTGTAATTTTCTTTTTTGGTGAGGTCTTTGCCCGGTTTTGGTGTTAGAGTGATGCTGGCTTCATAGAATGAGTTTGGAAGTATTCCCTCCTCTTCTATTTTTTGGAAAACTTTAAGGAGAATGGGTGTTATTTCTTCTATATGTGTCTAGTAGAACTCAGAGGTGAATCCATCTGGTCCGGGGGTTTTGTTCTTGGGTAGTTTTTTGATTACCAATTCAATTTCGTTGCTGGTGATTGGTCTGTTTAGTTTTTCTGTTTCTTGCTTGGTCAGTCTTGGAAGGTTGTATTTTTCTAAGAAGTTATCCATTTCCCGTTTACATTTCAATATTCCTTGCTAAGTCATTGTGGTTTTTATGTAGAATGCCATTAAGCTTTGCAATTAATCTTCTCATATTATATACAATGCCTCACCATTTATCTAAATATTCTTTCATAACTATCAAGAATGTTTTTCAGTTTTCAGTAGTTGATTCCTAGATATTCTGTTGTATCACCGTTATTACATATCTGGATTTCTTTCTTATTTGGCACTTTATCAGGACATTTATTGGGGCAAATCACTTAAATCATATCACAGAATGCTGCGTATTTGTTGCTGTTTGCTTATTTGTTTGTTTGAATAATCCAATCTCAACACATCCCCTTATAGGCTAAGGCTTGATCTTTGAGCATTGTCATCACATTATCCTGACTTTGACTTTGCGTGATATCCCAAACATAGACCCTCCCCCCCCAATAGTACAGAAACACTATTCCTTTGAATCATGCCTTATTTGTTTGTCAGTCCAGGTGAAGGTCCAAATCTGACAGTACAGTGTATGGATTTAATCTGCAATGAAGTTAGAGACAATGATAAAATAAAAATAATATTGGAAAAATTTGCACATTATAACCCAGATGTCAGTATCTCTGCCAAATAAAATCTCAATAAAATTGACTTGAACACCATTTCATATCATGGACATAATTCTATTTTCATAACTTCGTTTGTAGTTTTTCCAGTTGGGTGCTGTGTAATGTCCATCTTCATAGCTACCTCTTGTATATGCCTTAGTGTCTCTATTATCTTTTCATTCTCTGTTCACTTCCCTTTTTTTAGTTTATTTCCTTCTTGTATTTTTATTCTTCATATATATAAATTTCTTTTGTAGTGATGCAATTGGGGGATACCACATACTTCTCATGCATGGTCTCTTTGAGTCTTAGAAAGAGAAGATTGTTGGAGAGGAAGTAGGAGGGCATAGTGGTTTACATCGCTGCCCAATTAAAATATTTTACAACATAATGAACATTCTATCATACCACAGTGTTGCTATCATACAGTCTCTTCTTTTACATATCCTTGCAACCAGAAAAAGGTTCTCCCATTTTTATATGCAGAGATGTCTTTGCTATTTCTAATCAGGCTTTATTCCTTATATGTTATCTCATAATTTTTTCCCCATATCTATGTTGAGTTCATTGCTACTTTTAATAGGCTTGACCAGAGTTAAAGAATGAGCAATGAGGGAAGTGTGGCAAGACTCTTTCTTCAATTTGGTGGTTTAAGAGATTGATCATGCATGAAAGAGCTGCGTGAAAAGACCATCAGCAGCAAAGAGAAAATATGGAGAGGAAAAAATATTTTCTATATTTTCAGAAAACAGCCATGTAGAATAATACAAATGATTATTATATTTCTAGCTACGCTTCATTTATTTACAATAAAATGTCATCAGAAAGTAAACAAAAATGTCTTCAAAATCAAAGCAGTTAAACATGGCATTTTTTTAACTGAATTGCTGAGTTAGGAGAGGAAGTTTCCCCCTTTTTAGTTACTTCTCCAAAAGCAAATGGAGAGAGTTACTTTCCATAATGTTCAAGGAGGTGAGATGAGGGACCATTAAGAGAAATACAAAGCAGTGTAAGGCTCCATAGGTAAGTGTCTGCCTTGTCAATTTCTTAACATTAAAAGTAGCAACTTAATGGAATATCCAACTGAAATATTATCTGGACAAGGAAGGTGAAACAAGGTTCAAAATCTTCTGAATCTATAAGTTTTGCAGTAAAATGAACATCTAATTTCAAAGCCTTAGATGATTATTTATATACATTAATAATTTATTCTTCCCAGCTTATTTTTTATATAGAAATGTAAAGAAACCACTTTAGAATGTGATGTCATGAGATATTGTAAGACTCAGAAAACAGGCCCTGCTCAGCCCCGGGATGAACGGCGACTCAAATACTCACAAGAGACCGGTCTTGATGCAAACAGCAAGAGGTTTATTGATTCCACCAGCGCGCTGGGGTCAAGACTCATAACTCACGCAGGAGCAGAGTCCGACCCCGAGCAGAAATCACAGGAGGTTTTAAAGGAAAAGGGACCACAACCAGGGGGAGGCGAGGGGGAGGTCTGCTGATGATTCGATAGCAAAAATATTTCAATTAGGGTCTCACAGGGCTTTATCTTCACAGTAGGGTCTCACAGGGCTTTATCTTCACAGTAGGGTCTCACAGGGCTTTATCTTCACAGTAGGGTCTCACAGGGCTTTATCTTCACAATCTATCAGTTTTTGGGGAGGATTACCTAGGCACGGGTTTGCAAGCTATTGTGTCATTGTGTTCAGGCCGGTTTTTATGACTCAGGCCAAGGGTCAGAGCCTACTTAAAATTTTCCTATTCTTTCAGGTGGTTTCGGGGAAACTGAAACTCAGGCCCTCTGATTTCTGAGGCTTTCTGGGGCCTGTCATGGCATTAGTTTGGTCCTTTCAATATAAAATCTTGAATGACGGTTTTTTGTCATCCTCTAATAAAATTTGTTTTCAAATTTCAAATGTGTATCTCCCATCAGAAATCACTTATTATCTCTCTCAGATAATTTTCCTCTCTCACGTGCCCTGGCCTAAGGTTCCTCTCATAAATTACTTTAAAATGAATTTTGAGAACAAGAATAATAATTTTTACTATTATTACCATTTATAATTCCAATATGCGCTAAATGGGACTTACCTTGCTTTTAGCTTCTATCTTCCACAAACACAGGATGAAAGTGGAATACATATGGTTTTACATTTAAATACCATAGAAAATGTATCCAGGATTATTTTCTCTTGCTTTGGACAATGAACATAAAATTGAAGAAATTATTATTCGTTTTACAAAAGATCAGTGCTATTAAGTACATTTTTGCATATATTCAATGTGTAATGTTACAAGGTGTAGTTAATGATTTTATTCTCCATTGTGAGAGGTGCCCTACAATTGTTTAACCAACCCCCCTCAACTCACACACACACATACATACACAAAATGCTCCATGCATATATTCTGTTTAGCTTAATTATTTCAAGCATTGGCATTCTTTCATAATCATGTGTTTCTAATGTCAGTGTAAACACATCTAGCAAAAAACAACTGTTTAATATACATATTTTAAACTTTATATGGATAGTTAAAAAAAATCTTAAACAAATCTTCACAGGATATTTTCACTTCTAGTAACATTGGGCCTGCATGAAAGAGGTGTTCAGCTGCTTACATTTTCACACAGATGTGGGAATTGAATAGCAGCTCTTCAAACTTCAAAGGATCTGTGAAGATCCTTGCCATCATGAATTGGCCTATGCTTGGGGAGCAATTAAGATTAAATAGCCTCTGAACAGCAGAAGACAAAAAGCTCTAGCTCTGAGTATGAACATACTCCATCACAGTAGTGGCATAGCAGAAGTGTTTTTTAAAGAGGAAAAATAACAGAACAGAGAGGTGGGACATGACAGTGCATTTCAGAGTGTATAGTTTCCAGACAACATTTAATTGTAAATATATTTATTCCTGTTTCCTATTCTTTTAGAATAAGCACATGTGTGGTATATTTACACATACATAGGCGTACACACACCACATATAAATAATCCTTTAAGCATGTTTACATTAGTTGGTTACACTTCCTAACTTCAACACTGTAAACAAATCACTTAGAAATAGTCACAAAATTATAAGATGATTATTAAAAGTTCCATAAATTGGCACTTTTCTGAGATTACATATATACATTAATTAGCATGGATGGTTAATACAGTTTATCCCCCAAATCATCTTTTTTTCATATACTAAATTATACAATTTTAATTTATTTGGCTTAAGCTGAGTTAAAGGGAAGAGTCAATTTGAAATTTGGAATTAGGTTGTTCACATTGAGAATCAAAACTGTACACACACACACACACACACACACAATGTGGGTGCACCTTAAAATTCACTTGTCTTGATTTTTGGCATTCTCTACTACCATGGTTTTCCTATTCCACTGAATTCCTATAGATGAGAGTATTATTTTGGGGGAAGTCTTCACCAGGATAATAATGGTTGAAAATAACTTCTTTGTTTAAGGAATTCTTGATTACATATTTAAAACTGCCTAACTTTTTAAGAGAGCATCAGATGACTTTTATACACCAAGATGCTCCAAAATTCTTGCCCCAAAACTTGCCATATCCACCTATCCTAAACTATTTTACCATGACCATTAACCAATACTAATCAAGCCTTTGGGTTGAAAGAGCCAGTATAAGCCAGACCACCAAATACCTAAAGATGCAGACCCTGCACTGTCCCTTCTAGTACGCAGCCAAGACGCCCAATAGTGCTCCTTACATACAGTAAGCAATAAACTTGGCTCCACCCTATCAAGAGTTTGACATGGTGGTATTTTCATGGAGGCAGCATTTCAGCAACCAAGCAGTTGATGTATATTTCAAATTAAAAGCAATTAAAGGGGCTGGGCAATCATATAGTTATTCTCAACCATTTAAGAAAAAAATGAGTGATGTTGATGCCGGGGTTCTTGTTCACAAAGCCGAAGAATGAGCTTCATAAACACTCAAGGTAGGAGAGCAAGGTAAATGTTACAACCTCCAGGCATAAACTTTAAAAAGAACTTCTTTTAAACTTTCCAACACATGAGCATTACTCCCCATCTCTATGTTGGGATTTTCTCCATCTGTTGGGAAGTTTAAAAGTATTCCTTTCCCATCCAAGGCACCCAAGGCCATCCCTTTCTTGACACAAACCATGTGCACATACCTGGTAAAATTCTGTACAGTCAAATGTATGCCATTCAGTAAGTAGGCATCATAAGGAGTCAATAAACAAAGTTCAATACATGCTTACTAATGTTGATTAAGATGAGTCATTTGTAGAAAAAAGTTTCAATTTAATACATACAGTTTTCTGGCATTTATTTTTGTTTACAACAATTTTTTTTTCTAGAGTATTTCTCCAGGGATCTTTTCCCATTAACCAATCCCTGTCAACACTGACCAAAAGGTCATTGATCTTTTATGTCATGAATTTTGACAGATACAGAAGAGATTGAGGAGAAAAGGGGAGACAAAGGGAAGAGAAGAGGAGGTATTTTATGTAATCAGATATATGAAAAATGAAAACACAATTGAAACTACCCCAAAATTAGTGTGCTATTCCTTCTATTTCAAGCACTAATTCTGAAATTGCTAAAAATACAACACACACATACATGCACTATGGTACAGGTACACAAACTGCAGCTCAAGAAAATGGACAGGGTGTGGAGCTTAGAGTTAAGAGACCTAAATATTGATGGATTCTCTAACCGGTGAGTTTAGTATCTATGTATAACTTTGGTGTATTTATGTGCTCTTTGGTTTACACAGTAGTAAAATTAAAATAATTAAGTGTGTCCATCCCAATAGTTCATCTTTTTTTGGTGCATTAGTGATATAGTGACATGAGATAAATGGGATTGTAAATATAAATGCTAGTGCTCCTAAGTGAAAACCTTTATATAATTTGCATAAATATGCATGCTGAGTTCAAAGGCACAAATCTGTACTATTAATCAGTACAAAGTACTATTTAATATAAATCCAATATTCAAGAATAACATAAAATACAGAGTAGTTTAAAAAACCAATTGTTTTAATCATTTCTTGATTAACATGGCTAAAATAAGCTTCACACACATAAGGCACTGCTAGTGTGTTCAATTCCCATGCAGAACATTGCAGAAGAGCAGGGTAAAGAGAAAGAGTGTCCCAGAGAGCTGTAGATTACTGCTCAGTGTTCTAGCAATGCAAATGGATTGACAGGGTCTTTCTACAAGTTCTGGTGCCCAAAGACTCTGGCTGGAGAAACTTAAAATAGTGCAGCCAGTCCCATGATTGGTGGGGATAGAATTGTCCTAGAAACTCTTTTGACATCTTTCTTAGCACTTCAGAAAGGACCTGGAATATTCACTTGGTGTGTATGAGGTGGCAAGGTGGGCTGTTGA